>OX155956.1:24649903-25248672 GCA_944548615.1 Micropterix aruncella
TCTCTCTCTCTCTCTCTCTCTCTCTCTCTCTCTCTCTCTCTCTCTCTCTCTCTCTCTCTCTCTCTCTCTCTCTCTCTCTCTCTCTCTCTCTCTCTCTCTCTCTCTCTCTCTCTCTCTCTCTCTCTCTCTCTACGAGAGATAGAGAGAGAGAGAGTAAATTTTGGCTTTCAATACTGGAAAGCCAAATTTTACGCGGAATAGTAAGTAAAACTACGTAATAAGACATAACCTAACCTAACGATAGTAGATTTTTAATGTAGACACCTAGTTAGTAAATTACCCTTATTTATCATTATACTAATGTTCCCTGAATTACATTTTTTTTTAATATGTGATTCGTTAATAATCTATGTATTGCAATTGTTTGTTTAAAGACCTGCATTAGCTAAACCAATTTCAATAGATCTTGTAATGTCTCAGAAGTTGGGGTTATCATTTTTACGTAACTATTTAGAGTAACTATTAATTAATGATTGCCAGTAAGTCAATAATTACTTAATTAGGGTACACAGAGAAATTACAAAATGGTCATTAGTGATGGTATAAAATGACCGTGATGTCCAAATCATTATTATTTATACCATCACTAACGACCATTTTGTAATTTCTCAGTGTACCCTAATTAAGTAATTATTGACTTACTGTAAATCATTAATTAATAGTTACTGTAAATAGTTACTTAAAAATAATAACCCCAACTTCTGAGACATTGTTAGGATTACAAGATTACAAGATATATTGAAATTGGTTTAGCTAATGCAAGTCTCTAAACAAACAATTGCAATACATAGATTATTAACGAATCACATAATAAAAAAAATAAAATAAAATAGCGACATATATTAGACAAACTGCTACAAAAAAAAAAAAAGATTTACATAAGCATCGTGTTTGGTATCAAATAAAAGGTCTCAATGAGTACAATTTGAAAACATGTACCGTAAACCACGAAAATATTAGTAGTCGGGATTTAGGTCTTTAAACTTTTTACTTGTTTAGAATGCATTACTATTACTTACTTGTTGAAATATAAGAGGTAGGTACACCGCAATGAAATATTGGTATTTTTTTATTCTGCGGATTACCTAATTTCCTTAATAATCGTCTTTTGTTTTTCGCTCAGATCAAAATTAATAGAATCTTTAATAAATACTAAAACCCCCAATGCACCCTCAACTGTATCGAGATATATCGTAAGTTGAAAATTGTAGTTGTTTTTAAGAGCGTGGTCATGAACACAAAGCATTATTGGTTTTATCAAATTCAAGGCCAACTCCACATCGCTAATAAGAATAAATGTTTGTTTGCGGTGTGGACTGGCTGTGAATTTAATAAGAAAGTCGTCAAAGTTTTCAGAGATGATATTTTCTGGGAATAAAAGATGTCTCCGCGGTTATCAAAATTTTATTTTGATTGTCTTCTCCCAGAAATTATAGATCCAAGAAAAAGTCGATCGATGCCCCTTAGACAAATAGTTTTATAAGACTTCAATGAAGTCGGTACTTATACAAATAAACAACTAAAAAGAGTTGCTTTTTATTAGTACCTATATAGGTAGTTTTATTTAATTATAATAATATTGCATCATCCATATTTGTATAAATTTAATTAAAATAGTTTTATAACACTTCAATTAAGTCGGTACTTATACAAATAAACAACTAAAAAGAGTTTCTTTTTATTAGTAGGTACCTATATAGGTAGTTTTATGTAATTATAATAATATTGCATCATCCATATTTGTATAAATTTTATTAAAATAGTTTTATAACACTTCAATTAAGTCGGCACTTATACAAATAAACAAGTAAAAAGAGTTTCTTTTTATAATTACCTATATAGGTAGTTTTATGTGAATATAATAATATTGCATCATCCATATTTGTATAAATTTAATTAAAATACATAATTAATCTATTTTGGACAGTCTTTTTATTTTCTTCGTAAACTTTAGTTATTTACCTACTTATTAACTAAAAATATAGGTACGCCATAGCTACAGATCAAGATCGTTTAGTCGCCGTAACGTCGCAACTGCGTCCCGTACGTGAGGAAAAACCCACATAGGCGCACTCACCTCGCGCGTCGAGCGGTAAATACCTAAAACCCGAGTGCCTATAGATTTGGGACAACGCTCATCGTATCTCATCTTAAAAGGTCAAATTGACTTTAATCGTTCTTCCCTATAACCCTTCAACTTTTTAGGGCACACACTTGTATTGTACCTAAATTAGGTTTCGGTCCAACTTGATTTGACTCATGACCCTTCTACACCTTGACTTGACTCATAACCCTTTTACACCTTGATATGACTCATAACCAGCATCGGATCTATCATTCCCCGGATCTACGATCCCCCCTCCAAGTATTTGAGATTTATGATTTTAAAAAACTCGCAAAGCATATATATTGGGTGGGATCTTTTTGTGATCGGGCAATAAACACCCTTAAATAAACTTGCACTCTTTATTACATATTTTCTAATAACTTTTAATATTCTTCTCCTAATAATGTTAATATACTTTTAACTTCCTAATAACTTTTAATATCTCCTAATAACGTGTGACCTTAATATACAATATATACAACCAGTGTAGACAAAGCACAAGCCAGACTGTACACATACCTTTAATAATAAGGTCCCAGCAAATTTTACTATCTAACACGTCGAGCTTTTCCTTTCGCAAAAGAATATATTACTACAACAACTAATAATTATAGTAACACATTTGAAAAACTAGTTGTTAACAAAAAAAAAGCAGCCCGATTTATTCGCACACCTAGCTATCGTCGCTTGACGTTCAGCCGTTCGAGTTTATTCGGCTCCGCCCGTGTAACCCAGTCCCTTTCTGTCTGTGGGGAGGAATCTTTCTAGACGCAACGGGGATTCCCCGGGCAGACATCACACACACTGCGCATGCGTTCATATAATGTTCATTTAATTTAATTCTTGTTTATTTAATTTCGATGCATCTTAAGTCATTTCAACTTGTCATTAACCTTGTCGCTGCTATTCACAAGAATCAGCAAGCGAAAAGTGCTTAGTAATTTGTGGAGGAAGAAAGTCAATTGTCACTTAGCAATTTGGATCGGTTTCTATTCACTAGCACTGGCAGTTTCACTAATACTAAACACAAATCCTAAGCGCTAACATGAGTAACTGAATCAGCAAGTTTACACGCAAGGTATTAGTGCAAGCGACAAGTACTTAGCTACTAAGCCCGTGTAAACCTAGAATACTGCTAGGTTGAACGCATTGCTGCAAAAAAGGTGGATGTGGTGTTCCATTTCGAATGGATGTGGTGCCGCTAACACCCTTTACCAATAGCAACGTGTAAACGGTTACTTGTCGCGATCAGTAAGCAGGTTAGCCACAACCTAGCAATATATGCGTTGCATACGTGGGACAAGTGTGCACACCAACGTCGGAGCGTTGCATGGTATACGTTGCATACATTTGCTGTAGTTTGACTCTGCCCTAAATTTTAGACTAACGAAGCTAATAACTTTTAGATGAATATTCCTGTTTTTCGAAACGTCTGTTAGTTTTTCTGGGCTGAGACTATTTCAGGGACGGATCTGTCATTCCCTTTCCAAACATAGTTGTATTCCGTCCTCGCATGCTCAGATATCCATATCAAATAATTCCAATCTATCCACTCGCATGAGCGTTGGAGCGTCGTGCGTTGCATTTTCATTAGTGGTCCCTGTTCACATTTCTGTTGGCACAGAGTTAGCGATCGCCCGCGGCTGCAAGAGCGACACGCTCCCCGGGGATTTCTCCGTCTGGATAAGTAAGAGAAAACGGTGTTGGTTCGAGCTGATTGCTTCTGCAAACTCGCCTTTAATTTATCCCACTATAAGGCGCAGGAAATAAAACAGTCGCGAACGCGAGAGAGGGGCTACTGTAAGAAAAAAGTTCGGCCACATGATTTAAGCCGAAACGGAAGTGATATAATCGAGAAAAAGTTGAATAATTTATTTTATAGCATTTTTCGTTACTATTTCAGCATGTTAAAGGGAGATTATAGCTCCGCGTTTCATTTAATTCAGAAGGAAGGGTTTAATCAAGTCGTTTTAATCGAGAAAAGTAACCTAAAGTAATAGCAACAAGGCTTCCCAGACAAACTAGACGCCGGACGAAATCATCGGAGCCCCCCGATCACTCCTTGCATCAGATTACAAATTTTGGTTACAAAGTTGCAACAGATTACAAAGATGAGACCAGATTGCAAGTTCCCACCGTTACAAAGAATCGCTAAAGAATGTTACGTTAGAAGAAAAAAAACTCCCATTTTCAATATGTAGACAAACAAATATAAACGCATGCACCGTTTTTTTCTCGGTGCATGCACCGACGTTCTGATGCGTCTGTGTCTGATGCGTTGCTAACGTTAGATCTAGAAATACACTGTCATCCCCTCTACCTTCCCATGCCGATCTGGAGATCGCAAATCGCCGTTGAGTGGGACACGCATGACAGCGTTGCGTATGATAAGTATATTTCTAGATCATCTGTTTTCTGGCAAATTCAATTGCCCAGATGTCATAATGCGTTGCATATGTTGCGTAGGTGGGCTCAGTCTGTCCGTAAATTAAGTGTTGGTAAGCGTGCATTTTATACGCAAAGCCATGCGTCGCGTCGTAGAACTGTGAAGAACGGCCCGTATTCTGTTTCTCGTAGGTGCATAACTTTTAGTCTAAAAACGCTCTAAAACGACGCTTAATTCTGAACTGACGTATTCCCTTTCATGGGTCTGTGCTTGGTTATGAACTGACGTTTTAATATTCCCTTTCACTGGATAGTTCTTTTGTAGAGGCTATTAGGCTCTTAAATTGATATCAAGAACCGTCTAGACCATTTTTCGTATTCCGTTTCTACAAGTATCATGGTGGATGGGTCTTGTTCAGGGTCTTATCTAAGAACGGTATATATCGAGGAGTCTGCGCCTGACAGCCGTGTAGCTGTTTCTCTATTGACATCGAAGACATTTCGTAGCAATTTCAAAAGGTGTTTGCTCAGCATTATTTTCTAATTTGAAGAAGTGACGATAAAATCCGAATATTGTAAATAATCTTTAATTAGTACTTAGAGTTTGCCCTAAAATCATGTGTCAATATTTGTTGTAATTAGCCTTGTTTATATGTTATAGCCTTGTATATCGTATGATAAAAAGTCTTGTAGACTTGTATATTTTCAAACAAACGAAACGCGGCGACAATCAGCGTGCGGTGAAGAGACGACGACGGGTAGGCAAGTGAGTGACTGAGCTGTCAAAATTAAGACTCCTCGGAACGGCTGTAATAGACAAAACGTAAAATGTTAAGATTTATGACCGGTTCTTAATTTTGATGAAAAGGAATACCAATATAATAACGAAGGTGCATAAGTTCTTAATTTTTAACACCAGTTTAATTTAATTCTGCGAGAAACGGAATACGGGCCAGTGAGTGATACTTATTTAAAATGTATGATTTGTGGAGTGGACAAACTATGTAAGATGTGCAACAATGCCGATGGTATGACACCAAGAGAAGGGATGTGTTTCTGGAGATCCCGCCGCAAACGGGAGATTCCGCCGCTCTATAATCTGATTACTTGTTCGCTCAATCGGGCCCACTAAACAAAAAGATAAACATTTACTTTGGAGACCGCCGGAGCTGCCGCCTCCGGCTCTGCGGGTAGATTTCATTGGGGACTTTTAGAAAAAACATTTATATCATCAGCTTTGTTTTCTTCAAGTGCCATAACCGGACCTATGCTCCAAGTATTGGATGGAATGTTTCAGACACGAACGATTTCCGTCTCTAAATCGAATTCTTTCTTGAAGTCATGAAATAAATTGGTTGTATCACCCCAACTCTTACCCGCAAACAAACAAGCCCCCCCCCCCCTACCCCTACTGACTCCCCCCCCCCCCCCCTCTCGCAAACTTCCCCTTAATATTCGTGACGTAAGAGCCCTTAGGACTCGTGACGTCGCTCGCTTCGATTTCAATTTTGTTCTAAGATAAGCTACTGTCTGGATACTGTGTAATGGTGGACGTGGCGGGCAGATAGTAGTGGTCATTAAAATTTTGTTTTAATCACCACAATGAAGGTATCTCACATTAAATGTAATTTTACAATACTTTTATGAAACTCTTAGTATTTGCTATATTAATCAACACTTTTATTAAAATAATTTGTGCAACTTTATTGTTGCATTCATTGTGTTCATCTATCACCATCAGAGAGAGTAAACTTTCTGGCCCTTATACTCTAACTTCTGAGTGTAGAGATAGATTGATAGATATACAATAAAGATCTATCTATCCGTCAAGCTGTATGTTAGAAGTACAGATTTTTTGGTACGAAACGAAATAGTTCCATACAGTTTTCCCATAGGGCGTGTGTACATTTTCAAGTACATGTCTAAAATCACAGAATACGCTCTGTGCTTATTACTTATTACATTATTTTTCTTGCTGTATAACCGCACGACTTATAGCGTTGTAGTGTAATCACACAACAATCTATATTTTAATTTATGGTATTAATAATTTGAACTGGTATTTTTAAGATTTACTTACTTTTACAACAAATCAAAAAAATCGGTTGTTTCACCCCAAGACTTTCCCGGCGAGTAGACAAGACCCCCCCCCCCCTCCCTCTACCGCACCGTTTCCCCCCTCCCGTCCGCGTCGCTTCCGCGCCACCTCTCCCCCCGCGACAACTGTTCCCTTCCGCACTCCTCCGCCAGTCACCGCGCCAATACTGCCTAACCGCTGCGCCATTCCAAATAACATTAGACTAAGTAACTCGGCAAATACCTACTATTATCGTGAGGCGACGGGGTGGCGTTCGGCGTCACGTACTTATTTGTTGCTAAGTACCTACTTACTTTTAATAGTGACAACTTGACGAAGTTCAAAAATTATTTGTGTCGCTTGTATATGAGATGTTCCAACCAAAATATCGCACAATGTGATTTTAGCCCAACAAGGCATCGGTGTACCAATTTTCAAATCTATAAGTACAATATTTCGAGATTGAAGTATGACTAGAACGCCCTCTGGTGGACCGATTTCAACTACATTCTTTTGAACTCTTGCCATGACCAAATAATGCTTGCATGCCAAATTTCTGCTCAATCTGATGAAGATAGGCACACACACATACACACACAGTAAATGGTCTTAATCGTCTCGGGAGCATAGATATGATCCTCTCTCTCTCTCTCTCTCTGTCTCTCTGCTAATATTATTATGTCGATGCTCGAGAGGGGTCAAAATGTATATATCCGTTTTCATCTTCAAAAAAACATTGCGCGTTCACAATACTTTTCCTCTGCGGGGCGAGGCCACTACCCTTTTTGGGATTTAATCATACAATTTGGTATATCAGGGTGTGAAGACAAGAATCTGCAAACAATTTTTACGACACCGAAACTGCATAGTCTATAGTCTCTAGGTACCTATAATTTTGCCACGAACATTTGTAAGATTTTTTTTTTGTAGTTGTCTTTATTTATAAAAAAGATACAAATTACATGACAGTTCCCCACTAAGGGGAACACGTTACGTGCCTTTTCACTAACAATAATGTGTTCATATCGGACTTATATTATGTATTTCCTATTACCTATACTTATATTATCTATTATAACTTGTTTCACGTTAAGTAGATGTATTGACTTCCTAACCAATTGTAGGAACCTTCCTAACCTATTGACCATACACTAATAAATATTTACAGTAAATAAATGATTTTCCACTAAATTAATATACCTACCTCCCTAATTAAACGATTACAATAATAAATGATTACCTACACTAATAAAATGATTTACACTATATATACTTACGCCCTAACATAACCTAACTTATCTTAACTAGCTTGATTTACCCTAATTATATGCTCTTATTTCTACATAGTTATGCTAATGCTAATTTAGCCTAATAGAATTTTTACTTTTTATAGTTATGCTAATGCTTTTACATATTTATAGGTACTAATAGAGTTTTAATTTCGCGTTATAGTATTTATATTATATATTAATTAGCTCGCCTGGGTAAGTCGTTATTTAGGTTGCTTAGTAGTTTAAGTTGCAATATTTTCTTAAGTAAGTATTTGCTGTTTGAGTTGTCTAACTTTATTGAAAGGGATTGATTAATTTTGGAAGAATGAATTCAACAGTTCTATCATCGTAATAATTGTTTTGCTTGTTACGTTTCAAATACCCCTTTTCACGTAGCCGAGTTTTGTGTAGGTACATGATCGGCTGGTATCCGTAACGAACCGTTTTCGCTGTAGTAAAGCAGAATCTTATACCATACGAAGAAACTTGTAGGCACGACATTAATAGAGGAGTAGAGTTCTGTGTAATTATTGTGCTTACTTTGTATTAAGCCTTTTGGTGCCATTGGTTTCAGTATTCGAATTTGAATATTTTCCACTTTCCTTACATGTCTGGAAAATGTAAATCCCCATACTCAAATGATACAGCTTAGAACCTGATTTTTAGATCATTTCATCCACTTACTTTAGTTTCATTCATATTGATGAGGGTGGGTAGATACGGCCATATTGTCAGTCAGGGTTTCGAGTCGACCGCCATCGACGCTGCATTACACCGCACTCAATGAAACCCAATCCATGTAAACAAATCAGACGAACCCCCGACTTTGCGTTAGATAATAGATTAGCTGACGGAGACGAACACAGCGAAATCAGACACTGAATCCACAACGACATTCTGCGCCTGTTTTCAATGAAAGATCGATACGCGCTTGGATATTACTTTTAAAATAATGACGCTTGGATCAGCTCCAAAGTAAAATAAAACTAACAATAATTCAACGTTAAACTATAATTAATTTCATCAGAGGGCATTACAGTAAAATATTATAAACAAAAATAACATAAAGAGATAACTTTGAAAACAACTTAAAAGTAAAAACAACGTTCAATTAAAAATAATTCAATAATGTCGTTGCTCTATATGTGAGACCTCATACGTGCCAACAAGCAAAATTTCAGGGTATGGAAAAACTGAATAACTTCGTTCACTGATGTTTTTTTAGGACATTGTGAATAAGTAGAAATTGTTTAAATAGGACAAAAAATATAAAAATATATTAGATTACTATACTAACGATGAAAACTGTCAATGAGTTGAGGAATCACAGGATAAAATCATCAAATCATGCCTACGAGATGCCTCTGCAAAGAGAATTACAAAAACACTAGCAATATGAGCCCTCGGGACATGATCGGGAGCGTGATTTTACACTAATAACAACAAAAAAGTCCAAAAAACTATAAAAAAGATTTTTTCGCGCGTAAGATGTCTCACATAAAGATGGCGTTGTAGTACACAAAATATTTGACATCAATTATAATATCTATTTTTTTAATATTTAATAATTCTAAGATTATAATAATTGCACATTTCTATATACTTATCTACATAACAAGGTTTTATTAATAAGAGTAAAAAAAATGTATTTTCAAATACTCCTATTTGTGATAATCTTGGACTACAGGGAGTATTTTTTATTAGTGATATCTTTGAAGTAGGTGAATCAGTACGATAAAATCAACAACTCTAACAAAATAATTTGAAAAAGGACACAAAAAATATTATTTTTGCTATTTTTTATTGTGTAAATTTGAAAAACTTGATCGATAAATAAAAGCTTGACAAGCGTTGAGCGCGCTGCGCCATCTAGCAATAGATAAAAATATGGCGAATAAACAATATTCCCGATATTTTACTTACCGCTAGAAGGCGCAAATAACTCTATACTATTTTTATATTATTTTTCAAAACAAAAAACTTTTCAAATTAAAATAAAATAATAAAAAAAAATAAGATGGTTATTTGCTTGTACCTACTGATTGACCCACTTCAAGGATGTCAGTAATAAAAACTCACCTGTATAATGGTATGCAAACCTACGAAATTGATTGTTGCTAAACAGCCTAATATGTAAATTTCTGTCGCTATTTTGAATAAAGTATGGCGTTCGAGAGAATCGAAAACCACTGCATAGTCGCTTACATACGTATGGCATTTTTTTACTATATATACTGGCATTTTTTAAACTGTAATGCTAACATCTATCCATAACTAAATAACTAGAAAGTGTAAAAGGCAAAGTCTCTGTCTGTCTGTCTGTCTATCCGTCTGTGAGTCTATCAAAAACTCGAGAAACGCTGAACTGATTTTGATTCCGTTTCTTCTTATGCCTACCTCTATTGTTATTCGTATATATTTTACAACATACTGTATATATTCAGCGAATCTCGAGTGAATCGCAAATATCTAAATATTCGACCAGGGGCTTGATTTTGAACCGACAGAGAAATATCGCATACGAGATGACGTAATATACCTATCACTTTCGGAATCCACCTTCGAATTTTAAATGATAGAGAATGACGTCATCATGACGTCATCTTGTATACGATGACGGAGTCCTACGCGGAGGCCGAAAGAGTGGCGCCGCTGCATCGCCAACGTCCACCCCTGATTCTACCTAGCTACCGTTTCCACATATTTAGAAGTTCTTGAACGTGCTGCGATACCTTGGTTACGTAAGGAAGCAACGTTGAAATACTTGTGTCACAGTTGACTAGGTGGTTGACAGTTGACTCGTGTAGTTGGGTGCTTTGGGGTCGGCTCAAATCACGGTTGGGCTCCTATCTAGTAGCCTCCTCGGTAAACACTCCCCTGCCTCTCATTGTATGCATGATGGATCAGTTTGCCCTGGGGGTGACCTTCAGGCGCTACTGGGCGGCATCAGCCAATCGACTGTACTCTCTGGCTAATAACCAGAGGGTACAGTCGATTTTCTCAGAAGCCGAAGTGGTTGTAGACCCGATGTCCGCTGTAAATTCGGATTGACTTAGAAGCCGTGTCCAGGCTGGAAAACGGAGAAATCCGGCCAAATCTGGTAGTGAGGGCGCGAGGCTGCCCGTTGGATTTAGTTCCCAGTGTTACGCAGTAGGGCGTTGGACTCTCACGGGAATGTTGGCGGAGCTAAACAGTTGACTGTCTTGTTCCTTAATTCTCTGCGTTCACCTCTCGATTGAAAGAATGATCATATATCGTTATACATTCCTGGGGTGACGGGTTTACCCGTAGAAGATAACAACTCCAAAGTGGCACAGTTGACTCGACTGTCCAGAGGTTAGCGGACTGTTCCCATGCACTCCGCATCGAAATTAGGGCAGATGGGATTCCGGTCGCACCGACCGAGATCAGAATGCGAAACTCTTAGGTCCTGCTGTTTGGCCATTATACCACATATACTTCAGAAGCACGGGGATTTCAGGAGCAAGCTATTTGACCTTAGTCTCGCCGAAGACCTGTACTGCGTGTGTGATTATGGTTGCTAATGCAAAGCTCATTCTGTGGCCGTGTCTATTTCATTGTGTCGCCAGGACGAATCCTTTGGATACGACCAGTTTGATAAATCACCGTCCAATTCATCTGTTCATTTATAACTTCTTCGTCACCTTCCATATTTTGTGTAAAAGGTATGTACATAATATTCATTGATATTGTTTTCGAATTTCTTAATATTTTACTACGTTTACTAGGCTTTCAGATTAATTAGATCGTAAGAATATTTTTCTGCTACTTAATGTTTTGCAAATAAAAAAATCTGGGCTCTCCAACTTGACTATTCCGATTTCCTCGTATTATTATTAAAATGGATCAAAACGATTTATTCCGACTATTGGAGCCGCGAAATAAGAGATTAACCTTCGGTCCCAAACTGAAAGCCTAGTTTATAAGCTATTATAGTTTAGTTAGTAAGCTTTCAGTTTTGTTATGTTGAGAATATTTTTGAGCAATTTAATCCTTTAGCAAATAAAAAAAATCCTGAGCTATACATACATCTCGACTATGTTAATTCCCTCGCATTTTATTATTACATATCATTAATGGATGAAGACGATTTATTCCAACCATTAAAGCCACGGAATAGGTGACAAATCCTCGGTCCCAAAACGATTATCCGTGACGCTTTTTGATTAACGACAACTTTATCAAATATTTCGTCGATTATGGTCGACAAAATATTTGATAAAGTTGTCGTTTGTATATATATAATACTTGCAATGTCCACGAAAAGAAAGGGTTTATGCTTGACATGGAAGTCCGTGTCATAACTGTCCTCTATCTCTCTCTCCCTCTCTGATACTCTTTTATGGATGTATTCGCTATCGCTGTCTCTCGCGGTTACAAGCACCGACCCTTGTTTCAATTTGTCAGTTAATTTTTTTCCGATTTTTCAAACTATATGATAACAGTATTTTTCAAACTATTTACTTATAAATATAGATGAAAACTATATGAATATTGTCTTCCTTAGGCCGATCAGAATCGTAATTTTTTTTGTTACGATCCGCTAAGGGAGAATACAGACTGAGCCCACGTACGCAACGTATGCAACGCATTATGATTTATGAACCCTAGAATGTGCATGAAAACAGATGACTTTGAAATATATTTATCATACGCATCGCGTCACACGCGTCCCGTGCAACGTCGATCTGCGATCTCCAGATCGGCATGGAAAGGTAGGAGGAGATGATAGTACGCCGTCCCCAGTGTGTTTCTAGAACTATGTATGTTCGCAAAGCGTCAGATACACATAGAACGTCGGTGCATGCACAGATGAAAGAACCGGTGCCTGCATTTATTTCGATACGTACAAACGTATTGAAGATGGGAGATGACCGATTATTTTGGTAAGGCGATATAAAGACATTTACCAATATCTTCTTTTTTAACTCCTACTATCCCGGCTCACTAACCGTAGAGAAGGGAAAGTATTATCAACGCGCTAAAAACTTTTTCGAGATGAAGACCGAAATATCCGGAAATATTTCATATACAAGCTACACTAATTATATTTAAATACCGCCATATATTTTAATCAAATATTAACGCTACTGTTCGCGGTTGGCCCGACTCCACCCTTAGCGGGGTGTAAAGGAACCCATCCGGGTTAGTCCGCCGGCCGAGAGCGGGCGCTCATTGGTTTTATTTATGAATTTAATATTCAGATGGAATCAGGCATGACTACTTGCCGGAAGGTACTGGAGTGCGGACATATTCAATCAAAAAAACAAACGTCCTAAATCGTTCTCCACGCACTCTCAAAATCAGAAAACATATTGTACAGCGGTTGTACTTAATACTAGAGCACCTTCTGAGAAGTGACAACCGCTTCTGATGCCACATACGTAGGATAAGGTGTGTTCACCAACGTGGAAGCGTTGCATCGTATACGTTGCGTACGTGGGCTCAGTCTGTCCTTACCTTTATATTCTATCAAAGCCAAAACAGTGTTCCATGTTATTATATACCTAGATAGGATGTTGTCACATGCATGTCCTACACTTGACACCTTCCAGCTATACAGCTTTACATATTATTATTAGGGCGTCGGGCGCCGTTGCACTGACGGCAGTCAGCATCGCACTGGCTCTGCTGCTGCAGCGCAGCCGGTAGAAGAAGTGGAGCAGCGGGCAAAGGAAGAAGCCACTCCGTAGGGCAGAACCTCCCGCAGACCAGGGACAGAGGTAGCAGGGCGCGCGGTGGCCTCGCCACCGGACGAAACGCTGACCATTCCCCGCCGAGGTGAGGAGTTGCCAGGGGTTCCTCGGGGCGATCGGCGCCCGCTGACCGAGATTCCTCGCATTTCTCCTGCTGGGACTGAAAACGGAAACGGTTAGAAGTTCCCGAAATCGGACCTGTAGGCCTATTTTTAAAACTAGTCTAAAATTCTAGTGTACTAAACCCAATGCTAATCAAACGGACCATAGACAAATCTACCATGCTAAACTTTTCAAGAATAAACCCACAGTAGTTTGAACTTCGGCTTATATTACTAAGATGAAGACTTGAGAGAAGCTTGAGACAGACTCTATCATGAGAGAGACCCGAAGAGAATACATGTGGAATATTAAACGTAAGCTTATCAGCTTAAGTTTTCACTTACAGAACATTTTTTCCAAATAGGGAACTACTTATGTGATAAGGACTTCTAGTGTTTCTTTTTAAAATGGGATAAAGTTTTTCAAAAATAAATCTTATGGTGTTGTTATTTTAATACTATGAAAATTTAATTAAATGTAACAAACAACGTGTACACGCTTCAAATTATTGCTTTCCTAAGCTTTTGATAAGCCCGTCTGGATAAGCCCGTCTGTTTTTTATTATTATATTTTTGGGTAACTGTGACGACGGATCGTAAGGAGAGATTACTTTCTATCGAAAAAACGGTAATTTAATAAAATACTGGGCGAAATACTGCATCGCCGTACCGTCAAACGCCTCGTTTTTTCGTTTAATCCTCAGGCTGAAAACTAGATATATTTTGGCAATTCAGAGAGCTGCCAAGGTTCATTTGCAGCTCTTTGACTGGGAAAATTAGTGCACGTCTCGAGTCTTGAGTCTTGGTCTCGTCTCGTGATAAGACGAGACCGAGCCTCAGTCTCTCTCCAATTTTCGAGACTCGAGACTAGTCACGTCTCGATCCCATCACCAGTAGGCACGTCTCGATCCCATCGCAGGTAGGCACGTGCCCGCCTTGAATTTTAAAGGCCAGGTCCCAAATAACTCCCAGGACTCTACTTACAACATATAATATCATGCAGAAAAAACGTAGATAACATGATCAACGAAGCCCAGGACACCTTCAAGAGCGTTTACTGTAGGACATGGCATCATTTATCAAATAATATCGTTCGACTTCATAACCTGCATCAGCCCACTTACTACAGCAGACTGGAACCACCATGCAGTTCCACTTTGCAGTATGTAAAGTGTGTAAACCTAAACCTCATCACAGTGATAGATAAGGGTGAATCATAACCTTCAGTCCCCATGACGTTGGGGCGGCTCTGTCCGAAGAATATTTGACGAACGCAACGGACGCGAGATTGTAGCTTGCGTCTGTCAAGAGTAGGTATGGTATAGAATAGGTACCTAGTTTTGTAATAAAATTGACACGTGGATATAATTTAATTTTCAATGATTACCTGCGACCAGTTGAAATGCTCCACTGCCCTCAGCAGGTCGTGATTGCACCGTCTCAGCACTAGTTCCAGGACTGAGCGTTTTTTTCCGGGGAACAGCTTCGTCAGCATCTCCAGTCCCGCAGGACTCACTGAAGAACTCACCGGCAGCGACTTTCTATCGGATCTGGTATTCTTGGATTTGTTCCTGACGTCAGACCTGAGGCTGCAGCCGTCATCGGAGGACAACGATGGACTCTTATTGGATGAACTAAAGAAATACCAAATAAGTTATTAAAAGAATTTTTAAAAATATGTTGATTTATAAACGAACCTTGGCAGCTCTCTGAAATCTGTGTTTTCAAATATTGTGCTGTGGCTTTTAGCAGCTTCGAGGGTAATGTTACTGAACTGCTGGGAGTCGTTTGTTTCGCTATCCACAATTACATCCTGAAAGAAATGATTCAAATTAAATTGAAAGAATTTAATTGAGTTATCATCCCAGTATGTCGTGATAAAGTCATCAACGAAAAGATTCTAATTTGAGATTATAGTTAACTGTTTGAGGAATAAAACAAGGTCTAGTGGTTAAGTATATAGTGGTTAGGTTGCTTGTTCGTTTATTGTAAGGTTCCGGGGTAGAATCTGGGCCGAATCACCATTTTCCGTTGGGATAATATTAACGGAATTGCATTTCAATTATGTCGATCGAAAACCATTTGGGTTTAGTTTCTGCGCAGGATCGGCTCAGTTTTAACGGATGTGTTTCCTGGCCACACTGGTGGCCAGGTATTTTACGGGGAAGAGAGAGACCACCCTAATTTGCGGTTAGGCAAATGTTTTTTATCGGGAGGCGTGTTTTTTTAATGTGAAGTGTTCGTGTTTTTTTTTCTTTGTGGCATCTCTGTTTTTGCTTTGTAATTACTGCTAAGGTGACGTAAATTGTCACAGAATGTGAGTGTTTAACCTGACACTTCAATTTCACCTGGATTTTTGCCTACATTTGAAGGAAATAAACCCCCCCAATATGTGGCGGGAACACGTTGCACATACAAGTATTTGCCAAATCTGGGCGGACATAAGTCCCGAAATCTAAATTGCAATAATGACCCTAAAAACCAGTTCCAGCTAGAGAGAACAAACCAACCAACAATATCCAGACCCGTTCCCCTCGCTTATGTGCCCGACACGTGCGTAGTGTAAGTCGGCATTCGATCGTTTCACCTCGTGCACGAATTTATTGTCGGCGCTCAGAAAAATCATCAACTTTGAAGTGTTTTTTTTATGTTTTTGAGTTCATATTGCTTTTTGAAAGTCATGGATTCTGATAAAGCATGTAAGAGTTTTAATAACTATTTTCAAAGAGTAACGATAAACTAACAACTATGACTTTCTTTAAACTAATAAAAATAAGTCATTATGCTCTGATTTTGATACACTTTGTTTTTAGCTAAGGCTTTTGGTTTGTGATCCTTTTGTGATTTCCCTTTAAATAACAATATAAACATATCCGAATACATCCGAATAGATGGCTTTTTTATCTAAACAAGATGTTAATCAATAAAATGTAAATCTGTATTTTTTCAAAGTTACTTCTACATAGTCTATGCTTGTTTAAGGCTCACAAGGTGCGTCAGAAGTTAGTATTGTGGCCCGACAATTTTTATACTACCTCATCAAAAACCAAGATTTGCCTAATTTGGATGCCAAATTGGACTTTTTGAGAGACCGACTTCTGTTAGACAAGCCTTACCACGAAGAGCAAATTGTTAGCTTAAAACGTAGTTTTGCTCGTTTCAAATCAGAAATTAAACAGAGACGGGTCAAAGCTCATTACAAAGAAGATGTTTTCCTGAAATCTAATTAATCATGGCTGGAAGGAACTTTTGAAATCCGTGTTGCTAAAACTACACAAAATCCGTCTGGTCGACCATCAAAATCCGTTGAAAAGGTTTGTGACAAGAGCAAAAGGCGAAAGACAGCAGAGCTCCGTTTTGCTTTTCAAAAAGATGTAATTGTACTGCGCAAGTGGAGTTGGGAAAATCGGGTAAAGGAGATGCTTCTAATGTCCTGAAAGATATTATCAGTTTTCCAAAACGAGCATCTACATACAAAAAATCATTCAAGAACTCTGGTGTCACAGTTTAAATAAAAAAAATATGGTGATGGGTCAGATGGAAACATTTTCCAAAGCTGCTTTGCGCCTTTGCAATTAATGCGCCTTTGCAATAACAACAAAAATGTCCTGTGGAAAAACGCTAAGCCATCCTCACCGAAAAAGAAATAAGATATGTTAAAGAAGCGATATCCTCTCTAGTACCAACTGTGATAGACATACACGAGAAAATCTGCAATGCAGCCATGGTAACTAAATTTACGAGCAGGTGCTATATTAGCGGAGCAACCTCAAAATACTTTACCAAGTTAGATGTCATAAGAGACATCAATTTCGAGGCAGTTGAATTTGGCATATCAGTTTTACATGCACGAATTCGTATATTAGAGACAATCCTTCATGTGGCATACAAATTACCAGTGAAGAAATACAGAGAAAAGAAGACCAAAGAAGAAAAAGACCTAGAAGACGATCGAAAAAAGTACATAACTACATGTCAGATTTCGCGCTAAAACAGGGCTCATAGTGGACATACCTAAGTCTAATTTTGGAAACATCAATGATGGCAATACCAGCAGAAGATTTTTTGAGAATCCTAGCTTAGCTGCTGAAATCACGGGGATAGATTATGAGCCTACCGACTATACAGACTAAAAGTCATATTGGAAGCAATTTTAAGTGGGCACAAAATTGATCCATTGAAATATCAAGAATACGCCTCAGAAACTGCTCGTCTGTATGTAAACAAATATGGCTGGCAGATTGGATTAGAGTAATCCATCAGATAATATTGGAGTAATCCTTCATAAATTCCAGCACAAAGGATTGGAGTAATTCTTCATAAATTGCTGGTACATAGTGCCATAATAATAGAAAAAGCCCTCCCGCCAATAGGACAACTTTCTGAAGAGGCTGAGAAAATAAACATTTAAGGTCATACCGGCATGATTTCGCCAGAAAATTCTCAAGAGAAAGCTGCAACCAAGATGTGCTATAAAGTCTTATTATTAGTTCTGAGCCTTTGCTAAACAGCATGCGAGGAGTTATAAAAAAGAAAGCTAACACAACTGCCTGTTATCCTGACCATGTTAGTTTCCGTGGAGCCAAATATAACCGAAACTTCGTCAGAAAGTGATGATGAAGATTAAAGGGATATACTATTTTTTGTTTTTGATTTTCTTGTATAACCTACATAATAAATATCAGAAGTAAAGAAATGTTTTTAAATGTCATTAACATGTCTTTAAATTAACATAAAAATATTTTTAAAAATGATTTTCATTTTTGTATGAAAATATGTAAAGTAGTTACTTAAAGTTTGTAATATATTAAATAATATGTTTAAAACATGTTTGTCATTCTATTTGAGATAGTTAGATTCTAATTAGACATAAAAATAATTTTGTCCGCCCAGATTTTGCAAATACCTCTGTGTACGTTGGCGGTTTGCGCACACATGACACAACGAGAACCAGAGAGTTGCAGGGTGTCTTCGGGGAGAAATAAACAACGCGAACTTTTTACATATCAGCCTGTTTTTTTTCTTTTGTGTGTTCTGAGGTAAAAGGATTTTCTGTGGGCCAAATCCAATAAAGACAAACCGTTAGCCCACACTCTGAGATTGGTTTTTTAGGGTAGTTATCTGGTATTATTATTTTTTTCTTACAGTATTTGTTTTTTGTATATTTTTTCAAAGTATTTTCCGTTTTGCTCTAAAAGAAACGGTGGCGTCCATAATACAAATTCTTTTTTTTTTGTTGGTTTTGGTGATTCTTGCCGTGTGTTGGTTAGTTATAACTTCGGTTATAATATAAACACTTCATAGTAATGTTGGTTGTAAGTGGTTGTCGTAAGATAATAAACCTGTCCATTGTGAAATTTCACAATAACAAGTCGAAACAAAGACAATAATTGGAATATATTGATCATATTATGCGTAGCGAGAATAACGAACTGTTACAACTGTCAAGAGAGATCAGCAACATAAGCAAGGCGCCTACATATCAGAAACTCAGTGATATTTGAATTCTATTCCAGAGAACTCTTTCAAAGTTTTGAATCCTATCAAATGTGTGTTAAAACACTTTTTTTGTAATATACTAAGTATTTAGCATAACTCACCGATGTGGTATCTACGGCAGCATCAGAACTGCTAAGTGGTGTATTGTCGTTGGAGCTGTCGCAAGGGTCCGTCACGCTCATTCCGTAGATCCTACCGAGTGGCAGCGATTCATAGGCAGTGCCGGTTTCCACGGCTGCCAGGTGAAGAGCGATCTTGTCTTCCGCTGCTTGTTGCCTCTTTAGAGCCACCTGGTCAATAATAAAACCGGTCAAGTAAAGATTTGACTCGAGCGCTGGGGGATTCCGTTCCTTATTAAAAAATGGTTCTCGCTATGAAACATTTTCACAAACAATTACTAGAAAAGCAGCTTTGGCAGTCCATATTTTCAATAATCACATTGTTTCAATAAGCAATTTTCAATAAGCAAATATTAGTATGCACGCATTAACACCCCCCTACACAAAAATAACGAGGGTTGAAAATATGCCGTCGTGAGTTTTATTGCCATGCCTAGCGTTTGGGTGCTATCACAAGCACACAGAAGCGCGTTCACAATACTTTCCCTTCTCGTCGGTTGGTGGGCAGGAAACTAAAAAACGGGATGGATCGCGACAAGGTATGTATATATTGTTTCATCCATTTTAGGGAGCTTGTCGGATTAGGGAAAAGCAATATAAGGAAATGATTATTATATCAATCGATTTAGGAAGTTTACATTCATGGAGTGGGGCAAAATGAAATTTCTGTGTACGACCGACGTTCCATCCAAAAACATGCATGTTTCAAAAGTGATTGATGATTTTGTAGAGTGCAAATCAATACGAAAACGATTTTAGATATATATTTGTTCGTAATGTATTTGTTAATATGTAGATATGCAAAAAATGCTTCATTTGTAATAATACATATTATATGTGGTTAGTTCGTCTTAGTGGAGCTTCAACAGTGCATTAATAGTTACGCCAATCCTATTTTTGCAATTTATTCGGCTTTTCTCGACGCCCTCTTCCATTTATTATTTTATTAGATCTAAAGTATAGTTACCTACATTTTTATTAGGACTCGGAGGCCGAGTCCCGATTATGATGTATTCTACATTTCCGAGACTGTCTGTTCGTCAATATTTGACGATCCACTTGATATACTTAGCACAAACAACTCAGCTTTGCTGCACCAACAATCAGTATGAAACTAATGAACTTGCTGCACCAATTCATCCAGTAGGTAATGGAAGATTACATCGAGGCGCTTATTAGTTATTAAGATTTAGGATCTGCCTACTTCTTCACTTCTTCCACCGCCGTGCAAGATTCCATAAGCATTATGGCGTGTTTACACACCTACTAGACATTTTAATTTAAGAGAATATTTTTTTTAATTATTTTTTTCTAGAACTTCGAGGCGCAGAAATCTGATATACTGGTCTGAAATATCATACTATGCCTAATCTGAAACACGACGAATGTTTAGAAATAACAACTGTCCATGCTCCAAATATTGAAGTGACATTATCTCGGTATCACACTGAGAACAATATTGGATTGATTCTTATGTTACCATTTTGTTATTACGGTTTTATACAGAATAACTATGTTTCAATCGTATTTTTGTTGAATTACAAGGAATGTTGTTGATTACTCGATTATATGTATATGTGTAAACATTTTTCGTACGGTTAATTGGAAATAACAGCATACTGTACTTTCAATATGATTCATGTGTCTGACTATATCTGTACGTTTCCTACTACACGCTGTCATGTTAGAAGCGAGACCTCTAGGTCGGGACGTAATAAAATAACATTACGGCATGGTAACTACTGTCATCCCAACACCGTTACGCGTCATGATAATCATACGTATGTATATGGACCACAGTCCGAGTTATATACGTAATCCTTGTTGATGTGTATTTCCGTGTATTACATCATTATATTTTTCTCAGAGCAAGCTACCGGAGGTCACAGAATTGAAACGGCAAGGTTTTTAGCAAGGGATTCAAGTCTGAACAGAAATTCAAGATGATATTGACACAATAGCTTCGGATTCCGATATAATTTGTATTCCGGAGACTGACTGTTAGTCGACGTCGGACAATCCCCCTGAAATATTCAGCGTCAACATTGAGATGCTCTTCATCAGCCTGGAACAACCAACATTACTGCAGAAAATAAATAAAAAACAAGAAAGAGACTTCGAAGTCCAGCCTAATGGAAGTAAAATGTTGTCTATTTTATGTTGTCTTATAAATGCCTATTGGCACCTAGGTGCCAATAGGCAACAAGGTGGGTTCCACGAAAAGGCATAATTATGCCTTGTGGGTAAAAAAAATGTTTTTAAAACAAAACGAAAGCAAATTAGGCTTTCACGCAGTGGCGTAACTAAAAAATAGACCCCAGTGCAAAATTGAATAAAAGGCTCCTCCCCCTACTTACTTACATTACTTATAGCATATAGGAAGTAATTACTCTATACCTACCTACATTATATATTTATATTGTAGCTACAATATAAATCGGCGTATTCATTTGAGGGCATTGCCTCGAACATGTTGCTGATCAAGTTCCCAAGAACTTTAGCGGGACACGCGGGATCACATAGAAACTTGTTGCGAGAGAATGTTCGAAAAAAAATCCTATTTATATTAATACAACGCTTTACTGTTAAAATTTAATTACTGAATTATTTTTCTCCACCTTTGTATGTTGGTGAGAAATAGAAAATATATTGTCAGTCTTTATTACTTAATTTTGAGTACAAGTACGACTACGAAGAACAAAACTGGTAAGACTAAAAAATATCCACATAATTATGTATATTAAAATGTGCCAATTTTTGAATAACTACATATTTAAATTAACTACCTACTGAATGTATTAATAAAATACGAACAAATGAATTTCCAGAATGGTTTCGTCTTGATTTGTACCTACTCTGCAAAATCATTGATTAATTTAGTGACATCCATTTTTCGGCTTCCTTAGCTTCCTAGCAGAGTTGGATAAAACGTCGATCGTAAACAAAAGTCTCATTTTGGGCCCCGAACTACCGCGGGTCCCGGTGCGCCGCTCCGGCTACACCGGCTTAGTTACGCCACTGCTTTCACGAATTCTTCTAGAAAATATTATAATTAGTCGCCAACGAAATCAGAGGTAATTGTAGCAATATCTACCTACTGTAATATCTACCATAGAGATACAAAGGAAGGCAATAATAGTCAAGAGGCAGCGACAAAAAAGTGCAAGAGTATTGTAAAAGCTAATACTTTCAGATCAGACAGTATTTTGGCCATAGAATGCCGGGGTAGAGTCAGCAGGCCAGACTCCGGGACACCTGACGCTGGCGTACTAGGAAAAGTGTAATTTTAATTAGTCCTCCCAAACACTGTTTTGTCGCTGGCTCCCCAACTATAAATAAAAGTTATTGGGTTCTGTGTGACATTAACCGCCAAAGGGATTTTTGGTGAAAAGTATGCGGACAGTTTTTTTTATTTATTTATTGATTTATTTATTTTAATCCAAAATAAAAATTTGCAATGTTTACATAAATAATACAGTGTAGAAAAGAGCAAATACTTAATCATTGTATGCGAATCAAAGAAAGTACAGAGTTGATGGATTTTATCAGATCCACTAGACTACAGTCTGTTCTGGAGTGATACCAGTCTTATATTTGTTACATAGTACACATTTTTATAAACTTTCGGTTAAAATAATGAAAATATTTAACAACATAATTAAGAAAATTTGAAGAAAAGACATGTTAGTTAGTAAAGCGGTAATAATAAAAGAATAAAAGGATAATTACCTACATAGGCATCATAATAAATATATACATTTATATATAAATACACACTCATACATATAAAATATATATATATACACATACACACACACATACATATATAGAAAACGTATCTACCTACATTCAATATATACTTTATATATACGTATACAATAATATATAAATAAACAAAAATAAATAATTGCAAAAACTTTTCTTTATTATTTTAAGACACAATGTCCATGAGCTGCCTTTCGCATTCGCCTCTACTTTTTGCACGTAACCATTTTGTGACCTCAGCTTTGAAAGTTAAGACCAAGTCCCAAATGAAAACCCCAGGTTCCACAACAGGAGAAAATTACGCATGTGTATTGTTTCGAAATAGCACTGTAGGAGGCGCAAACACTAAACTTTGCGAAGATTTTCCCCTAAATATATTAAGCATATATAGTCGATTTATAAACACCGATTTAAAGAAGAAAAAACGTGAAAAATGCTTTATAGGAAGAGACCAAAGAGGTTTTAATATAAACTCTGAGGGGAAGGTCATGTCAGAAATAAAACCCATTATCCGAAACATATCGAATCACTCCATTAATCGATTGCCATTACTGTCGGACAGAATATCAAGGAAAATACATTGATGTAAGCTTAATGTTGGCAGAGATGTACCGATTGCAGACAAGAAAAAGTAAAATTAAGCAGAAAAGTAACAGAAACAGATATCAAAGAAGCTTCTGAGTTGGAAAAGTCTGCCGTGGACAGTTGTTACGACCTACAGGCAGTTTCATATGGAGATGGCAATTATTTTTTATTTTAAACGTCGACTTTCAGTATTTAGTTTCACAATAATTGATATCGCTAATAAGACAGGACAGTTTCCTCTGGTGTAAGAGGGGCGTGAACGAAATAGGGAGTTGTCCAACTGGTCCCATAGATGCTCAATTATTTTGAGACCTGGGCAGGTCAATCGTACTGAAACTGAAGTAAACCTCTAAAACTATTTTCATGATTTTTGTTATGTGCTTGGGGTTTTCGTCTTGAAGTTATTTCTAAACGGCGTCCAAATAAAATAGCATACTGCCTTAATATTTTCATGTAACTATCTGCATTCAGTCATGAATCGATCCATTCGCCGAAAAACGATGTTGGTATATCTGTCTGATCTATAGCGTAATTTGTGTGCATCTATTTTATTAAAATGCAAACATGTAAAACTGTATTTATTATATGTAATAAAATAAATATTAGGTGAAATAAAATAAATGGTTACATTTTTATTGCGCAGAGTAAAATAGGGAGGCCCAAAAATTGGACTGACAGACTTAAGGCGGTGATTAGTTTTTTTCCAGACCTACTTAATTACAATAATATGTGTTCAGCAACATGTCATAGTTTTCTAGTTATAGTAGATTTACGAACAAAATTAAAAATCACCGCCTTGCGACATTCTTTTGACTCTCTTTATTTAAAAAAATATATTTTTATTGTTAACATTTTCCATGAAAGTATTCTTAAATAGTTACACTATCCGTACCTAATCCAAAAACTCCAAAAACCTTTATTTCTCCAAAAAAAATTACGAAAATTTACTGCTATTAAAATAAAATCCTAAAAAATGAGTTTGTTTCTAAAACTAAAAGATTTTTTTTCGAAAACGATAAGATTTTGTTGCACACATGTTTTTGTATCTAGATAGGTCTTGACCAAAGCTACCGTCACATGTCGCACTGAGAAAAATATTGGATTGATTCTTACATTACCATTGTTATTACGGCTTTATATAGAAAAACGATGTTTCAATCGTAATTTTGTTGAATTACAAGGAATTTTGATGAAACTCCATTACTCGATTATATGTATCAACATTCTCCGTACGATTAAAACGGAAATAACAGTATACTGTAGTTTCAACATGATTCAAGTGTATCCGACTTTAGCCATACGTATACTAACTACATGCTGTCATGTTAGAAGCGAGATCCCAAGGTCGCGACGTTATGAAATAACATTATGTTTTAACATTAACATAATGTTACGGAAACTACCGTCACGCCAACATCGTTACGCGTCATGTTAATTCATACGTATGGACCACTGTCCGAGCTATATACGTAATCCCTATTAAAACACGCATATTTCGGTGTATTACATAGTTACATTTTTCTCAGTGCGGTCCAGTTCTGGAACACCCATATTTCAGACGAATCTTGGAAGCAGGTAGGTAGGTACCTAGGTATATATGATCGACTTGGGTCCCTTTGAGTAGTTGAATTTCATGATTATTCGACGGCGGAATAGCCTTTAAACCGCCTTTCAAAGACATTAGATATATATTTTTTTTTATAAATAAACTTTTAATTTATTGCTTATAATTACATTAAAGTGGTAAAAATTAGATAAATCAATTAGACGGACGTGCTTGTATATTTTTGAATCAGATTGACAATTTTTATACTGATTTTATACCTACTGATTATGATTATCGTTATAATCTGATTACCTGCGCCGCCATGATCCTCTGTCTCTCCTTGATCAACCCGCACTTGGGACACTGGCAATTCCTGTACACGCACGCCTTCTTGTGTCCACGTAAGCTGGAGATCAGCCCGTGGTTCCTGCACCTGGCGCACTTGGGCACGCGCGCGCGGCCGCTCAACAACATTTTTACACTTTTAAAAATACAAAAATCACTAATATTAAATTTAAATTCCGTCACTCGAGTTCGGACACATTTTTGTAGCAACTCGCCTCGCATTCGAGAGATCTGTACCGCCGGGGATACAAATGTTTCAAGCCGGGAAGATTGAACAAACAAATCTTTCTGGAGGAGATGTCGGCCAATAGGGGCGCTCTCTCGGGCGATTGGCGGACGCGCATCGCCCTGCTGTACGATCTCGAGTAAGCCACGCCTCTTACACGTCACACCTGCATTTTGAAACGTAATAAAAACGTAGGATCATTCTGTGAGTAAGAGTCATTCACAAATTACTAACGAGAACAAAAAAAAAATTTGAGAGAAAACAGTTTTTTAATTCAAAAATGTATCTCTTTGCGAAATTATAATGTTATACAGTAGAGCGACATGCGGTAGGTATAGCTACAGGTATGTATGCAGTGGTGACGCTGTCTTTGTACTTTCCAGGCCCACCAAAGTAAAGAATTGTAAACGCGCTAGAAAAACAGAGATGAAGACGGAAATATCTATTTCGAGTCCTCACCGAGACGATTAGGATCATTTTCAGACAGAAGTCTCTCTCTCTCTCTCTCTCTCTCTGTGTGTGTGTCTGTGTGTATGTAATCCTCCACGATAGCGCCTAAAAGCTTAATCCGAATAAGCTGACATTTGGCATGCAGGCCGAAATCCCACTGTGAAATATTGGTCGAGATATCTTATATATCTTAAAGCTTCACTAATAATATTTAAACTCTGCCATATATTTTAATTAAATATTAAAGCCGAGCCGCCCTAGGCTAGCCGAGAAACGAACCGCGCGACCCGATGCAATTGCAACGGGACCCAACCGGGCCGCGAGAGGGCGCTCGTCAATTTTATTTATGAAATTAATATTCCGAATAAATCAGTCCTTGGCTACTTGCCGGGAATGTCTTGGGGCACAACCGATTTTTTGTTGATTCATAATGTATGCAATATAGTTACACGCTGTATAGCTACAGTATATCTACAGTAAGTATAGGTACGTACAGCTGCCACGCTCTATGTTTTTTTCGATGGAACTCTACCACACAAATAGCGCAAAATTCAAAACTTGCGAGATTTTTGATACACCGTTATACGAGTAGGTAAATCCGCTGATACCAGCGATATATACCGCTGTTACCAGTGATATATACAGCTGTTACCAGTTATATATACCGCTGATACCAGCGATTTTTTTAAACGTCTAATAAGCCGGTTTTTATGGCGATCGAAGTATATTTTTGGCTCAATTCAATTTAAATGACACCATTTTTAAAGATATTTTGGTATTAAAAACCAAAAAAGGAAATAGTTTTTCTATTCTCATTCTTAAGGGAGAAGCCTGGTTTATAAAGCCAAAAAGAACATGTTTTTCATGTTGTTTTTTTAACCTCAAGTTGAAATCTCATCATGAATCTTTTATATCAATTTGATTAACATTTGAAAGGAGATTTTTAAATAGTTAAAAAACTGTTTTTGAGATATTGAATTGCAAATGTTTCTATCGCTACAGAAATGACGGTAGGTATCAGCTGTCGCCGGTAATTTTGCCAACGAGCGTAATTTTGCCGGAAACAAAAAAAAAATACTAAGATAATATTTTTTACATATATGTAAAAATGTATTTTGTAGATGACCTAAAAAATAACTAAAGGCTACAATTTTTCAAGGATTTAAATAAATAAAATCAATTTTCTCCCTATTTTTTTTTATTTTACTAGTAAAAGAAATGATAGAAAAAAACCTGTTTTTTTCAGTTCATATAAGTAGAACAGAATTTACTAATCTTTCTTTTTTGGAGTCACTCGATCCATTAAGTAGTTTTTTATCACCGGCGCAAAATCTAAAATTATGGTTTTGAGAAAAACGCGTTTAAAGTTTTCTTCAATGAAAAGTAGAGAATTTTATACACTTACAGCAATCTGAGACTATCAGCTATTCCAGAGGTAAAAGATTCATGAATAGATTTCAACTCAGTTTTTTTTTTAAACTTGAAAACATGTTTTTTTAAAGTCTAAACCAGGCTTCCCCCCTTAGGTTATGGATCGTCGGTTTGATTATTAGACGGTTAGCCTTTTGACTATTCATTACCTACCTAAAGTTAGGTCATAGGTAATAACTTCGTATATGTAATACCATGGCTCTTATGACGTCGTGTCATGCAGATTAAAAACAATCATCCTCCTTAAGATCCCGCTGCCCGTGTGTACAATTTATTTCCAGTTATAAATAATTAGTTGACAGACAACTGTAACAGAACTTGATAAGACCAGCGGAAGGGTAAGGCATACTCTATCATCAACCCTCAGATTGCGCCTAAGCCTTGTTAGAATAAATAACCTATTCCATGGAAGGAGATTGTTTGCCTCTGTAGAATGAGAATATGGCATTGCTCTACAGTGATTCTTAAAGTGGTCTATATAGACCACCAAGGGTCGATTTTCAATTGCCAGAGGTATATCTCAGCAAGAAAAAATGGGGGTGCACGAGATGTAAGGGGTCCACGTTAGTGGGCATTATCATAAACATTCAGACATTCCGTAAATGTATTATTACACCTAAAACAGATTGTATGTACCTACAATAAAATATTTTAAACATTTATTAATCGCAAGAAACAAACGCGCACGTCACAAGCGTCATGAAAGGAAATCAACATTCCAACTCAAATTGCATCACTAGTCGATTGGGAAGGCCAACGCACGTGACTAACGAGGGAAGGTACGAGCGAGATATGTGAATAAATTGTACTTCAACGCAAACTAAGCGGTAGCTCGGGAGCACAAAATAGAACTTCTGTCCACCTTCCATCCAACTCCGCTAGGAAGTTAAGAAAGATGTCTCAAATCAAGACAAAAACATTCTAGAAATTTATGTATTCATTTTTTTTATGATACATTAAGTTGTTAATTTAAATAATATTTAAATTATATAGATATGCAAAAGTTGGTAGGTGCATTTGTAATAACATTATATGGGTATTTTTATTTTTACCAGTTTTGCACTTAGCAGTTCTAAACAAAATAAAGTAATAAAAACTGGAACTTGTTTCGCAATATGTTCGCAATATTTATAATGTGTATCATCAATATAAATATGTAATGTGGCTAAGTATACATTAATTACACCCTTTATGCCAGAATGAATGTAAGTAGACCGGGACCCAGTTTTTTTAAGTGACGCCTACTGCTTCTACGAGTATTCGTGCGAGCGAGTAGGATAAACGCGTCACATGAATGAGCAAGCGAGATAATGCAACATGTGCAGTTATCTGTGGCTTCCTCGAATGTTTCGTACTTCAGGGTCGTGGACGCTTAGAAATAAACCGTTCAGAATTAAAGTACTTTTCAATAAAAATAAAAGTTTTTTTTTGTATAACTGCCCACTTTACCAAAAACCTTATGTAAGCGATTAAAACTGTGCCAGCTGTCAAAAACACATTTAAAGTTAATTAGCAGGCAAGGGGGTCTAGGGGAGGCCAAAAAACAGTAAGTGGTCTACGAGACAAAATGTTTGCTCTAAACCCTTCTCTCACCTTTACCGTATCAGGGCAATACCTACCATCGCGACTGCGACTTCGCAGACTGCACATATTTTCTGGTTGCCCGCTGTTAAACAACTCCCTTACCTCATCTTAGATCTGGCTAAAGACAAAGTATATTTTTCTACCCCTATGTAGGACGTATCACGTACTGCCAAGTTCCAGGCGACCAGTTGATACTTAGGCCTCAAACTTTTTAATAAATTGCCTGAAAGATTGAAAGCGATTAAAAACATCGATATTTTTAAGAGATCCATCCGTGTCTATCTGCTTAAAATCAACATGTATGCTCATAACGACTTCTTAAAATATTTTGAAAATACATAGCATCATATCTACCCATTTAATCTAATACATATTATTTATTGTCAATTGTTTTGTTGTAAGCTGTTATGATATAGTCTTTGTTTTTGTAAATTGGTAAGTTTAAAGTTATTTATTGTATATCATCTGTTGGCTAAATTGAGTAACTAGTTTGAGATTAATTAATGTCATTCCTACACAATTGTTATGGTTGTATTGGAAATAAATACTTTTTATCTTTATCTTTATGGGCAGTTTCCTATCGACCGAAACTATAAATATTTACAAAATAATATTTAAATGCTTTGTCTTAAATAATCTATCAATCTAATACATGCTGGTAACAAACAACATCCTAATAAACTGCATACAACAGAAATTCGCATGCTACGCTGGTCAGCTGATGTTTCACTATTAGATAAAATCCAAAATGATTACATAAGGGGAAGTTTTAAAGTCGCTCCGATAATTGATATAGTCAAAGAAAACTCTTACGGTGGTACGGTCACGTCCAGCGACACCCAGATGATCACATGGTGTAGCTTGCCCTAGACCTGCCAATGACGAAGCGTGCTCGTGGAAGAACCATCTGGTTGACGACGGTCCAAAAAGACCTAAGAGAAGCTCAACTCGACGCCGACACAGCACAAGGTCGTGCCCAGTGGAGGAGGGTCAGGTTCTAGGAAGAAGATGAAGAATGTAATACACGCTGGTAATACTGTAGTATTTTATTTTAATTTTATTCTTGTTTAGTATGCTTAGTTTGTTCTTAATTGTAGCTAAAGTAGCCAAAGATCCTTAGATAAACATAGTTAATTAATGAAGAAATTCCTTGTTGTAGATTGGTCACCTTACACGTTACCTTACACCAACTACCTCATACAAAGGCAAAATTAATATCATTAACTTCAAGTAGTATACTGCATCTGCACTTCTTCACACAATATACGCATCTTCACACAATTATACTGTATATACACATCAATATACTGCATATATGCATAAAACATATACAAATGCAATATACTGTGCATACATATACACACATATGTATATGTATGCACAGTGCAATATACTGTGTATACACATACACTTACATATGCGCACATGCAATATACTGCATATAAACATACTGCAAATGGTGTAACTAAAAAAATGGGCTACAGCGCAAAATTGAACAACAGGCCGCTCCACCTAATTAGGTAGGTACTTACATTCATTATGACATAAGATGTAATTACTGTATACCAAGCTCCATTACATAATTATTTTGTAGCTACATTATAATTATGCGCATTCATTTGCGGGCATTGCCTTGATGTCATGGAACAAGTTCCCAAGAAATTCAGCGGGATAATATAAAAATATTTTTGCTGGAGAATGTTTGAAACATTTGTTCCTATATTAATACGACGCTTTACTGTTAATTTAATTACTGGATTATGGTTCTCTGCTTTTGAATATTGGTGAGAGAATTATATAATGTCAGTTTTTATTAAGAACTACTAAGTGCGAAACTTGTAAGACTGGAAAATATCCACATAATACAAATGTACCAAATTGTGCATATCAACATATGTATTTATAAAGCATTTAAAAAATATGAACAAATTTACTTCTAAAATGGTTTTCGTCTTAATTTGCACTTTGCTAAATCATCCATCAGTTTTAAAACATCCAGTTTTTCGGATTCCATAGTTTCCTGGAAAAGTTGGATGGAACGTGGATCGTAGGCTGACGTTCCAGTTTGAGCCCCCGCTACTGCATACTGCATATACTCAATATACCTACTACATCTAGATTTAAAAGAAACACCACAGAGGACAAAAAGAAAAATGAAGAAGCAGAATTGCTACAGGATTTGACTATCATGTCATATATGAGGCAACCAGAAGTAGAACTAATCAAGAAGAACTAAAAACAATATCTTACACATAAGACCTTTTGTCTTACTGCGAATATTCTAATGATGCACGTTAGTCTTTCTTTCTTGCCCAGTAAAAGCCTGAAATATTGATCCGCAGAGCGCACACCCGACATGCAGGACTAGACTTCCTTGAAACATTTTTATTTTCCAGTACATTTCTTTAACAAATCACATTAGTAATTTAGACAGTTTGTCAATCTATATGTGGGTGGTTTGTTGGATTGTCCAAGTAGTGTCATGCCGTTTATTTTAACGGAACTTGTCAACCATAAAACTGTAAGCTACAACTTGTAAAACATATAGTTAATTCAATTCAATTTAACAACTCATTTTAATGCAATTCAAAAAGTGTTTATTGCATAAATCCTACAAAGACGAAATTATTGCCACGTGGACTATCAATAACAGTAAACTAATATATAAAATGGAGAGAATTGTCGGGTAGCATTTAAAGAGCATGTAGTTAGAAAAAATATGAAAAAAAAACAGTGAAAAAAAACTAAAACTTATGAAAAAAAAATTGAATAAGATGTTGAATATAAAATTCAAATTATTTCTTGATTTTCAGAAGACAATCTTATTTCGAAAGAAATGGAAGTAAAAAGGAAGGGATAGAAAAGAAAAGAAAGTATACTTAGCTACTTATAGGAAAATCTAAGTAATAATTATAAGTAAACCCCGTTTCAGTTTCTGGTATTTACCTATAACCAACCTAATAGCTCATCGAATTAGCAGCCCTTTTTTACAAAGCGAAGATGGTTTGCCGATCAGCAGCCCTACCCTCCATAGCAGTATACCATAAGACATAAAGTTATGACAGACAGATTCCCTTACAGAAAAATCTGCACTGCTTCTACTCACCCCCTATTCTTCTATCCGCCCCACGCACCTAAGTAATTGCAACTCCTAAGTAACTGCAACAATAATAACTATTGTGTTACCAAATTATAATATGCCGTGATCAGCCTCATTTATAACCACTTCGTGACACCTATATATAATCGAACATTCTTAGTAGCCTAGCTAATCAATGAATGGAGATTTATGAATGAATTGGTTTAAATCGATCGCGAATTTTTTAATCAAGTAGAAACGCGACATTCAACATTATTTTCAGTGAAAATTAGCACAAATTATTATAATATCGCAATTATAAATTATTGTAAGTATTTATTATTGGGTAAAAAATATAATGCTGGCCGAACATTATAGATTCACCCTCGACTCTCGCCATTTTCTGACGTTTTTCTCAGCTGCATTCGTTATTTTGCTGGATCCAGCAGTCTTGAAATCATAAATGACTTTGAAATCCAACTTCAATAACAATATTTTTTTAATAAATCAATATTGTTTTTTGTCTGTTTCTATCACAGCGATCTGTGGAACATTTATTGGCGTTGCCAGATTGTCATAATAAACGGATTGCCATAATGTCTGCTCACCGGGACGCCACGGCGACGTCGCTGGCGTGGCTACCTCTGGCCACCGGAGGTCGCCAGAGGCGTAGCCAGTGACTACTGACTGTCAGTCACCCAGTCAGTTCGATTACTTCTTTTACCAAGAATAAACGTGGAAGAGATCGCACTTATTTATTATGTACGTTTCAGAAAGATTAAAAAGAAGAAACTATAAAAACTTTCATATCAGATCGAAGCCGAAGTGGTGTTTTTTTTAAACTGTTTGAAGATATAAGAAAATATCCCACATTTTTTTCAACTACGCGCGAATGTCAATAGCATCTTTTGATGATTTATTGAATGTATGCAGAAAGGATTTAACTAAACAAGACCATATTTAAAAAATCCACAAGTCCAGAAGAAAAAGTATTTGTGACAGGTAAGTAATCAGTTTAATAACGAAAAATAAGTAATGTATTTATGTGATGCTTATCAATAATCACATATTATGTCTAAAATGGACGATTCTTCAGAAACGTTTGACGGCGGTGCATTCGGAGACACTACAATGTAGTCCATCATGGGTGGGATTTCAGGGCCTCCGCAACGAGTGTAATATCCTGGGTGATGACTTCGAGATGTCGTCGGTGGTTCCGGTTGTTTGAGGTAGTGCAGTTGTGAGTTTGTCTAGCTTTGTTGGTGAACGGTTTCGTGCAGCTTAGGCCTCAAGATCCACTTTGTTCTCGGATCGGCTCAACTCACGATTCAGCTCCTATTCAGAAGCCTCCTCGCGTGGAAGGCTACCCCGGTTGACTCTCGGTCTCAGGCCTCAAAAGCTGGTGGACGAATTTCTCTCGGCGGGATTGCATCCCGGCGCCACTGTTAGGTTCGTGCACCGGTCAGCGAAGCCGATCGGTTGTGCATTCTGACTAATTGCTGAAGGAGCCTGGAGACTATATGGAAATACAGTGTCTCCTAAGCAGCGGGGGTGGATGTTGACCTGTTGTCATGCCACTCTCGAAATGACCTTGGGCCACTCGATCCCGCGTGGCACACGGTCAAAGAACGCCTAGGTCCGCGATAAATTCTATCTGAATTACCGCTGTAATACAACATATAAAGGTCGCGTAAGTGATTTCGGACCCGTAACCAGTCGTTAGGACGGAGGTATCCTGAAGGTTAATTCCAGACGGAGATATCCTATCAAAACTGGTAGTTAGTGGGTGAGGCTGCCCGCTGAGTACATTTCCCGGTTCCTCGCCGTAAGGCGTCGGTCTCTAACGGGCTGTTAGCGAGCTAGACAGTATATTTGTCTCAAGTCTCAAGTCTTTTACGCTCATCCCACGGCTGAAACAATGATTATATATCATTATACCAGCATGGGGTGGCGGGTTCACACCGTTCACAGGGACGGTTTTTTATTTCTACGATAAATCTCTCTGTATCGAAAGTCATGTTTTTACAGGAAAAAAACATACGGATAAAATTGAGCGAGCGTCCCAAATGGCGTCCGGTTGGTTACCGAGTGATTGAGGTATGGCTTGCACGTGTAGATTTTATTGGCATCGTCGCCTGCGCGCCAAACTGTCCAGTCTCCAAACAGCGAGCCACGCAACCAAATTGACGACGTTGCTAAACCGTCGCCAAGAGATCAGCCATACAATACAGTATGAATAGTTTGGATACGTCGCACGGTGGAAAAAACGGCCCTTTGGTGGACCTAGGAATTAAGTTTGTTTTTTCACTGTTTTCATTATGGCGATGGATAGACTTTATTATTCTTTACAATAGTCGACCTAGGTGTTTTTTCCTAAACTTTATAATTTGGGCATAAAAAAATATTTTCCGATTTTTCGTATGGGAGGGATCGAAAAAACCTGTCATTCATATTTCAAGGTGGCATTTTTGTATTTTTTTGAATATTCAGAATGATAGTAGAGTAGACAAGGATTAAGATAAAAAAGGTTTCAAAGCGGGATGTATCAGGACAAAGCAGACATTCAGTTTTTTTTATCCGTCCCATACAAAAAATCTGAAAATATTTTTTTATGCCCAAAGTATAGAGTTTAGGAAAAAAATCACATAGGTCGACTAATGTTAAGATTAATCAGGTATATCCATCGCCATTAGAAAAACATTGAAAAAACAAAGTGGATTCCTAAAGGGACAAACATATTATCGGACGCATCCGTCAGCCGCGGCTTATGGACGCGACCGAAAGGTTATCTGTGTAATGAATTTCTATTGAGCCGTGCACATTATCGGACGTCAGTCGCAGACATGACCTTGAGGCTTCGGACGTCCAATAGAGATCTGGCAAGCGGCGTCCCAAACGACTGTGCATACATACTGTTCAGTCGCGTCCATAGGCCGCGGCTTACGGACCACCTTACGGACGCGTCCGATAAAATGTTTGCCCCTTATGTCCGCCAAAGTGCCGTATCCCACCGTGCGTCGCTGGCGACACGCCATGGCGTCCCGGTGATGAGGGCCCTAAAGTTGACCAATATTTGTTCCATCGCCTATATCATTCTCGCTCTTTCCCACACATTTTTCACATGGCTGTCACAGTGGTGCCGACTCGCTTCCACCTACCGATGTGGCCAAGCATTGGCCAACGTGTAGGGCGTACGTAAGATGTATTTATACGTACGATAAACGGCCAGGAATCTCCTGATGTTGAAGAAGAACATAATTATTTTTGCTAGTTACGGTTGATTTTATAAGTATTACCTAGCTAGTATTTCTTAATGATTTGTTTATCTTTCAGTTTGTTGATTTCTGAATTAGGTAATTGTTACTGAAAAGGTCAAAGAAAAGTCAAAGAAATCATTTATGTCGACGATAGGTACGATAATTTCGCATAGTGGTAATTCATTTCATTCAACACTAGATCATTCTGGCAGCACTGGAATAAACGCAGGTCCATTGATGTGTCAAACTCCGCCTTATTTCGCTGGGCGTTGCGAAGGAGTCAGAAATGTGTCTTTCTTTATTGTTTCATCGTGTGAAACACGCGAAATCGCTCTAAAACAAGTGAAATGTAGCGTCTAAAACGTTTCGCTCATTTCTACGGTCTTCAGTCTTTCTAGGTTTAAGTGTAAAAATAAAGGTGCTGCGGATTCCTCCCAACTACTTAGATTCTATGTTTGCAATAAGATAAAAAAAATGCCCGAGCAAAGTAACGATTATAGGGTTGTTGTGTTTGGCGCCGGCGGCGTTGGGAAGAGTTCTTTGGTGTTGCGTTTTGTCAAAGGGACTTTCAGGGAATCTTACATTCCCACCATTGAGGACACCTACAGACAAGTAAGGTCTTAGGAAACGATCATATTAAGCTTGTGCTGCTTGTACGCTCTATTTTTGTTGTTTATTTAAGTTTCTTTTAATGTATTTTGTTATTGTCATTAAACTTTGTTTTTATTTCTGTCTTTTATTTATTTTCGCTGTGAGCTGTGATGTATTTTGCACACAATTACTTTCAGTTTCGTTCCGCACTTGCGTTTTGTGTCGTTCATTTCGTGAGTAGCCATTTGATTATCATTTTATTTAACGATGACTTGTCTTATAAATATAATTTTCTCATGACAGGTAATTAGCTGCAACAAAAACATCTGCACTCTCCAAATAACGGATACCACCGGATCGCATCAATTTCCCGCAATGCAGAGATTATCCATCAGCAAGGTACAAACTTTAAAATTAGAATTCGGTGCATACTTCGGCAGCAAAAGTAGAATAGAATAACTTTATTGTGCTATATAAACATCACTTAATAAATATTACACTAGTTTTATAAAAAAATACAATTTATGCACACATGGCGGACTTATCGCTATAGCTATATATTGCAATCAACCATTTGATAAACTAATTCTTAATTGTCACAGTACAATACTCACAGAAGTGAGAAATTTAAAATAAAGTTACACAAATATATGTCAATAACTTATGCTAAGGTTGCCCAGGGAAGGATAAAGGAGAGGACAGGATGAGGTATTTGGTTAGTGGCTGTGTGAAAATAAATGTTTCTGCAACAACTTATTGAAAGTGTGCAACAAAGATGCATACCAGATAGAGAGAGAGCTGATTCCATAAACGAGCAGAATGGACTGTAAAAGAGTGCGTGTAAACAGAAAAATGTTGTAACGGAATAGCGAGTGTGTTATCCTGGCTTGATCGAAATGGAAGGCCGTTGCCTCCCAAAAGGTGAAATTTATCCTTGAGATAGGAGGGCGAGATGGAGCTATTGAGTATGTTGTAGAGTAGCGACAACGTATGCAAATTTCTTCAATCACAAATAGGAAGCCAATGAAGTCGCTCACGAAAGCAGCTAACTTCGTGAGTTAAAAACATACCTGAGGAACATATTTTGCAACAGTCCTGATAAAGATTGTAATAAATAAACAAAGAGTGTTGTCATCTATAAAGGTCGAACCTGTCACTCCAGGTAGGCATAACGATATGTAATCGTTCTTAAAGCCTGGAGTGGCCTAGAGACTTGGGGTCGAAAACTACACCATCTAGTTAAGCCAACAAGCCCGTCAGAGACCAACGCCTTACCGCATGGCAGTTGACATAGCGGGCAGCCTCGCGCCCTGACTACCAGATTTGACCCGATTTCTCCAGCCTCCCTTCTGTTATATTCGGTACTAGATTACCGATAAATTTAATTGCCATTATTACTACCACAAGTAATTAAAACTACCAGTGTGCCAATGAACGATACCTCTTAGATCAATCAGGAAGTGGGGGTTGATGATTGGGAGCAAGCGCTCATATAACACTAATAGATCATAGTTTTTACCCAGAAAAACATAAAAACTGCTAAATTAATTACATTGCTTTATCTCAAAACAACCCCTCCTCCAATTTTTGAACCCAATTTTGCCCATGAAAAGTCTTCAAACCCTATCTCTGTAACTTTATTTCAGGGCCACGCGTTCATATTGGTATATTCGGTGAGCAGCAGGCAATCGCTGGAGGAGTTGCGGCCGATATGGCAGACCATCAAGGAGATCAAGGGAGCCGAGTTGCCCAGCATCCCGGTGATGCTGGCGGGGAATAAATGCGACGAGAGTCCCGAGATAAGGGAAGTGTCGGCCAGCGAAGGACAGGCTGAAGCCGCCGCCTGGGGAGTCTCCTTCATGGAGACTTCCGCTAAGACCAACCACAACGTCACACAACTCTTTCAGGTACTTAAAATAGAAGATTGATAATATTCAGTTCAAGTGATTCCAAGCGATCTTTCAAGTTCCTATTCATCAGGCCCACTGGCATTTTAGTTGCTCTCCGCTGCACCTTTCGAGGGCATCTACATATTTCAGAAGTACGAGTTCCATAGCTGATAGCCATACTCAAGAATAGGCCTCACATACACCTTGTAGATCTTTATAAACACCTCTACCGTCAAATGTTAGAAAGCCTTCCTTAGGCCTCTTGTCCACACACGTTTTTATGCTGTGAAAATCTACAGTTAATTCGCCTCCTTGAGTAACTCGCAAAATGATTCAGCAATAACTTCTATTTCAATTTTTGGAAGACTGATTGCACCTGACAGAATTCAAAGAAGCTGTTCATATCACTCCTATATAGTCAACAAACACTCATTACACTCAGTAAATAATCTTTAGGCAGCTACTTAAATTAAATAAGCTTGCGACACAGCCGCCACTTACAACTGTTAACCAATGGGTAACTGATGTGCGGGGGTAGACCAATTAGCAGGGGGGCAGAGAGTGGCTATACCGTATGAAGTACTCATTACTATACTGCGCTCACGAAGAGAGGTAAAATGTAAAGAGATTCATTTTCTTTGGCTTCTGTGGCAACCAATAATATGCATTTCATTTTGTTGCTCCTATAGGAATTACTCAACATGGAAAAGAACAGAAACGTGTCGTTGCAAGTGGACGGCAAGGGCAAAAAGAAAAAGGACAAAGTGGTGAAAACGGACGGCGGCGAGACTTCGGCGTCCGGTCGCGACAAATGCTCGCTAATGTAAATCGTAATCGTAGATCGGGGGCTATTTCTCGATTGTTTATCGCCAAAATTAGGGCACGTCATACTCACCATTCATTAGTATGCTTAACTTAAGCAGTATATAAAGTACGTCGTTACTCTGTTAATGAAGTAAGAAATAAATGCAGCTTTAATTATGAATTTTTCAATTTACTCTTCAACAATATTCGATCGAATGTAAAAAATTGTATAAGCACGCTCGCTTTGAAAATAGTTTTTTTTTATTAATTTCTATTCGTGATAATTAGAAAAACGAGACGACACAAACATAAAATGACAATATTGTATATGTGAGTAGAGAAAAACACTTTTGTCTAGTTTTTACAATCGTAATCTAAAATAAAATCTACTATTAAGTAGTTTATCACAGAAATCATTTAAAAATCGTTAATAGCTTATGAATACATTTTAAAAGTTTTTAATATTGAGATATGTAGCCTTTTCAGTATCCACCATGTCTTTTTTAAATCGTATTATATAGTATTTTAGCGTATATAGCGAATGTTTTTACGGTAATATAATTTTAATTCGGGCGCTTTTCGATTTGTTTACGCTTCGAAGGGCGAATTTAGCACACCCCTGTTTCATCTCATCTACGAAAGTGGCGCTGAGTCACTTTTGTGTTATTTTTCTTCCGCGATCTCATCGTTACATTTGTAAAGGACCATGAGAAATAATTGTAAATTAAGTACGAAATGATATAAGGTGATTCTCTCGCGATCATGGACTGACAAAATATATTTTTTCTAAAGATTGGCATGATTTGTTGCCAAGTACACGTGAGTCATTACGTTGGGGGTTATCCATAAACCGCGTCATCGACAAGTGGGAGGAGTAATTGATAGAGTAATCGATTCAGAACAACGCATTGTCAATGGGACATGGGGCGGGGATTCGTCAATTACATGGGTTATGGATAGCTCCTTGAGTGGAACCTCGCTATCGTTTTTAATCTAAGTGTCATTATTAGGATAACTTTAATGAGTTATGTTGGCCGCACCCAATGATCCTTTCTGTGATGTTAAAAGTATTTCCTATTCAACGAATCACATTAAGAGAACGTTATAGCAGCCATCGTTGATTCACAGCGATCGAAAACTATGTTTAAAACTCTGATGGCTCCTATAATGTCCTCTTAGAACACTAGAGGGCGCATTGTTTTGATGTTTGTTACTCGGCGGGGGTTAGGTTGTATTGTTATTAAAATTAGCTGAAAAGTGAGAGGAATATTGTCCATTCAATTTGTATGCAACGAAATACTTCCAATTTTGAGGACACGGTTACTTTTTATAATTATTATCGTACGATACATCGATCGGCTGCTATTTAACCGATTTGCCGAAAAACTAATCAGTCATTTTAAATCATAATCTATTGTAAAAGTATCTAGATAACGCTAGGTAGAGTTAGAGAGCCATATGCACCATGATATCATTCGCCATACATATCGGAATAGAACGTTCAACGCCTGACAGAGTACTTTAAGAATTTACATTAGTCGAGATGATATTTTTGGTCGTGATTGATGCGTAACAAATTCAAAGCAATAATTAGTTAATCTGCAGTAATTTTTTTACGGTAAAGTAAGCGCAATCCGTTTTATTCACTCTCCTTTTAGTGCGGGCTGAAAGGGCGCACGATTATGCAAAAACGACCGACGAACATCTAAAAGGTCTAGCGTATTCGTGCACAGATTCAACCGTTTAATCCAGGGGTTCCCAAACTTATTTAAAGTGTGGCACCCTTAAAAGATTTAGAATTTTCTCACAGCACCCCAGATATTTTCTCACAGCACCCTTCAAGGAAACGTACATAACAGATGAGATATGTATCCTTGTTGATGTCTGTGGCCTCACCTGGTTGAAGTCCAAATTTATTTCCTTTATTTTTTTCTATCAATTGATCGTTGGGATCCTAAGCTATGTGCTGGATTCTTCGATTGATAGCGTTGTTAGACAGAGGAATCGTCAAAAGAAGTTTTCTCGCATTTTCAACAATCATTATATTAGCCATGTCAACAGCAGCCAGTGGAATAAGTTCCTCAGCAATAGCACAGTATATTGAGTTAGAAGCAGTAAAGGCACTCTCGAGGGGAATGGCGATCCGGGATAGAGTGCGAGGGAATCCCGGGAGCAGAGGAATACGTCGCCGAACTCTTTAACTCTCGGACGTTTGGTTGGCAAAATTCTCGGATGTTTGAACATCTAGCACCCATAGTCGCTCGCTTCGATTTCAATTTTGTTCTAACAGAAGCTACTGTTTAGTACACTGGCAGTAGTGTAGGGATTTTAACTTCGCTACTATCTAAGTAATGCCAAAATCCAATCGCTGTCTTCGTATTTGCGGCATTTTGCTGCTCTGCTCGCCACTTGCCGATGCATGATCTTGATCGGTTTTTCCTCACAACTATACAGGGACCACTAACGACTATCTGACGGGGATACTACGACTATCTGACGTTCTGAGCGGTCGGGCGCCTTGTGGCACCCCTGATGTCTCTACGTCGTGCCCCACAATGCTGCAGCACACACTTTGGGAACCCCTGGTTTAATCTATTACCCCGTCGTCTCGTCCATTGTGTTGCCGGACCAAGCCGCGGGGCGAGTTACATAGAAGTGCCCTAAAACTTAGTGTTGTAAACTTGTTTTGTTATGATGAGAATGTTATGATCCATGAAATGTGGTGGCAATATTTGTTGACCAATAGCAGCCTTTATTTGATAGTGATTTTAAATAGTGATTCGCTTGAATTCGATTAAAAATGTTAAATTGTGAACGAGCATAGTTCGTCATGCTTAGAGAGATAGTTTGTATATGTCTCCAGTTGTTATATTTTATAACTGAATCTTAGACACCTCTTATTGAAATTATCACAAAAATAAAAATATATTATGAATTGAAGTGTTTTATTTTTAAAATTGCATTCCGGCTGCATCGAACATCTTTAGCCCTAGTTGATAATTTTATTGTGTAATGTGCCCCTGGGCCCGATTGCGTTTCTTCGTGAACTAAAATAGGAACTTAGTTCAATCGAACGGGACAGCAAATCGTTACAACGGAATATGAAATGAACTATCGTCGATTTCGCCGCACCAAAACTGTCAAATTTATAGACGCCTGAATAAGTTTGAACACGTTTCATGCGGTATTACATTTAGACTCAGGCGCATCAGCTTAAACTGCCTGCCTGTTAAATATATAATAATAATATATCTTCGGTGGGTAGATGGTAATGCAGAAAAGTGACAACCGTTCATTTCACATTCCGCTCTTACGTACTGCTCTCTCGTTCGCATAACCTAATTTCCGATTTTAGTTTAGGAGAAACGCAATCGAGCCCACTATTTCTGTTATTTATTCCTAAATGGTAGTGTCGAAGGATTGAGGGGAGGGAAGAGAGTAGTGGGATCCTCTCTAGTGTTTTATTTTGTATATTAACACCATCATTAATATAAACTGACAAATTTCACATCTCAAAGTTAAAAATTAGAGAATAACTTAAAATGAAATTGATCGTAGAGAAAGTTTTAATATTTTTAGAAGGTCAACGTGGTTTGGCTCTGTGGCGAAGAAAACCATAAATCTTTTGAAGGAGCTGGAAGCTCTGCAATGGGGTTTTTTTGTGCTTTGCATTTGGCAGCAGGCGAGTTGGCCCAAGGCAAGCAAACGATCACATACCTAGATTTACTATTTAGTAATGACTTATTCACACAAATTTAAATACCCTATGAATATGTCATTGGTTTAGGTCAGACCTTATCCATCAAACTAATCGGAGCGCTTATGTTGCCGCATGATACGCTTTGGCGGGAATGGGGAAAAGAGAGGCACCAACGAAGCGGGTCTGCGAGTTGGTTGGCGACAAACCCAAAATTTATATTGACGAAACTGAACACGTACGCGGTAAGCAGACCGAGGGTCTCATTCCGTCAGATCTATGTAAAGAGCGCAATATATTTAATGGTAATGATGAAATAGAGGAATTGCCAATCAGACGGCTACCAGCAGTTAGTTCTCATTTTAGTATAGTCATTTGTGCGCATTATTTTACAATATCTCTAAATATAAATCACGCATCAGCAGGCGCAAGTACTAAAACCATTATTACGCAAACAAAAATTTTGTATTTGCCTTTCAGCATACACTTCCAGACCCCAGTAACCTCGCTCGTTGGAGCTATGCCGAGGATAGTTCATGTCCCCTTTGTAGCAACACCCCTTGCACAGCTAGACATATTCTAGCTGGCTGCAAGGTGGCCTTGGATCAAGGACGGTACACTTACCGCCACGACAAAGTCCTTGCTGTTATTCGCGAGGTACTTAGCCTCTCAGTGGCTCGTGCCAACAAGGGTTCCACAGTATCCTCCAAACCCCCAATACAGTTTGTGCGGGTTGGCCTTTCTCAATAATCGAGAAAGCTTCAGATTGGATTATGGAGGTCGATTCGGTCTCTAAGCAGTATAAATTCCCTGAAAGTCTCGGATGCACAGCCCTGCGTCCAGATATAACTCTTTACTCTCTATCTCGGAAGATGGTTCTTATCGTAGAATTAACTGTTCCATGGGAATCAAATATCCCAAAAGACCACGAGTACAAATTAAATAAATACCATGACCTTGCAAATGCCGTCACCCGGAACGGCTTCACTGTTCACCTTCACGCGGTAGAAGTAGGCGCTCCTGGCCTGCCAGCTAAATCTTTGTTTCACCTATTTAAAGATCTTGGTCTCTCCAGGAAAATAATCAACTCCTTTCTAGAAAAAATATCTAAAACCGCGATCTCTGCATCTCAAATTCTATGGCTTCGAAGGGGGAGTGAATGGGTGGTAAGGTGAACGCTCACATGTGGCAAGACAGCTGTCCTAAACCTACCACCGCCGGTCGTTAGTCCGGAATCCACCCTTCACCTCCTAGAAGTGTAAAAAAAAACAAAGATGATGGGCCCGATTTTTGGTCGGTTAATTCCATGGCAGCTCCGTTTGTATTTTATTTATACAACTTGGCACAATTATAGGAAATTAAATAATTCCATATAACTGCCATCAGCTTTTACAACTTGCTTAAGCCTTGATCGGAACCGCAAGGGATAACGAAGGAGGATGAAACTGGCGGAAGAAAGCCACGTCAGACAGATCTTAGTCAATGTGCCGTGTTCGGGGAGTCTATATGGATCCTTTAATTTGAGGTTGTTTCCACCCTACAATATCGTTAACAAGGTTACGTTGACCAAAGTTGGTAGAAATATATTTTTTAATGTTCATTCCTATTATATTAACAGTAGAGCCGTGGTTATCCGAGCCCCGACTAACCGATAATCCCGAAAGCCCTTGGCCCGGAGGAAGCCTTAAGTAAGTTAAAAAAATAGCTTCATTTTTAGGTCTGGGAGAAACGACTATAGATTGAAGAAAACGAGCCTAAATCGAAAAAAGACAACGAGAGTGATAAAACGAAAAACTATGAGAACCGAAGAGTTTGAAAAACATTACGAGCCTTCTTTACGTGGTTTACACAGCTACATGGTAGTAAGTCCGTTAAACAGAAGACACTTAAAGAATTGTTCAAGAATTAACTTTTTAATTTTGACAAATTTTACTATACAATATGGAATTTTATAATTCATGTATTGTATTGCATTTTTTACTGACTATATTTAAATATGTAATAGATGTATTCTTTTACTTCATTGACCGCATTTTCATTAATTTTAAACATTACCGTTATGTTTCCCCTCGATTTACGCCGCCTCGATTTACGCCGTGTTATCCGAGTTGTCGATTATCTCGGTCCACATTACCTCGGATAACAGAGGCTCTACTGCATTTAATATTTTAAAATGTTATTTATTAAAATATGTTTTCTTAACGAATAAAATATATAAAAAGTAGGACAGGTGGGTAGGGGCCATGGCTTCGTGATGATACAATAACGACCTTAGAACGCACCGGGTTATAGTCTGTGCGCAAGTGCTAGTCACCGCTTTAGGTGCGACAGGGATGAGAGGTGCGACTAGTAATAGAGGAAGTGAGACGGGAGTGAGAGATGAGGTGAGACGCACCTCAGGCGGTGACTAGCACTTGCGCGCAGTCTATAAGAACATTAATAAAACCAAAATTTGATTTTAAAAAGTTAATCTATTTATTTACAAAAAGTCATAATGAAATAAAACCATTCTGTACAATGTATCAAAAATTTAAAAAAAAAAGAAATAAAAGGAAATCACATGATTGAGTACCTATAGTTGAGTTTCACATTAGGATCAATATTAAAAACGATTCGACATGGCTACCTAATTAAAAAACCTATAAATGCTACCTATGGCTAATCGATCGGTTCAATTCAGTATCGCCGTTGCCGGTAGGTTGGAATTTCTTGTTTGAATTTTTCCTGGGTTTGAATTTCTTGAAGAGGGTAATTTTCTTATCAGCGGATTCCCTTAAATTGCTATCGCTCGACGATCTTGTCAGTGCTTTCTGTTGAGTTGCAGTCGGCCGCACATTTAACTCGTTTCGAGATACAATCTGATTCGTCAACAAAGTTTGGGTGGTAACCATAAAATTTTCAGTAAGTTTCAGCAGACTACTGAGGTTGTCTCCGCTGATAGTATCTGTATTCTGCTGAATCCGATTCGAAGAAACATCGCTGCTTCTTCTTCTTTTTGATGTGATATTACCGCCCAAAGACAAACTAAAGATGTTAAATAAACCCATAGACACCTTCTTACCCAAAACTACATTCGCAAACAAAGAAAACGCTGTAAAAATAAGCACATATATGGAGCACATACTCAGCACTATGCTGGTTAATACGTTGAGTGGATACCAGAGTTTGTCTGAAAAAAAAGTTCAATTAGATAATTTCATGATACGAGAAATGAAAATTAACTAAGAGGACGTTCAAGTATTACGTAACGCAATTTGAGGGGGAGGGGGGGTCATGTAAAACGTGAAGATGCATTACACGGGCGGGAGGGGGGTTCGAACAACGCGTTACGTAACATTGTTTTTTTATTTTTAAAAAAACTAGAGAATTAAAATCTCCCAAGTTGGCAACCTTTTTGGTTTATGTTTTAAAATATGATTACGTTTACGAATACGTTTTAGAATTTGATAAAAATACGATTTTATTTTGACTAAAATGTTTTATTTCAGTTAGGTTTCCGTTTCTAATTGCATTGCCAAAGGTTAAAATAAAGATGTTATTTTATTTTAAGAGTTTATTAGTTAAACAAGCTAAAATAGGAGAATGCATAAGAAGAACAGGGCTGGATGAAGCCAAAAATGTATGTAAGGACAGGGCCAAGTCAGGAAAATAGCATAATTTAATGTAACATTAGTAATAAAAGTTTATTAGGACCCATTTTAACATATTTGATATATAGAAACGTGATTAAAACAATAACAAATATATTTTAGCGACTTTCCGGTACTTTGCGCAACTTAATTGTGACTTTTAGGTAAAAATGTTCACTTGGGTGTTACGTACCGTTTAGGGAGGGGAGGGGGTACAGAAAAACGTTACGGAGCGTTACATGGGCGGGAGGGAGGGTCAAAAATCTTAAAAAATTGCGTTACTTAATACTTGCATGCCCCCTAAGAGAAAGATACTTACTAGAAATTCGGTCAATAACATCGTCATGAAACCACATTATTGGATGCGTTATGAGCTTTGTGAGAATTCTGAGGACAATATGACCGGGATGAAACTTCTTCCACCAATCGGCCATGTCCGGTATTTTCACCGTGCAATCGGACCTCCAAAATTGTAACCCGCAGGAAGCGAGGTCTGATTGCAGTCTGCCATACGATTCATCTTCCATTTCCTTGAAATAAATTACAATTTATTAGTGTCTATGCATATTTCACATATTATTACCCTAAGATAGTGGATTTTGAACAAGATAAAGTCGATATGATGTTTCATTTCTAACATTATTATTATTGCTTTACAGACAGGCAGCATAATTGGTGATACGTCTGAATTTAACGTCTGAGTTTATTTACAATATTTTTTAAATAGGTACATCTAGTCTATTACTTTACCGGCCTATCAACCGGCAAGGAAATAACGTATTGTGAATGCGCTAAAACTAGAAATCCAGACGAAGATGTATGTATATATACATTTTGAAACTTTTCGAGATGATTAAGGCCATTTCCAGACTGAAGTCTGTCTGTGTGTATTCCTCCATGATAGCGCCCAAACGCTTAATCCGATTGAGCTGAAATTTGGCATGCAGGCATCATTCAATCATGGCAAGAGTTGAAAAGATTGTGGTTAAACGATTTTAAATAGGGTGCACTAGTAATACTGCAATCTCGAAATATTAGACTTAAAGTCTTGAAATTCGGTACACAGGTTCCCCGTTAGGCCGAAATCACATTGTGAAATTTTGGTTGGAATATCTCATATACAAGAGACACAAATATTATTTAAAGTCTGCCATACAAATGTATGGGGGAATCAAATATTGGGTCCTTACCTATGAAATTGCTGATTTTTCACACTGGCCATTTTGAACTTGCATAACTTGGGTTTGAGTTGGAATTTCAAATTCAAATAAATTTTAATTCAAGGCCATGTTATTCTTTTTTAGGAATCCGCTGTTTATTTCGCTCAAATATTTTAGTTTGTGCAACCATGGTAAAGTTAAAAATTTGCATTAATTTCAAATATGAGGTCCTGTGCCGGTGTTTTCTACTACAGCTTCTTGCAGTCTGGCTATACAGTTACCGTAAATGTGTACTGTTAAGAACTGCAAACAATTATAGAGAAGCTCGTGATTAAATAACCGAGCCTGGTCAATCGCTCATCGCCGCTGCTTCTGCATGACAACGTATTACCACAGATTTCACTGCAAACAGTCGCAAAGTTGCAGGAGTTGCGGCTCGAGACTCTTGGTCACCTACCGTACTTGCCAGACCATGGTCCAATAGAGTTTCATTTTTTTAAGTTTTTTTTTTCTATGTAGATTTGAGATTGGTCATCTGACCATAATCGAATTTGTTTAGTGATGTTTAATATCGTTTAATATCCTACTTGAGTTAACCATTCTTGGTTTGACGCTTACAAATGCTAAGACTTGAGCTAATCAATTTTGGTTAGCCAATATTTATTATTATTATAATAATAAATGTTGGTAATATTTATTCATAATTATCTTAATTGTTTTACGAGATAAGGTTATAATGTTTTATATGTCAAATTTCAATGCGATCATTTTACAGTTATTCTTTTTATGATCCGTATAGGGGTTTACAAGTTATAGTCGTTTTACTCAAGGTCATTGAGTTGCGCCGAATTTACGCGCGAAAATGTCGCCGGCGTAAGTGACAGCTGAATTTTTACTTCGCGATTGCAAGTGTTAAGAGAAGAGTCCAATGCCTCGATTCACCTTTCTATAGAACTTGGTTTCTCTTTCATCTGTAAACCACATTAGATTGATTAAGCAGCTCAGCTGCGAGGGGATTTGGATGGGATGCCGATCGTTCAGCATGTTTGGTTTCGTATCGCTCAATTTCTGCGGCAATGGTGGGGACGTTCAGATAGTCATGAGTTTCATCATTTCTTGTAAACCATGGCGCATTCGCAATATCCCGGAGGATACTATTCTGCAAGCGTTGTAGAGAGAGTATGTTACTTTTGCTTTCTACACCCCACAGTTGAATGCCGTACAACCATGTGTTATAGATGAGGAGTTTGTTGTCGACACATAAAATTGAGTTTCTACCCATGAGCCAATGCAGATTACGGTATTTGAGCTTCACCTCATCCCTCTTGTGTATAATGTGGGTTTTCCAGGTCAGACGTCTGTCTAGATGAAATCCAAGATATTTCACACATTCTGTGTGAGGTAGGGTGACACCTCCAAACCTCACTGGCGGACAGGTTTTTCTCCTAAGTGTGAATGTAATATGATGGGACTTTAAGGCACTTGCACAAATACGCCATTTTTGGAGCCGTCTGTCAGTTTCGTCCAATAGGCATTGAAGTTTGTCGCTTGCTGTCCTTGGACTATCATCAGTAGCCAAGAAGGAAATATCATCAACATAGGTCGCATCAGTTAATTTTTCAGTGGTAGGTAGATCTCAAGTAAAAATATTGTACAGGACAGGCCCAAGAACTGAGCCCTGTGGAACTCCAGCCTCTATATTTCGAAGTATGGGTCTTTCCTCACCCTGCTTTATCTAGAATAATCTATCATGCTTGTCTTCACTTTTAGTTTTGGATAAAACTCCTTCGTAGCCAAATACATTCCCTTTAACCTGACCTTCCGTTCACAGTGAACACTCCCAACTATAGGACGACAACAAATACGGGATTTTAACTACTCCATGCAGAGGCGACTGAGCTACTGTGGTATTCCGAGATGTCGTTTCCTTTCCCGTAATCAAAGGCAGCCTCCCAGACGGAGGGAGACCCTTTGCATTTGATATATGATCCCGCGATCTATTCAGACGTGTGCGGCTGGCGCCTAATTAAATAAATAAACTTGTTGCTCGCACAACGTACGTCATTTCAGACAACATTTAATAATTATTTAAAATTACACGATGGTGGATATTTCATTTAATCGGGACATATAACAGTTTTTATAATCCTTTCTTCCTTCCTTTATAAAAAAAACTATTCATTTTCAATGTTCCTATAGATGGCCAAATAAATAGCTATTAGTTTGGCCGTCAATGCTATCAGCGCTACCTGTATTTCGCCGTATCGGAAGGGTTGCCAAATCCTTCTATAGAGCTGCACAATCTAATACCATATATCAATGATAATCGTAAGAGGAAGAAAGTTAGTGAAACAAATACCTGATAAAAGATGATCACTTCCCAAATGAAAAGGAGCAGACATACAGCGATGAAGAAAAACTTTGCATTGAAATTGGTCCTTCGACAAAATATCCAGAAGATGTACGTGGCTAAAGGTGCAATGACGGCGTACACTCCATATATCTGTGTGGAAAAGAAGAAAAATAAATAGTCATTGAAATCAATAAATAAAATGCCAACGGAGCTGCCATGGAGTTCACCGACCGGAATCGGGCTCATCGTAATACTATTATTAACACTTCTGGGGGGGTAAGCGGTGGACTCCGGACTAACGACCGGCTGTGGTAGGTTTAGGACAGCTGTCTTGCCACATATGAGCATTCACCTTACAACACATTCACTCCCCCCTCCGATGCCATAGAATTTGAGATGTGGAAATTGCGGTTTTAGATATTTTTTCTAGGAAGGAGTTGATTATTTTCCTGGAGAGACCAAGATCTTTAGAGAGGTGAAACAGAGATTTGGCTGGCAGGCCACGAGCGCCAACTTCCGCCGCGTGAAGGTAAGCAGTGAAGCCGTTCCGGGTGACGGCATTTGCGAGATCATGGTATTTATTTAGTTTGTACTCGTGGTCTTTTGGGATATTTGATTCCCATGGAACAGTTAATTCTACAATAACTTAGAACACTTACGTAATAATGTTTCACATAAAAAACTATTCCTGGCCATATCTTCTCGAAGTACGACGGCTTTACTAAAGCCTCCATTATAAATTCATTCCCTATTCGGTAGCCTTCTTCTGTAAGTTTCACATCGGACTTTATAAGTTCGGAAATCTGCTTGAAATTCGACGAGCGAATCATGAAGTGGAGATTGCCTTGCATGTAGCCGGGATCATCTTCCTGGGATTAAGAAACAAAGCAACAATATTTACAAGCATTATTGGGTCACGCCTCAAAGCAATCCCCGGTTCCTATATCAAGCAAAAAATTAACACTAACCTTAAACTTGCCATTGTTCAGGATAAACTGCAAAAGCCTCTTATAAAACCATGCCCCCACATCGCAGTCTTCCCGGCAGGGTTCTTCAGCCTTCACCCAAGAAGTATCCGGTGGCAACTCTTCGCTTTCCGACCATTTAGGGACATCTCGTTTCACTTCCCAAGGATCCGGGCCCTCGTAATTCCCCATTATTGAAACGCACTGCGTTAACATTAGCGTTAAAAGTATTCTAAAATCCATCATGTTTCCGTTTTTATAAAATTTGAATCGTCGTGAAACTTCATAACAATGACGTTTTTGATAGTTATAGAGATGGGTAAATAAAAACGACAATAACTGGTCATTGTTATTTTTATTCCACACACTGCCCTAAAGGTGGTGATCCATTTGCGGTCTATACCTCTGGCTCGCCAGCGAGCCAGCGAGCCGGAGGTATAGATTGTCAATGGATCACCTATAAAACTGCGGTTTTAAAAGACCGCGGTTTGGACCGTTGGCTCTTCGTGCATGCTTGAAATCCTAGACCGCGGTATAATAAACCGTCAGTGGATCAGCCGAGCCTGCGCGCCGACAGTTTTTTTTCATGTTGCGACAGCGAGCGGACGTCACGCACGGCGACAACCGGTGGCGGTAAAATGGCCGATTTACGTTCGTATCGTCGCGAGTTATTTATTTGCACATATTATTATTTATTTGCACATATTATTATTTCTCCAATTTATTTATTTGCACATATTATTATTTTATTACTTATAATGGAGTTTAAAATATAATATATAATATAATAGACCAGTTTACGGTGGTAATTAGTTTCACCATACATCATACTTTTTAAATACTAATTATTAGTACTGGAAATAATTAATTGTTTTAAGGAACAGGAGTGTCTGTGGATGTACACTAACAGGGACTACAAAAATAAAGTATTAAAATCGCTTGCGTACGATAAACTTCTGGAGATCCACCAAAAACATGATCCAACGTGCACAATTGCCGATGTAAAAAAAAATATACAATCTCTGCGAGCATCTCATAGGAAGGAAAGAAAAAAGTCCAAGATAGTATGAAGACTGGATCAGGAGCCAATGACGTTTACATACCCAAGCTATGGTATTATGACGAATTGGAATTCCTGAATGACCAAATAGAAAGTTAGTATCTACCTTCCAATTGATTTATTTGCACATATTATTATTTTATTACTTATAATGGAGTTTATAATATAATATATAATATAATAGACCAGTTTACGGTGGTAATTAGTTTCACCATACATCATACTTTTTAAATAATAATTATTTTCATTTCATATTTAAGGTACTTCATCCGTTTCAATTCTAGATGAAATTAATACCTATTATACTGGAGATGATTCTAATATAACGATGACGACATCAGAATCTGAGGTATTTATACACTGAACTGTTAATTTTTTTAAAAGTAAAAGTCCATTTTTGATTGTTTATATGTATAACCTATTTTATTTATTAAGGTTTTCACAAATTTGTCATACGCCCCTGCCATTCGACTGCACCATATGTGTTAAAATATTTTTCGAAGTCTTCTCGCACTTTCTTTGCATGGTTAGGAATATTTCTAGATGATGATGCCAGTGGGGTAAGATAATTATTCGGACGAAGCCCTGTTTCAATTGTTCCAGCTATGTGATTTTCTATGTCAATTTCTCCAGGTCTTGTATACGTAGGTGTTATCTTGCTCCTTAGGTAATTATGCAGTGCACAGCAAGCCAATACCACAATATTTATGTGTTCTGGTTTCATATTTATAGGGGCACGGAATATTTGGAATCTAGCAGCTAATATTCCAAATGCGTTTTCAATGATTCGACGTGCTCTACAAATTCGATAGTTGTAAATTCTTTTTGAATTGTCTAGATCGCGTTGCGGGTATGGTTTTAAGAAGTCAGTTCGTAAAGAAAAAGCCTCATCGCCTATGTAAACGAAGGGTAATTCGTCTGCCTCTGCGCATGGTTTTTCTGGAGGAGGTATTTTAAGAGATCCTGCGTCTAATCTTTTAAAAAATTCAGTATTTCTTATTACTCCTCCATCAGAGATCCGTCCATTAGTGCCCACGTCCACGTAAATAAACTCGTAGTTTGCATTAGCAATCGCCATCAGGACAACACTGTGGAACCCTTTGTAGTTATAGTAGTCTGACCCAGCGCCTGTGGGTGGTATGATGGCAATGTGCTTTCCATCTACAGCACCAAGACAATTTGGAAATTGCCATTTGTTTTTTAATTCATTTGCTATTATTTTCATCTCCTCTTCCGTGCTAGGAAACTGTAACAAGCAAAATTACAATTATTTTAATTAATTTTACGTCTACCATGCAATAATTACATCTAAAAATTGCCATTTCCTAATTTGATATGTATTTTTTTTAGATAATGGCGCCTTTGTCAGTATCCTCTTTGGGAGTTGCATCTCCTTCTGAGCCATCTCCGAGAACAAGATCACAGCCAACCAAAACCAAAAAACCAAATGAACAAGAACAAAGAGAAAAAATTATGGCCAAAATAGCTAAAAAACTGGAACACACCGAAGACGACTTTGATGTTGTGGGAAAAAATATAGCCAATAAATTAAGGGCTATGGACGCTGACCAGAGGATTCACGCGGAAAAGATAATCAATGACACTCTGTACTATGGAACACTAAAACATCTCACGTTTGACTCCTGTATTACTGGAACTGTTGGCAGAACAACGACTGTTATCGAACGACCTAATCCTTACAGTGCTCCCTTAGCCAGTCAGGCTACTTATTCTCAGCCTGTGAGTGGGCACTCAAATTATCCTATTACACCAAATAATATTGTAACTAATAATAATAATTTCAGCTACTCACAATTATTAACCCAACCTGAAACTGTAGCGTTAAATACAGAACATGGTCTCCAGACTTCTACAGTATTAGACTATAATGCACGTACGCAATCAACTGTACAAAACCTCCTCCAGACTTTCACAGAGCAATAAAGATGATTACATTTTGAATGAAAAGGATGAAAGGGATGATTACCTTTGATTCAAACTACTTACTTGTATTTACTTTGGTTTAATAAATAAATATACTTTAATTATAATAAGTAACTGTTTTAATAAATACCTTCAGGTGTTCTTGTCTCAAAGTCTCATATACAGCTTTACATGTTTCTGGAATAATGCGTCCCAAAGTCTGCCTGGAAATTATTGTAGAGTATTGTAGACCAGTTTGTGATCCACCAGCTGCCAGGAAACGGAGAGTTGCACATAAGCGTTCATATGGTGAAATTGGTACACGGAAAACTGTATCTTGTCTTTTTATCAAATGGGACACCAAACCCAGCAGCTCTATAAACACTTCCTTGGACATCCTCATATAATTTCGATAATCATTTGGTTCACCAATAAGTTCTGCCACTAAATTTACATGACATAAGCGATGTCTCTCTTGCAGCCACTTTTTAACCCACACTTTGTGGCGTCTCTTCTTTTTCTTTGGTTGTCCTTCATGTAAAAGTATGCCTAAGTAACAGAGTAACTCCGACTGGGAACACGCCATAGCTTACCGGCGATCGAAAGTCGACTGTTTGGTACGACAATGGATCACCCACACGAGCTAACGAGCCAACAAGCCAACAGTTTATACCTTTATACCGTCGGCTCGCCAATGGATCACCCGCTTATTAGGGCGTTTACACTCTCGCGCGAGGCGCGAGGCGAGACGCAAAACCATATCAGCAGTGCCGGATTAGCCACGTAGCAAGAGTAGCAAATGCTACGGGCCCCGCGTATTGGAGGGCCCCGCGCACCCACGCCTGCCTGAGCGTAAAATTATCGTTGCAGCCTTCGTTGCAGCCTGCAACAGACCAATGGGAAACGTTAAATATAATCAACGGCGGGGCGCGGGGCCGAGTTTGGGAATTAATATCTCTAATTTAAAACAAAACGATCTCACGCACTTTTTAAATGTGGTGAACAATATCATCAGCTATGTATATTAAAATTTTGAACTTCCTAAAGTAGGATTCTCGATGCCTGCCAGACCGAAGTTTGAGCAGCCGCCACGAACATTACATAAAGTCATCGGCGGGGCGCGGGGCCGATTTCGGGACTTAATATCTCCAATTAAAAAAAAAACGACTCCACGCACTTTTTAAATGTGGTGAACAATATCATCAGCTATGTATAGTAAAATTTTGAACTTCCTAAAGTGGGATTCTCGATGCCTGCCAGACCGAAGTTTCCGCCACGAACATTACATAAAGTCATCGGCGGGGCGCGGGGCCGATTTTGGGAATTAATATCTCCAATTTAAAAAGTGCGTGAGGTCGTTTTTTCTTAAATTGTAGATATTAATTTCCATTCTCGGGCCCGCGCCGCAATACTATAAAGCGAATTGTAAACATTGCTCAATAAAGCGAAATAGTAGATTGTATCACAAGGGAGCAAAATAATATTTTTACGGCGAGGGCGCTTTTTTGAATCCAGAGCGAAGTGAGGGATTCTAGAGTAAAATCCCGAGCGTAGCGAGGGATTCTTTAGTAGAATCCTGAACCTAGCGAGGGATTCAAAAAAGCGCCCAAGCCAAAAATATTTTGCGCCCGAGTGATACACTCTACTTTTCATCGACCTCTATGAGAAAATTTCATGTCTTTTTTTTTATTCAGCCGGCCGCGGCGGCGCGACTAGGGGCCGTCGTACCAGCCAGTCTTTATTCAAACAATATTTGCGTTCGATTTCTTCGGCGCTGCAGACTAAGATGTTCCAAATTCAAAAAGTGCGCCGCAAAGATAAAGATAGGATGAAAAATATTGGGCACTGTTTATTTACTTTTGTTAAGCGGTGCATTTCCTTTTTTTGTAATTATTATGAGTAAATTAGGAGTTTTTTATTGTATTTTATTTAGTATTCGTTAATAAAGGTGCGCCGTACAATAATGGCTGATCTGTCGGTGTGAATTATATAAAAAACGGTCTGATTTTACTTAGATTGTAGGTTTTGTCCACATTGCAAAATTTTACACCGTTTGTTGAAAAAGAAAGTTGTATATATGTGTATATTTTTAAAACAACAGTGCCACTGTTGTAAATATATTTTATTTTTGTATTTATATTGTCGAATATGATTGAAACTGTGATAGTTGAATATTTCCTCAATTAAATTTTCCTGCGGAGTTTTGGTCGTAGCTGTGGCGCCGAATTTTTTTATTTCTCTTTGTAAACATTTTTGGATCACACGGTACCCCCAAAAATTATATTTTATTACCTTGTTTTAGGAATAAAAGGGATCTATCAAAAAGTTCTATTTTATTTTACACCCTAAGCTTAACCTTCCCCTTACTGAGCTTAAAAAAATACGCGTGTTCCGGTGCTGTGTAGTCAGTACACAAGCAAAAATGAGAGATTTAGAAGCGGAAAAATATGAATATCCATAGCAAATCGCTATAATTAATTATATTTGAAGTCAAAAACGATAATAATTGACGTCTAATACATGATAAATGTCTGAAAACATGAAAAAACCATCGGCCTACAGCAACAAAACGGGCGCGGGGACGACTCGGAATGGAGATACTTACTGACGACTGACCAGTGTCGCGCTCGGGGTGTTCGTCGTTCGGTCGGTATATTACTAGGGATTTCAAACCTTTTAGAATATTTGTTTTGTGAAACAGAAAGATAGTAAGTGTATAGAAATAATATATTGAAGAACAAATCAAAACATTAGTAATTATATTATTTATAATTTTAAATCTAAGAGCAATAAACAAAATTACGAAAATTAACACAAAAAATAAGTAAGTTAAAACCATTACAACAGAAAGAGAAAAGCCAAATAAATTAGACAAGTATTTTTTTCACAATTGCTGCAAAATCGTATTTTACAATCTATTAAAACTAAGAGCAATAAACAAAATTACTAAAATTAACACAAAAAATAAGTACCTAAGTAAAAAACATTATAACAGAAAGAGAAGAGCCAAATAAATTAGACAAGTATTTTTTTTCACAATTGCTACAAAATGGTATTTTACAATCTATTAAAACTAAGAGCAATAAACAAAATTACGAAGATTAACACAAAAAATAAGTAAGTAAAAAACATTACATCAGAAAGGGAAAAGCCAAATAAATTAGACAAGTATTTTTTTTCACAATTGCTGCAAAATCGTATTTGACAATCTATTAAAACTAAGAGCAATAAACAAAATTACGAAGATTAACACAAAAAAACTAAGTAAAAAACATTACAACAGAAAGGGAAAGCCAAATAAATTAGACAAGTATTTTTTTCACAATTGCTGTGAAATCGTATTTTACAATCTATTAAAACTAAGAGCAATGAATAAAATTATGAAAATTAACACAAAAAATAAGTAAGTAAAAAAAAATACAACAGAAATAGAAAAGCCAAATAAATTGGACAAGTATTTTTTTTTACAATTGCTGCAAAATCGTATTTTACAATCTATTAAAACTAAGAGCAATAAACAAAATTACTAAGATTAACGCAAAAAATAAGTAAGTAAAAAAAAATCTTACAGAAATACGAAAGCCAATAAATTAGACAGCTATTGTTTTTTCACAATTGCTGCAACAAAGTATTTTTTTTCTTTTCTGTGGCTTGTACACACCGATTTTTGGCAAATGTGGCAAACTATTGTGCTTCTCTTTTTTGCATTGTACGGGCAGAATCTGCATGTTTTCGACGGTGCTCGCGACACTGATTTGCTTGTTGATTCACATGATCGATTTGCTATATTTTCATTTGTATCAGCAGTTACAGGTGACATTGCTGATAATAGGATAGAACAGTGTCAAAAGCATCTTGGTGTTGTTTATGGAAATTAGTCGTATTATTTTTTCTTCTTATAATGTTGGGTTTAGCCAATTCTAGGCTAAGCTCCCTTATAAAGCATTTTCTGTTGCTTCTGTTATTTTTTTTCCACGCTGGATATTTTTCAATCCATAATAAGTATGTATTGAGAGCTGCGATGTCTAGCATTTCCATGAACAAGCGAAACGGCCATCTTCTTGTCGATCTAACGCATGAGTACTCAGCGGTCATTTTGTCACCTGTATCAACGGCACCTTTAGTTTTATTGTAATGTAGAATAATTTCTGGTTTTTTTGGCTTCGGTTTGGCTAATTTCATTACCCAGAAATTGAGTTGATAGGAGCAAAACCGCTTTATTTTGCTGAGGCACATATGACACCAATGTTTTATTTGGAGTAAAACCAAACAGGCTACTATGCAATGGCCTTTCTTTAGACGGTGAAAACTCCTTGGGTATTTCCCTTTTATTTTTCCTTAGTGTGCCAGTTAGAGACAGATTTTTAGACAGAAGATTGTCTGCCAATGGGACTGATGTAAAAAAAATATCTGTTGTTATGCCCCTGTTTGTGCCGTATTGAGGTTCCAACAATTCCATTACGACACGATTGCCTTGATTTATTTCTCGTTTATTATTTATCATGCCAGTGTATACTTGCATGTTACATATGTATGCTGTTTTAGCATCCGCTGCCACCCATATTTTTATGCCATACCTGGCTGGCTTGGACTTTATATATACCCGAAATGGGCAATTGCCTCTATACGCCGCCAAACGCTCATCCACGGTTATGTCAGTCGATGGAGAGTAATTCGATTTACATGCATCTACTAATTTACTATAAATTGATTTTATGGGCTCTAGTTTATCTAAAGATGCTTCATATCTCTCCGGCCTTGTCTCTCTATTGTCAAAACGGATCTGACTAAAAATGGTTATAAATCTGTCTCGAGACATAGCTGCTGTGAAAAATGGCTGAGAGAATGGTTCTTCACTTGTCCACAACTCATTCAAACTTAGTTTTCTGGTACGGTTTCTGCCGGAAGCAAGCATTATACCAATAAAAGCATATATTTCGTCTTTGGATACCTGCTCGATCCTTTTCCCGGGTATACGTCCCAATTGACGATTTGTTTCTTCGCATATTTCTCTCACCATATCCTCGCTTATAAATAAAGCAAACATTCCTCCCATTGTATTAGCATGTTTGCTACCATTTTTCAGGCCAGAAGTTTCGGTGACAATATTGCATTGCCGACGTCTCGAAGACGATTGTGGTTATAAACTCCATTCAAATCCATGTCTTGATACGAGTTTTTCTCCTTCGTCTTCACTTTCACTAGCCGAATTGGAGTCCGATTTTTCTGAATGTTCGACGAAATCTTCAGTGTCTGTTATGTCATCGTTCATTTCAAACTCCACATCACTATGATATTCTAGTTCTTGAACTATTTCTTTTTCAGATAATTTTCTTCCAGTCATTCTTCCTAAAAAATTGTAATATAACGTAATATAATATAAGAAAAGCGTATATAATATAAGAAACAACGACAAACTGTAATATAACGTAATATAATATACACTTTTTACACTAATAATAATAGGTAGGTACCTATAATATAATGCCAATAGAATATTCACAAACATATAAAAGAGTACATACATAATAATTGTTGAGAACCCCTGAGCAAGTTCGTCACTAGTGGAATTTTACTGCGCTGAGTGAACAACAACAACTGACAAGATGTATCCCTTGCGCTCGCTTTATAGCGACCTTGGTGAGAGTGAGACGTGATGAATAGCGTCGCACTCCCGCACTCTTCGAGCCCTGTACGTCCCACCCCAACCACTGTTCAATGTTCATATGATGCAAACTGGCACACGCTAAAATTATTTCCGATTTTCACAAAATACCTTAGATTTGCCCAATAGGTACTGATTATTAGCAAAAATATTGTTTAATTTAATGGGTAAATGTATAACAGAGGATTACCTAAAATCTGAAACCCGAATTTACCATATTTACGGAGATATAAACAGTTATTAGAAGCAATGCGTACTAGATACACAGCACCGGCAAGGTAAGGGAACCTAAAGCAAACCATGATGGGCCTTTTGAGAGAATTTGCTACGGGCCCCGCGCTGGCTTAATCCGGCACTGCATATCAGTAAACAAATGGAACAGAGGCAAAGCTTCTAACGAGCGTACAAAAGTATACCTACGTGCTAGAAGCTTTGCCTCTGTTCCGTTTGTTTACGACATGGTTTTGCGTCTCGCCTCGCGCCTCGCGCGAGAGTGTAAACGCCCCATGAAATCGGTGGCAATAGCAGGAAAGTGAAATCGGAGGTAAAATCGTCCGTACTCTACACTCGACACACGTCCCTGCCCGTTAGTGCGAAACCGACCGTGCAGTAAAGCGCTTGTCGAATGAAATGCCGCCGACACTCAAAACATCAACAAGTAAATATATGTGGAGCTGAAATGCAAAACGCATTATGTCCTCAACCAACAATTTTCAGAAACAGTCAAAAACTGTATCTCAAAATCTTGCAATGAAAAATATTGTTTTGTTCGATAATCTAAAAGACTTGTCGCTTTAATGCCCATGTACAAAAAAAACGTCGTTTGTTTTTTTTTTTTGTTTTAGAGTTATTACAATTTGAATTTGGACATTTGAAACTATTTGAAAGTAACAGTGGACAAAATATGGTATATTAAAAGTTTGTTTACTTAAAACTAACAAAAACACACGTATTTTGCGAAGAAACGCAATATGGATCGTTTTAACAAATAAAGGAACAAGGAACCGGTTACTGAGTAGAGTCTGCCCATGTCTATTTTAATTTCTAGAGATGAGCGGTGAAACGCGTAATTTGACAGTTAGGCAGTTTTGAAGTGTGTTTGTTTTGTTCACGTTTTGTTCTACTCACTGAGTTCTACTTTCAGAGACTTATTAGGGAACTCCACTTTGCGCTTTTCGTTTTCATTCATCGTTTATTTTTTTTAGAAATCGTAATTTCACCGAAATGGCTTCAATTGATTTGGATCCATCTATCAAACAATCTTTAAAATTCCTGCATTCCAGCTCCCGAGACTCCACCGAACAGGTGCGGCTGCTTTTAGACGAAATGATCAAGCAAAATTGCGGAAGCGCAAAAACGATGTCGAACGTGCTTCCAAAAAAGTATTTAGTGGAGGATCGCAGCGAAGGGTCGCAAAAGAGTAAGAAGAGCGATAAGAGCCACGCGAAGATTTCGCCCATTCAGTCCCAGAGCCCTCAAAGGCTGCAGATCCTCGAGAGACACGACGACGATAGCGCAAACGTGATGGACGGAGAGCTCGCTTTTGACTTGCTGCAGGAAGACTTAACGTGTGCTGTCTGTAGGCAGATTGCTGTGCAAGCGGGGAACCGGCTGGTGGAGTGTGATGCATGTCATGCACTTTATCATCAGGTATTTTTTGACTCAGTAACACTTCCAGTTATTTATGTACGATCGAAACCTATTCGGTAATAATTTTGTATCTACCAGTCCTACATTGTTGATTTTTTAACATCACTCGACTGTATTCACCACGCCGATTCCAAAACTGCAATAATCTGTTTTGGTCTTTATCGGACCGCTGAGATGTCAATACCACCAATCGGTGGTTTTTCTGTTGTGACTATTGGCGGACGGCCAATCACCGTATTTATGCAATTATGCAATTATATGCGATAAAAGTCGCCTTCATTGAATAAGCCACCGTTATAAGTATGCATGCACTACCACCCCCTAGAAACAAATGTTTGAGGGTTATGAAAACATGCAATCGTAAGTTTCATTCCCATGGCTGGTTCTGTAAAGCTGGGCATTGACGGTCAGTTTTTCCAGTCTAGCCTTAAAACTGTGGCGTCACTCCAAATGGTTTTAGGCCAACTAGATTACCCCACTCACTGACGTCACTCGAACTCTTCAGTTTTGATCCTGGTCTCTAGTCTCTGGACTACTTTAGTAGATCTTGGTCTCTCCAGGAAAATAATCAACTCCTTTCTAGAAAAATTATCTTCAAACTGCGATTTCTGCATCTCAAATTCTATGGCTTCGAATGGGGGAGTGAATGGGTGGTAAGGTGAACGCTCACATGTGGCAAGACAGCTGTCCTGAGTCCTAAACCTACCACAGCCGGTCGTTAGTCCAGAATCCACCGTTCACCTCCCAGAAGTGTAATAATTATATATGATGGGCCCGATTTTTGGTCGGTGAATTCCATGGCAGCTCCGTTTGTATTTTATTTTATTTATTAGGCGTTTAACCCCTGGGTGGCCATGCACACCGATTGGTATTTTTCGTAATATCTGTATTTATTCAATTATATCTGTATCACTGTATCGTAATATCTGTATCACTGCGGTAAAAGCCTGTCATTGAAGCCTCCCATTAAAATCCACCTTTATATTAGTGTGGTTGCACACACCTAAAAACAAATTTCAAGGGATTTGAAAATTTTGCATGGAATGACTGGCTTCCGAAAGGTTACAGAAGCAAACACCTACATTTCGGTTGGTTAAGTTAGTTTTTTTTAAACAATTCATAAACACCTGTATGGCAGTAGGTTTAGTTAGTGTTTTTTAAAAACTAACAAAAACGATTATTTTATCAAACGATTATTTTAATTTTTCAATACACTATTATAATCCCATTGACGAAAGAATATCATTTTTATAAACTCAGAATTGAGCAAGCACAAAATATTTTTTTTTACCTTAGAACAGGTCCCGGCCTAGTTAGGTGACGTTGCCACTGGACTATGTATGTATTATTTTTCTGTTATTGATTCCATGTTTTAAATATTTTTGTACATAGTTCCTACGCTAAAATTGTTTCCCACAAATAATTGCATTACTAATTAAATAAAAATAAACTAACTTATAAGATTTAGCTTTAAAAAGTCGAATCTAGGAGTGTTTTTTTTTTTTTGATAAATGAAAAAGGTGTGGATACTACATGAATACCCACTTACATTACATAGTATTGAATCTAATTACGTTATTTAAATTGCAGGATTGTCACAAGCCGGTAATTTCCGACAACGACGTCGGCTCGGGCTGGCAATGCGCATCCTGCCTATCGGCACAGGGATACCCAGTTGGAAACTACAACATGGCATCTATCAGACCTGTACCAATGACAACGCAATCGAATGTAAAAACTTCACCAATGCGTCAACCGTCTTCTTCAGCAAGCATAAAACTGGTTACCTCATCCTCCAACCCCTCGAGCACCAGCAGCAAGGTTATTACGCCCAACATCAATATAATATCCGCCGATAAGCGATTGCAAATCATGAAAAAGAAAGCCGCCAAACAGCAGGAAATCAAACGAAAACATGTCAAGTAGATTCCCGCCTTTTTGAAATATGATTTTCGAACATAATAAAAATATTCTCATTGCGGATGCGTTTTATTAAGTTGGCAACATTGCAAATATTAGCCGTGGGAGGGAGTAACAACGATATACGATTATACGTAAAAACTACAATCGAACTAGATGTATTTTCTCGTTATGAAGTATTCTTGGTTATAGATTACAATATATTGCTACAAATAATAATCGCGAAATCAATTTTTATTGATTTTGTAAAATATTTTGATTCGATTGTTCAATTATTTGAATAATCATCCATTTAATTAACGCACGATTGTGATTATTATCGTACTAATGTTTTGATTCAGGATCCTCGCCCTCGAGTGCAGCTTTTCAGCAAATCGGAGATAAATGGCGGATCCCCGGTGTTTTTGGTGTTTTGTGAAAAGTGGCTCAATTTAGGCGAATTTCGCTCGTAAGTGTCTCGAATGCTCGGTGATTATTGTTAACGAATCGCGCGTTGGAAATTTACCCCCGTGCGGTTGTTTCTGTGGTGTTTTTTCGATAGGATAGTATCGACATTCGCTCGATGTAACATGCCGGTCTGCGTTTGAAATCCGGCCTTTTAATCGTTTTCATGTGATGATTTAGTGCGGTAGTATTTCTTTTTTTTATTTATCTGCGTAAATATCGGATGGACGTAGAATTTCTGTTCGTTAAATGGAAGCTGTCATGTGTTATGTCGCGGCCTCCGGAAGTTCTACCGCCGATAAATACTATTTATTGCTCAGAGAATGAAACAAACAACTAGGATCTTTCTTAATTCCTTATTACTTCTTGTTTCAGACGTTCAAAATTCCTTCTGTGGCCTTTCGATCTAATCGAATAGTAGATAAACTTGCGGATAGATACCATGGGGATCCAAGATCTGCAAGCGTATCTGGAGGGAGAAGGGGTGAGCGTGGATCTGTTCCGCATCAGCAGAAATATGGCGGGAGGTCTGCGGCTGGTTTTAGATGGGGAAGGATGCCTTGATAGACTATACGGCGGTTTTTATTCAGGTAAATAAAGATTCATCATTAGTTAATAACTATTTCACTGTTTTTAAACTAAGGGATTAATTAGATATAAAGTAGAAACAAGTGAAATGTGGTTTAGAGCTAATTTACATTTAGTCAGTTAATGACTTCAAATTCAAAAGGAGTCAGTACTGCCATCGTGTAAATTGATTTCAAGTCAGCTGCTGACTGCTGATTTTGAAGTTGATTCGTTCCCCCCCTCGTCTAAACGCTGAAACTCAGTCGCTGGCACTGTGTTGTAGGGTGAAAAATTTTAACTACCGAAAATGACGTATTTTTACGCAACTGCCCAACCAAAAAGGATTGTAATGTGTTCAGGGTTCATCTATATGTTTTCCGTTTCTTTATTCCACCATAATTTCTAAACGCTTGCATCGATTTAGAAGTGTGTGGTATTAAAATTGTTATGTCATCCCGAGTGTCCTTAATACCTCGAGCGCTGACGTTTGAATTGTAGTTTCTCTTAGAGAACGCGAAGAAGAAGATTACATCACAACAAAAATATAGCGTTTCAGGAAAACGACGATTACTCCGAAACTACTATACGAATCGTATAAAAAAGACCTGTTTTATGTTCCTGTTGAAATTTGGTATTAGATACGTGTAACGTCGTTTTGTAAAGCAATAAGCATTATTCAGAATTATATGTCAAAGTTGTGGTACAGAAAAAACTGCCTTGTCCAACATTTCTATGTTTTCTGGAAATAAATCACCCTATGCAAGAAATTGTGAATACTTATACAATAATTATAATATGCTTCATTCAACCTATGACTTCGTTTTACTTATACCCATACAAAAATAAAAAAATATTCGGTGTTGAAAATCAACATGAATATTGAAGTTTTTGGTTTGGTTTGGTTCAATCATAGACTAAAAAATGGCGACTGTATGAAAAATAATGAACCAACTAGTTAACGACAGAGAATCTTCTCCTCTTTTCGCACATACCACAGGCTGTATGATTTATGTGAGTTATCAAGGGTAAATAATTGGAAAACATCGGCGCCGATCTCGGCTGGGACAGATGTCCCCTTTGCCGCTCTACGGTAATTTCAATTGTGGGACAATTGTCCCGTTTGCCACTCAAGGGGTTAACTGTCAAAATATCAAGTCAGCAGTTTCCCAAATGTCAATAAAATACATAAATATATCGTGTTTAGTGTCAAATGAAAGGTCTGATTGAGTAAATTCCGGAAATATACATGTATCTATATGGATAAATACAATAGTTCACTTTCTGTAACTGCAGTTGTGTTTTTTATTCTTTATACACAACTGCCCAATAAAAAAGAAGTGTAATGTGTTCAGGGTTCATCTATATTTGTTTTCCATTTCTTTATTCCACCATAACTTCTAAACGCTCGAACCGATTTAGAAGTGTGTCGTATTGTTAGAATCGTTATGTAATCCTGAACGTCATAGGGTACCTTAACTGTCAAAATATCAAGTAAGCAGTTGTCTAAAGCAGTGTTTCGCAAACTTTTTTTGTTCAAACACTTACCAAATCAAGAAATTGGAAGCCATCGTCGATAAGGCTGCTCATCTCTTCGTCGATGGTCCTCAGGCGTTCTCTTTTTTTTATTTAATCATAGTGAGAGTTGAAAACCCCAATTTGCATAAGTAGGTCGTGGCAAATAGTAAGAGAATTGCAATAGCCTGTTTTGAAAGCAGTGGATACAATTTTTTTATATGCAGCCAAAAATGTGCTAGCTCTGTTTGGAAAAAAAATAGTTTTAATGTCCGATCAGTTTTTAGCTCCATGAATTCTTCTTACTCGTTTATTGGTAAGTGTCCAAGGTAAATGCTTTCCTAGGTCACACTTAAAATAAGTGTTCATTTTTTCTCCTAATAGCCCAAGGTGTTTCACTATGCCTGCACTTTTTTCTGCACTTTTTTCTGCATCATCATGCCTGCACTTTTTTCTGCATCATCTTCACAAAACTTGACATTATTCCGCGGCTCACCAACTAATGATCATGGTACACCAGTGTGCCGCGGCACACACTTTGCGGAACACTGGTCTAAAGCCGCAATTATATTAGGGCCACGCCGCGTGTTGCAACGCTGTCCCACGCAACGGGCAGGTGATTATACTACAGTGTCGTGTCGCCGTGCGTGCTGACAAATTTTCGAGTCAGTTCAGCGGTGGCCGTCATCGTCCGCACTTGTCTACAATATTTTCGTCCGACTCAGATACGGATGCTAAGGAAAATATTGCCTACCTACTTATGTTAAGCTTACTCAAGAAGAAAAGAAAGTAGAGGAAATATTGGGTGCATCCAATAAAACAGTAAGAGGAACTCGAAGTGTATAGCATTTAAATAAATAAAATACAAACGGAGCTGCCATGGAATTCGCCGACCGAATTACACATATACAATTATTACACTTCTGGGAGGTGAACAGTGGATTCCGGACTAACGACCGGCTGTGGTAGGTTTAGGACAGCTGTCTTGCCATATGTGAGCGTTCCCCTTACCACCCATTCACTCCCCTTTCGAAGCCATAGAATTTGAGATGCGGAAATTGCAGTTTTAGATGTTTTTTCTAGAAAGGAGTTGATTATTTTCCTGGAGACCAAGATCTTTAAAATGGTGAAACAAAGATTTAGCTGGCAGGCTACGAGCGCCAACTTCCACCGCGTGAAGGTGAACAGTGAAGCCGTTCCGGGTGACGGCATTTGCGAGGTCATGGTATTTATTTAATTTGTACTCGTGGTCATTTGGGATATTTGATTCCCATGGAACAGTTAATTCTACGATAAGGGCCAACTTCAGAGATAGAGAGTAAAGAGTTATATATGGGGGCACGGCTGTCCATCCGAGACTTTCAGGGAATTTATACTGCTTAGAGACTGAATCGACCTCCATAATCCAATCTGTAGCTTTCTCGATTATTGAGAAAGGTTTTGTATGCAGCCTCTTATTGAGATGCAGCCTCTTGTTTATATCAGTACTCTCGTTTGTCTCATTTGTTTTAAGGCCGGGCCAGACAGAAAGCGGTCCGTCTTGGCGGGAAGCGGCACGGGTTTTTCACGACGGTCTGCGATAATAGGGGCTCCACATAGGACATAATTTCCTTGTGTGGCGGTCCAGTTGAATATGAGTGCAGACAAAGAACTCCTTCTGCTACTCGCTACTTGCAAAATAAGAAAAAAGTTCTAGATATTTCGCTACAGGCGACATGCATCTGACATTGCTTTCTCTTTTCGACTGTGACGTTCAACCGTCTCCGAGATTGTTAAGGTAGTATGTTGAGGAATTTGGAATATTTCACACCCAGATTATTTACCTAAACCTACGACAGAGAGGTGAAAAAAAGCCGAGGAAGGATTTGCATCACTTTGGGGATTTCCAAACTACATGGAAGTAATTGCTACGTTTTTCAGCTATATTTTTTATCCGATTGTCCTTTTAGTGATAGTCATCAAACATTTTTGCAATATTCATGGCAACAGCCAAACACGTATGCTTGCGCACATTTTCTATAAACATTGTTTTGCCACTCATTTTACCTGAAGAGGTCACGCGGGAAATCTGTAATTTTGTACGGCTGGATTGCTCATCGCCTCGACAAATATTGACCGAAAGCGACATATCGCGTTTTGGCTGACAGGGATGATGCAATATTGTACGTTACAACTAGACCGTCAGACCGCCGCGGTCAGATATCGCTTCCCGCCGCGGCAGACCGCTTTCTGTCTGGCCCGGCCTTTATAGTCGTCTAGTAGACATCATTGGAATTAATTCTATGATACTTTTAAGAGGTTGATTTGCGCCGGATAAATAAATATTAAATTACCAACGAGGATACTTGAAGAACTTGGCTGTTCAATTAATGAGGTCACATATGATGAACCGTCTAAATTTGAAGCGGGAACTCCGTGAGACTTTGTAACATCTTATCCGTACCCATGTCAGAGGAAAGATGTGGGAGGCAACCATCCACTGCATGTAGATGCGTATTCTGCCCAAAGTCTCCTGACCGGTCAGGGGTCAGGTGTGCCCTATGCGAAAAAAATATTTGTTTGGAGCACCAACAAAAATCTTGTCCTCGCTCGAAAAAGAACTTCATTTTTTTTATTATATTATATTATTTTAGCCTAAACATAGCCATAAATATGTGCTTTTTTTGTTTTTCCATAAATTTATTTTTGATACTAAACGGCATTTTTATTTTGGGGTACGATAGTACCCCGAAGTAGCATTAATAATTTAATCATGGTAGCATTCCAAGGTTAATGTTAATATTTTTTTCTTTAGATTGGGCATGCGGCGGTCAGTGGGCACGATGCATACAATTTCTGCAGACGCTATCCATAGCACTAATGGAGAGAGGAGTATCGCTGGCGATTTGTTTCGACGGAACGCAGTCGAGTGCCGAGAGCCAAAGCAGCGTTGGAACGACCTCGGCGCTTGGTCTTCCGGTCGTTCCCACCGCTCCGTTCCGATGGGTGCAGCAACAGGCCACGTACAGGCAGCGCATTAATAATGTTAGTTTTTCGTTTTTAATCACAAAAAATAATCAAATAATCAGTACAAAAAACAGTTTTTTTTAATCCAGAATGGTCTAGGATAAAGGGGGATAAGGGGGTTTCTGAAACAGTTTTCAACTTAGCTAGGGAGCGAAGCTTAACCCTTGGAGTAAATGGGTATTTTCATGGATGCATCTGTCTCTTTTGCAGGATTTTCGGCGACATCGACCTTAAAGTACTATAACTACGAAACTACTACACCAATCATAAAAAGAACAACTGCACAATGATTGCATTGAAATTTAGAATATAGAATATTGAAATATCATTTTGTAAAACAATTAGATAATTATGAATAAATATGAGAAAAAGAAGTGAAAAAAACGCAGAATCAGATCTGGTCGTATCATACTCAACGGATAATTGTTTCAGAACCAGATTTGGTCGTATCATACTCAAGGGGTTAAAGAAAGCAGAAGCAAATGAATCCTTGTGGTATTCATTTATCATGGAGGGGGGTGGGGGTTGATAAAGGCAGACAGCCCCCCCTCCACGTCCAAAAAAAATAATATTTTATATTTGTTTTATGACATTTTGGTCAATGGATTTTTCTGAATTGGCGAAAATTTCGTTAACTCGTAAATATGACGTTTTGGTGTTAAATCTATGACATTAAATCGCATTGAAATCCATGACCATTGATTTAATTTTTTTATTAACTAGAGTTTACATTTGGCGATCTCCGAACCAGAGTAATCTAAGTAGCATTTCACTAATCACTAGAAAACGAGACAAACGCGTCTGATGTTGTAGTTTGTCTCCGCAAAAAGTTATGATAAAACTAATTTATCTAATCTAGGAAAACATTTTGGAATGATATTTAGAAAAATTGACACATTTTGGTTAATTGCTAAAAAAACACTTTTGCTTTGCACTTTCTTGCGCCGCTGCCGTCCGTGTCGTACTCCTCGAACCAACAAATGAAGTACCTCCCCCCCTCCCCCGTGAATTCACCATTGGGACAGTGGGGGTTGTAACATCGTCAAAACATCAGGTGCTGCAACTTTACGCAGTAAAGTCGGGTTTTGTCCTATTTATAATGTTGAATAACTAGTTTTCACTTTCATAATGAAGGATGGCTTCAAAATCAGTATTATTTTATGTACGGTGGCTATTGTTGCTTGTTAAATTACTATAGGCCGGTGGTTATTGTTATGTAAAATTTCTGAATTCTTCATAATTTATTTTTCATAGGTTTTCCGGCACATTGCGACTCGAGGAACTCCTCCGCCAAAGGTGTGGTGGGTGCCGCCTGCTGGTCTTCATTCTTGCTTGCGTGTTGCTCTTCGCCATCTCGGGATAACTACGGTAATGCTCGATACAAACATTGAGATATATTCAAAAATTTACTAAATATATACTAATATCTGCTTCAGCTGCTTTCGGCAAACTTAATTTAAGGTTTTCCGCTCGCACGACATCAAGTTAGTGATGAAAATTTCTGTATATATGTGGATTGTATTGCCTAATCTCCTGCTAATGGTTCTCTTGCATTTAAGCCACTAAGATCCGCTCTTTTTTGGGTCGGCCCAACTCACGGTTTAGCCCCCATCTGGTAGCCTCCACTAAGGGTAACTTGCACCAACTGGCCTGTTAACTTCTAACCGTCGTTAGCTAAACACGGTAAACTATTTAACAGCCGGTTAAATTGTGTCTGCTTGCACCAACTATTTGGCTGTGCCGATTAACTAGCGCCCGGTCGGAGTCCGCAAAATTCATTTTCAAGCGTTAGAACATAACCATAGACACAACTGAAATCGCAATAGCTCGTCTCAGCCAATCACAGCACAGTTCAAGATGGCGGACGGGTGGTTTTCAGCTCATCAGCTGTCAAACTGCCAAACGCTTTGTTCGAGGTCTAGCGTCGGCGTATTTTCGCCCGTTCTGCAGTTTTTCTGGTGTTATCCACTACCATATGATATGTTACTATTTAATACACCAGCAGGTGCGGTACAGGAGGCTTACTTTTTTTTGTAGAATCGTTTCAACTGAGCCTTGGCTCAACCGAAAACTCCGGATAAAATCTGCTGGACGCAAATTGAGGTGGTTTCTCCTCTGATTCGTTACTCGGTTGAATGCATTTGCCTCAATATACATTATGATCTCCTCATCGTCGCCAGACTTATCGGATACATTTTACGAAAGCGATAACTATAAAAAGCAAAAAAACCACGGCGCAAGTGACGCAATCAAATCCAACCTGAAAAATTACAGTTAACATTTGACAGTTCTCTCGCTAACGGCTGGTTAGTGGCGCTAACCGGGCACCTGGGCTCGGTTAGGGAATTTAACTTCGGTTAGCTTAACAGAGCATGGTGCAAGCAGTTTTAAGTATTTAACTGCGGTTAGGCTCTTTAAACACGCTGATCTATCTTAACTGAGCATGGTGCAAGTCGCTCATAGAAGTTCAAACCCGGTGAGGACTCTTGTTTCCCCTGCCACTGAGTCCGCAGGTGGCAGGGAAAACAGTTACACAGGAAACATCAGTTTCCCCCGTTGATGTCCTTTGGGCGCAGGTAAGCGGTTTGCGCATCTGTGCACTCCGGCAAATGACCGGGGGAGTCTGGAAACGATATGGTTTCCTATGAATTTTATTTCTGTTTTTTTTCTTGTTCAATGTTAGCATTAATTTAGTTATGTAGTCATTTATTTTTAGATTCACATTTACATTCACTCCAGGTTGAAAGAACGATCAATATCGTTATACCTTCCTAGGGTGGCGGGTTCGCCCGTAGCAGATGACAGTTCCAAAGTGTCAAATTGCCTACATTCCTCAGGAACGTGGTGCTTATATCGGAAACAAATTCGCGCACTCCACATATTCCATTCGCTGTGCCTCCGAGAGATAATGAATGTCCACCAGTTGGACCACATCAGAAGCACAGAAGTCCTACGTCAGTCTAAAATCTATGGCATGGAGGCATACCTGATGCGGCGGTAGCTACACTAGTGCGGACAAATCTGGATGCCCGAGGAGAGAATTACGAAATGCATCTTCTACTGCGAGCTTCGAGAGGCCAAGCGCAAGCAAGACCAACAGCTCCTGCGATGCAAGAATTTGCAAAAGCGCCATATGAAGAGATGTAACATTGAGCCCTCCGAATTGCAGTCACTGGCTTGAAATGATACTAAGTGGAGATACTGAGGGTTGTCAGGGAGTTATAACGACATCGTGCCATTCTGTCTCCCATGGACTGAACATAAAAGACTTAGTGGATGGCACATTCCACAGTCAAGCTATGCTAATGCCTTACTACCGCAAGACGCTGGGAAGTGAACCCAGCGTCTTGTCTCGCTTACTACGAGATTCTTTCAGATTTCTCCATCCTCCAGTCTGGTCACAGGTTTGAGATCGCTTGTGCAGCCTGAGTGGGGACATCTCATAATGCAGAGTACTGACAATTTTGAGGATAAAATGGAAATATCTTCACTTTCTAGACTTTCAGACCTAAAATGAGACAAATTGCAAGCCACAGCAGCCGTACTATGACTATAAAGTATAATTACTCTGATGGTGTCATAACCAGGGTTGGCAAAAACCCGGGTTTTATCAAAAAATATCTGCCTACTGGGTTATTTCGGGTATTTTTGGGCTTTTTCGGGGAATTTTGTTTTTTTTCGGAGTTAATGAGAATTTTAAATTAATATATTTTAATTTTACATTTTATTTTATTAATATTTTATTGCATTTTTTATCCCAATCCAAATCTATTTACTACTGAATAAAGTTGTGACACTACCATGAAGAGAATTCCTCTGAAAATCGTTATTGTCAGTTGTCGGGGAGATCCCCTTTATTTTCACAACAGGATAAGAGTTAACACTAACAACCGCTAGTGGCGCTGTTTCGATGCGAAAGTATTGAGTAGTAGTGCTGGCAGCGTTTCGGCGCGAATGTATTGAGTAGTAGTGCAAACGATTTTAGAACTAAATAGTGTATATTTAAGTGTGTATAAGGGTCTTTGTCGCTTGAAGAGTATTGTAATAGTTTTGTAATAAATCAAGTTGAATGTTCTACCGTGTTTTTGCATCTGCTGCCTATCCACGTAACAATATTATCATAAGTTGTCTTATAAATCATGCCAAAAGTAGTTGGCATTACACTTGTCCGGCCAGTTCTGCATCAATTGAAAGACTTCTTAACATTTGGAATGGTCTGGAGTAAATTACGGAACAGACTGGATGTGTCACAAATACATCCTTTTTTTCTTTTTGATAAAATGTCATAAAAATGCTATATCCGTTCATTGATTTAATTATTATAAACAAGTATTTTTTCAAAAACCCACATTCGTCAAAAACCCTCGGGTTTTTTCAGGTGGGTTTTACCCAATTTAACCCAGTAGGTTTTTTCGGGTTGGGGAAAATCAAGCCACCCTGGTCATAACATGACCCAAGTGTAACCGCATTTTTCAAATCAAGATTGGTGACATCAGTCACTTACGGGTGCATGAGAGGTCGAAGCAGCAAGACTCCCATAACTAAAGGATAGGAGGATATCGTCATCACTAATTAAAAATCGTCAATATGAAAAGCTGAAATTTTAAATGTTTCGATGGATTGCATTCGAGTAAAACTATGGAGTAGATCTCAACATTGTTCGGAGTATAATTAATTTTTTTTTTTTTTTTTTTAGATTTAATACTTTATTCATTTATTTGTTTGTACATTTAGCCCCATTGTTATCAATGTTATAAGTAACTCGGAAAAATTGAGCACCGAAATGCAGCTAATGCTCAGTGCCCACCTAACTAGGACTTAAATGTCCCGTATCTAGGCGGGTCAGAGTAAATAATTGAAATAAGTAAAACAACTTACGTAACAATTAGCCTAATTAAAGTAAAAAAAACCTTTTTATTTTTATATTCAATGAATGTGCTTAATTAAGATTGAATAATATATCAGAATAAATAAATAACATAAGTAATACAATATGGCAAATACACATATACTTAAATACGATTTTAATAAATAATAGATGCTATATGGTATAAACATATTTATAATTAATTAAAATATATAAATACAATTTTAAAAGCAGTATTTAAAAAAACTTGAAATAACATAAATAAAAATATGATACTATTAATATATGCATAATAATGTATATAAATATACAATATTATTTTTAAATTAACCGTTATACATACGCTTTACAAACCAAGTTTTCAGATTTAGACCTCCCTAATTCAAATAACCATTTATTAATTTTGTCTTTAAACTCTTGATTGTTCTTTATGTGTTTCCATTTTTCCTCTATGTCATTATATAGTTTGGGACCAATGAAAAAAGCTTGTCGTTGTGCAAATGTTGTTTGCACTCGAGGAATAAGGAAATTTTGTTTCCGTAAACTCCGAGTATTGAAGTTTTGCTGACTTTGATCATATCTATCTTTGTGTTTATGAAAAAATATTATCACATATTTAATAAACAATTGCTTGACGTCCAGAACTTTAGACTCTTTGAAAAGACGCTCTGACGGGTAGTCATTAGGTTTCCTATAAATTATCCGTAGCAGCAGTTTTTGCATCTTTATTAGTGGATCCAGGGCCTGTTTCGTGCAAGCACCCCACCCTACAATTCCATAAATCATAAGACTTTGGCATAGAGACATGTAGGTGATTTTAATTGTTTTCCGAGATAATACATTGCGCAGTTCACAAAAAACATATATTAGTTTCCGTAATCGATCCGAGAGTTGAATTATGTGCTTAGACCAATTCAGCTTAGAATCCACATTTATTCCCAGATATTTTATATTATCTACAACACTTAGTCGTTCACATGAGCATGTGCAGTGTTTAAGGCAATTGTGAGAGTGGATTTTAAAGAAGCTGGAGATATGAACTGATCGTAAGCTAAAGTTCATTACTTTGGTTTTCAACGAATTAATTGTTAAAATATGTTTATTTAGCCACTCACTAACGGTATCCAGAGTATTTTGTAATTTAAGTGCGACTTCTGCCGAATTAGTCGCTTCTGTTAATAAGACCGTATCGTCTGCGAATGAGATGACTTTCGCATTAAGTTGGAGTTCACATAATTCATTAATATATATTAGAAACAGGAGTGGCCCTAGCACACTTCCTTGTGGAACGCCATATCTTATATTTAGTTTCTCACTGATCTGTCCATTTATTGCTGTTACCTGAGATCTGTCATCCAAGTAGCTTCTAAACCATTCCATGGATACCCCTTTAACTCCAAAGCTCTCCAGTTTTTTTACAGAGAATCGGGTGAGACACCGTGTCAAATGCTTTCGATAGGTCGAGGAACGCTGCCATAACTTTTCTCCCCTTATCAATATTTACTGATATATATTGGGTAACAGCGTTAATTGCATCTTGCGTTCCTCGACCTTCTCTGAAGCCGAATTGGTTAGTTGAAAGGAGCCCCTCAGCCTCGACGTGTTTTATAAGCCTCTTTTTTACAATTTTTTCAATTACTTTCGAAATTATATTTTGTAGAGATATCGGTCGATAGTTTCCAATATCTTCTTTGTTGCCATTCTTAAATATTGGAATAACCTTTGACGTCTTTAGTGACTGAGGAAAGGTGCCCGATTTGAAACTTAAATTCACTAAGTATGCGAGAGGTTCGGAAATAAACTCAGCTACAAGTTTGAAGTGAATTGTGCGTATACCATCTAACCCGGGTGAAGAATCAGCTTTCAGATTTTTTATGATGTTTGCACTTGACTTTATTGAAACACTTTCTTAATCTGAATACAATGATTGCTTTTGCTATATACATTATTTCTCTACAGATTTACAAGCAACAACGTAGCCATCCTCTCAGATTTGTTTATTCGTTATTCAGGTGGTCACAATGGAAGATCATCAGCAAGAAGTGATAGCGGTCTGCCGAGATCGAGGATGTGCTGGCATACTCGGTAACTCCGGCGAATACTTGGCTTTTCAACCACCGAGATACTTTAGTTCTTCACAACTCAAACTTACATATCGGGTATTATATATTTTCAAAATGAAATTTCGAGGGAGAGAACACTGGCTTTACGATTAATTTCTTTCAGTCCTCATTGGAAACGAAGGAGTTTTTGGTTCACGATCTTCCGACCCGCCTCGACATTCCTTCGGATCGCCTCGTAGTGTTGGTCAGCCTGCTCGGCGGTCACATACTCTTGGACTACCACCTGGCCGATTTCTACAAACGTATCGGATTACCCAAAAAGGTAACTTTCTTTTGCATTATCTTTTGCATTTTTCCAATGCACTGCCCAACAAGCACAAAAGCCATAAAATACAAACGGAGCTGCTTTGGAATTCACCGACCAAAAATCGGGCCCATCATATATAATTATTATACTTCTGGGAGGTGAAGGGTGCATTCCGGACTAACGACCGGCGGTGGTAGGTTTAGGACAGCTGTCTTGCCACATGTGAGCGTTCACCTTACCACCCATTCACTCCCCCTTCGAAGCCATAGAATTTGAGATGCAGAAATCGCAGTTTTAGATAATTTTTCTAGAAAGGAGTTTATTATTTTCCTGGAGAGACCAAGGTCTTTAAAAAGGTGAAACAAAGATTTAGCTGGCAGGCCACGAGCGCCTACTTCCACCGCAAGAAGGTGAACAGTGAAGCCGTTCCGGGTGACGGCATTTGCGAGGTCATGGTATTTATTTAATTTGTACTCGTGGTCTTTTGGGATATTTGATTCCCATGGAACAATTAATTCTACGATAAGGACCATCTTCCGAGATAGAGAGTAAAGAGTTATATCTGGACGCAGGGCTGTGCATCCGAGACTTTCAGGGAATTTATACTGCTTAGAGACCGAATCGACCTCCATAATCCAATCTGAAGCTTTCTCGATTATTGAGAAAGGTTTTGCAGTGAGATGTTTTTTGCCTTTAGACCCAACCGAATATAGCTGTAAGAAAGCCCGAATATAGCTGTAAGCTGATTAGAAGTCATGTAAAGGCGTTCAGATTAACTCTCAGCTATGTAAAGGTGTCATTTAAATCAATTTGGCTTATATTTCCTTTTAGTCATATAATGTTGTCGTATAAAGCCTTTTAGTCGAATAAGGGTGGTATAATCGCTATAAAGCATACTAATTTATAACCATTTTATAACTAACACCTGTATAGTAGTCGAATAAATAACCTTTATAGAACAAACAAAACAAAAGCGACTACATTACCCTTACTCCACCATAGGCTATATATTGGTTACAAGACCCACCCTTATAGAGCTTAGTCATATCGAAGTGCAGTAATTGATTCACAAAGAGTTAAAGCTGTAAAGTTGTCACTAGGACCTCACTGACGCAGCTCATAGTTTTATAAAGGTTATATTAGAGTTACAGATGCCATACAAGCAAAGTGGCCATTTTTTCTCGAATCTATAATCTAAAATTTTTATATAATATTTTTATAGGCATTTTAAGTCATAAAATACAGGTATTATAGGTAAATACTATTTCAAAGTGTGTGAACAATACACAGCAAGTGTTCTTTTTTACTGTGAAAAATAAAATTACTTTACAAAAAAACTTTAAACAATAATTATGAATTAAAATTGAGTTAAAATATTAATTTTGAAGGCGTGTTAAAATTTTGTTAGATAGGTTACTTAATATTGTCGATGAAATGATGTCTGCAAGAGAATTTGGTGTATTAAACTACAATACAGTCATTTTAATACAATATACTAGTAGCCATTAGGAATTCTATGTTTGCAACGGCAAATGATCATGCAGCTTCCTTTTGTTACCATTCTATATCATTTCAAGACATTACCCGACTAGAAGTTGTAATAAAGTATCAATTGGAGACACTTTTACAGCGGATGGTTATATAAGGGCGCCACAGCAAGCGCTATAAGCGCTTATTCAGCTTTTTTATACCACCAAAGGTAGCCGTTATGACCGCTATTCAGCCACTATTCAGCTAAAAGCCGTATAAAATGCGCCTAATCCGGTGGTATAGACGTTATATAAATGTTTATATGACTGCTATATATATATATATATATATATATATATATATATATATATATATATATATATATATATATATATATATATATATATATATATATATATATATATATATATATATATATACCAGTTTTTGTGACTAAAAGCTGTAGTGATAACGTTGCCGTGACCGTTATATAGCCAATTTGTGCTACTTATATGATATTGTTATATGACGAGACACCAGAGATGCTGAAATGTTATTAAAATTCCTTTCCAGCATACACTTCCACACCCCAGTAACCTCGCTCGCTGGAGCTAATCAAAGGATAGCTAATGTCTCCTTTGTAGTAATACCCCGTGTGCAGATAGACATATTTTAACTGGCTGCTATAGTACGGGCCAAAGGAACGTTCCGGTGAGGCAATAAATCATTAGGCCGGCCCACCCCTTTTAATACCTGCTTGTAGGGATGCGTGTCATAACCTTCGCAGATTATCTGTCGGATTATTATATTATTAAAATTGAGCATCTAAACTTTTGTCGGGTCACTTTTCAGTTTGTCAAAAAATGACAAAATGTTATTTATAAAGCACCGAGTCTGCATGTTAATATCACCCTTCAACTTCAATAGCTCCAGGTTAGAAAATATTGTCTTCATTGCTCAACGGCAAGTAATGATGTTTTATCCGCGCAGCATTTTATGATATACATATGTGGGACTCATTATTACAAAATTCCACGATAACATTTTACTAATGACTGTTTAGAAATTAATAATGACCTATGATATGCCATGCTATGATAATCAGTTATCTATTAAGTACTCATTTAATAACTCACATCACATAATTAGGTCATTATTTAATTACTCTAATTCTAAAATAATACTTAAACCGAAAATATTAATAAATATAGCAATCGGTACTATAATAAATGCAGATGTATAATACTGTTTTATTGAGCAAGCGTAATTCATCGATAAGCAATATCGACGTTAGCCGCATCCTTGTTGACAGCTCGGTTTACTACCCCATCGGAACGTTCCTTTGGCCCGTACTTTAGCTGGTCGTAGATCAGGGCCAGTCCACCTACCGCCATAATCAAGTCCTTGCTGCTATCCAAAAGGTAATTAGCTTCTCAGTGGCTCGTACCAACAAGAATCTGACAGTACTCTCCAAACCCTAATCCAATTTGTGTAGAATGGCTCTAACTTTAGACTTTTCCAGGAGGATCCTCCTTTGGAAACACTCAAACTGTTGACTCCAGCTTAGCATCATATTAATAGAATCAAGGGCTCATCTGTGACAATGTCAAAAATATTGTGGCTTTCCCATTCTTGAATTTAGATATCAATTAAAGGCAAGAAGCGTTCCACTCCGAAACCCTTCTCAATAATCCAGAAAGCTTCAGACTAGATTCTGGAGGTCGATTCGGTTTCTAAGCAGTATCATTTCCCTAAAAGTCTCGGGTGCACAGCCTTTTGTCCAGATGTAACTCTTTACTGCCTATCTCGGAAGATGGCTCTTATCGTAGAATTAACTATTCCACAGGAATCAAATATCATCAACGACCTACAAACTAAATAAATACGTTCTTGCAAATGCCGTCACCCGGAATGGCTTCACTGTTTATCTTCAAACGGTGGAAGTTGCCAACCAAATCTCTGTTCCACCTCTTTAAAGATCTTGGTCTCTATAAAAATAATCGTTAGTCAGGAGTCATTAGTCCGCTTAGTCCGGAGACCACTGCTCAACCCCCAGAAGTGTAATAATAAAATAATAATGGGCCTGACCTCAGTCAGTGAATTCAATGGCAGCTCCGTTTGTATTTATTTTGTTAATGTTCAATTGAATGATCATCAGGGCCCCATTTCTTGAAAGTTCACAAGTACAAGTGCCTATAGTTATAAATTCACTAGTACAGGTGTTTCTTGAATATTTTTTAAAGGTATGAAAAAAGTCACTCTTGTCAAAAAATAGTCACAAGTGGAAATTTTGTAACATGGCTTTTAAATTTTGTAATTGAAATTGTTTGAAATTGAAATAATGTAACAAAATTAAAAGTTGACTAAAAAGAAGTGGCAGGAAAATATTGCAAATGATTGCGGGAAATGTAAAGAAAACTTGGAAAGAGACCTTCGAAAAGGCTTCTATGGGACTTCAGAAGGTAGTATTGTGGTTAGATAGTGCACTACTATAACTCAATGCGCAAAAAACCATGTACATAACATTTAGTGCCACCAGTGTAGCTCAACCAAAACAAGAGCATATTCTGAAACTCCACAGAGATTGTCTTAACCCCGAAAACTGTAAATGTATTAATCTCAATAAAGTTGACAACATTAAATATCTTGGTATATTAATTGATTACCGGCTACAATGGAGCACCCACATAATGGAGCTGTCGGCAAAAGTTAGGAAACTCACGTATATTTTCAAAGACCTTAGAGGCATTCTGGACCAAAGGACACTTAAGATAGTATACCATGCTCTGTGCCAATCTATCCTAACCTATGGGATCATAGGGTGGGGAGGTGCAGCGAAAATTCATATGGAGCCCTTGATTAGAGCTCAAAAGCTAATACTTAAAATTATAAAGAGAAAGCCTTGGAGATACTCTTCAGATGATCTCTACAGAGAATATAACGTGCTAGATGTACCACAACTATACGTGAAAACGGCGCTCTGTGACTATCAAACTAATTTAGAGACCGCAATAAGAACCCAGCAAACAATCTGCACGCGGCAATCCCGAAGTATACATTTTGACGTCCCTCGAATGCAGACCACTTTTGGGCAGAGGCATTTTGTGTACATAGCCCCCAGGATCTTTAATATGCTAGATGAAGATTTAAAAATGTATGTGCCGAAGTCTTCTTCTTCTTTTAAAGCCAACATTGATTCCTGGCTAAAATATGACGCCCGGCAAAATATCCACAAATTAATATACCGAGACAATTATCCCTGACATTTCTTATTATTATTATTATTTTCTTTGACTTTTTTTATTTTTATTTATTACTATTACTTATTCATAAATTTTGGTGACTATTGTTTGATATTTGACATTTTATTTTATTTTTATTTTATTAATACGATTATTTATTTTTGTGTTTTATTTCCTATTGTGATCATTAGTTAGTGATTATTAGTTATAATTTGTAATGGTGACGGGAATATATATATTTCTTTTCCTTTTTTTTTTTTTTTTTATTTTTTTATTCATTGCTGAATATATGTGATATAAAAACTAGAGAGCTAGCTGCCCTGGAACAAGTCCTGGCACTTAGTTGGGCAGCAGCAGTACTTAAATGCTAATGCTCATATCGGCCGTGTTTAATTTTAATTTTAATTTTTATTATGTATATTTTTTTATTGATATGATTAATAGTGATACTTGTGCACTTGTAAATGAATTGTTAAATAAAATAAATAAAATAGAAATGAGCTGTCGTTGCAGGATTATTACGATCTATCGCCTTTCATGGTTTCTGGTAGAATTGCTGTGAAAGAATAAAATATAATACAAATGGAAGTTCTAATATTCAATAGATATCTAATGTCTCATAAAAGTAATGTCTCATTTTAATCAATGTCATCTGAAATCTTATAGGTACTACTACATACATTAATTATATAAGGTATTCGATTGCTCATAGTACATTTTGGCAACTCCTCTGTGTCGGCGACATGCATGTGACGCTGATAGCATTGTCTGTTAAAACGAATAGCAATTTATTTAGCCATCTATAATAACATTGATAATGAAATATTTTTTTTATAAAAAGGTGATTGATGATATAACCTATTATTTAATTATTGATAAAAATATTTTAGCGGGCTTATGTGTTATTTAAACTTGCGAATTAATATTTTCAAAGACGTATAGTCTTTATTCAGGTCCGTTACAGAATGAATTGTGATACATTATCGTGGTCATATTTATATCGATAGCGTGTCCCTTCCCGTACGTATTGTCGTCGTCGCACGTCTGTTTGCGCCTGCGCGTTCGTTCATCGTAAATATGCCTCGCCGTCGGCGCGTTGCCGTGCCCCGTTTCCTCTTAAACGTCGCCGGCTCGCTCTGCCAATCAGTATTCGTCTGACAGTTGCCGGGTCGCCACGCGCGTCCGGTGCCTTGCTCGCTGACTCGGTTTCGTATATTTCATATTACGGCGTCTGTAACGAGTTTCTAACGTGTTCGTCTTTTTTGCTTTTAGGATTTACGACTCTCCTTCCGCGGCCGTCTGTTGCACTTTTGGTGCTTGAATATATCTTATTTGAAAATAAAGAATATTGCTGTGCTGTTGTCTGTGGCGAGAGTGCGTTTCATTTCTTTTTTGTTGTGTGACAGGGTAGTTCTTTACGCTGTAGCGGACATTAGTTATTAGATGTATTTCTAACTATGTAGTGTAAGCACAGCTTTAGATAACGCGGTGTGGCTAGCGCCCGCTCAGATTATACAAGTACTAACCAGTATGAAACGAGCAAACGTTCAATAAACACAACTAAGCACATACTCCGAGTTTCAATTCTCCTCCGCCGTCGCATCTCTAGAAACAGTATAAATTAAATGTGGTAGTTTCGGGACAAGTAGGTACAGCCGTTCTACATCGATCCTGGAAGGACTCCACAATTTGGTGACCCCGACGTGATTTCTACTGAACCGTCTTTTGCTTGAATATTCTTTTTTACCTGCTATCGCCTTGTTCGTTTTCATTGTTTCTCGGTCGTCTTACCTATCCGGCGGGATTCTATCCACCTTACCTGAAAGGTAATGGTTTAGAGAATCATGACGTCGAACCAGGGCATAGTTGTGTGTCAGGGCATTATTGTCGTCCTAGGATTTGTTGATTGCACTGTTTTGCCCGCAACAATACTAACATTAAATTATTAGTACTATGTATCTATCGTATTTTTATATAGACTGACTGCATCATAGAAATAATATGGAGAGATTAGAATGCCATCTATTAGTACATTTGAACATTAAAGCGTCTTAATTATTATGCATTGAAACCTGTATACCAAATTAAAATTAAAACTTTAATCTAAATAATATTGAAATAATGGTCTTGTTTGAAAAAAATGTTTTTTATATTTTTTTATTTTGAGATAATATACCGCATAGGCATGTTTAGAATGCCATCTATTTGGCTGCTGAACATAGTGAAGATTAATCAATGTTTGGAACTGTGAATGCCATCTATTTGCGTTTCATAGTAAAATTCCAGCTGCCAAAATGTAGTATGGCATTAAGCAATATAATCAATGGTATATAATAAATCAATCACCTATATAATCAATGGTATATCAATCAACCACCTATATAATCAATTTATAATCAATCAATTACCTATATAATCAATGGTACATACTAAACTCGAAATGTTTAACGTCTTGGGTGATCGATGGCTATTTTAGTAATTAATTATCCAAAGAAGAATGCCATGGTAATTCTGAAACAATAATGTAATGTAATGTGGGATTATTAAAAAGTCACCCACCTTCAGAGCTGGGTGAAAAATTCAGATTATTTTCACTAGAGTGGACTTGCAACTTGTGAAAAATGTAAAGTCACAAGAGTGAATCTGTCAAAATATCAGTGGTGAATTAGGGAAAATTTACTAGTCTACAAGACAAGTGGCTTTATTTTTGAGAAATATCCGTAACTTTAAATTTTTGCTTGTGGCTTTCGGGAAATGGGGTACTGAAGATCATTTTTTTTTATTATTATATACACACTTTAAGCTTGATCATTGTGTTTCTATAGCCTGCTCCGGAAGCTGTTATCAAAACAGTTTCCGCGTACGTGAAAGAACTGTCCTCTGTTGAGGTCGATGCTGTATGCGCAGATGTGTTCCCGCAAGATGAAATGCGCTCCGGCAAACTCAAACAAGCTATCATGTATTATCAAAACTACACGAAGGAAGGCTATGCGAAATTGAAGAATTCCCTTGGTAAGGTTTGTTTTTGGAAATGCTGTAATATTTTTGAACCTTTTTCCAGGATTCTCGAGATTTGGACACATAATAATAATTATTATTATTATATTATACATTAGCAGTGTAAGGCTGATGCATGTATATTACGTGCATTTGTTTTTAAATTTGTGACTTATACTAAGAAAAATATCCGATTTATTCTTAAAGCTGTTGACAGCATCACCATATCCTCTGGCAACGTATTCCAAGCATTCACCATACGATTGTTAAAAAGTGTTCCCTGGGGTTCATTGCTGCAGTTGCTTTATTTAAATTCAACAATTGTCCAGCCTGTTGTTTGTTGGTGTTTAAGGTTGGGTACACATTAATAACCATAAAGCATTTTGTACATTTGTATTAAATCTCCTCGCTGCCCACTTTCCTCTAATGTTGTTAGATGGAGTTCTATCGGTCGTATTTCGTACGGTTTGCTTCTCAATGATAGCACCAACTTCGTCGCTCTTCTCTGAACTCTTTCCAGGTGCTCTATATTTTTCTTAAAGTACGAATTCCATACTTGGTAGGAGTATTCGAGGAGCAGGTGAACATAGGTTTTATAGAGCTTGAGAAAAGCATTGCTGGTGATAATAGAAAAAGCTTGTCTTATTAAATGTTCAAGTGAGTTTGCTCTCTTAACTATATCTACGTGGGTTTCCCATTTGAGGTCCCAGGATATAGTGATGCCAAGGTCTATCTGGCTCATAACTAGCTGTACTTTGCTAACCTCAATCGTATATATTAGCCGTGGATTCTAGTCATGATACCTCAAGATTTGCAAATGTAGTTGATGCAACAAGTAAAGCTAGACACCATTTGCATAATAAATCCTAGTAAAATGGTAGAATACTCAAAAAAATGCTAGTTTCCTGGAAGTTCCATGTTAAAACAAGAGTATGAGAACAGTCTGCTTGACATCATCTATAAGAAAAAAGTTCTTCCTATTCTTGGATGCCAAACCGACATATATTGTAATTCGAGAACAGAGGATCTATGATTAATTTTTATTTCTAGTTCGCAAAGCAAAGGATACCAAGAACAAAAAAGCTGGACCGTCCAAGCCACAGAACCAACAGGAAGTTAATAATGAGGATTTGGATACTTCACAGTTTGCCTCTGATGCTATGGAGATTGAGGTAAGTGGATAGAGAAATGTTAAGTTAATGTCATATATTATGTTTAAAGGAGATTGCTCAATTCCAAGTCTTCGACTGAAGAGCCTACTGCGAAATCAATGACCCTAGAATACTCAGGTCTGACCTTACATAATAGGCTAACTTGAGGTTATCACATTAGTAATACCGTTGTCAAAATACGCAAACTAATATATTTTTTTAAGCTGTTACGGAATGTATTATCAGAACCAGTATTTGAGATAGTTAATTATGTTCCTGTTCATAATATTATTGCCTATGGAATAGTTAGGGAAATGAACATATGAGATCTTGAGATACTGGAGAAAATCACGCTAAGCAAAAATCACAAAGTCAGACTTGCAATATGGAGTAAAAGAATCATGATAAACTTTAAAAATACACGATTTTAGCCATGATTATTACCTTAACCTTTCAAAAACTAGCCCTTCCCCGCAAAAATGATGCCGCACCTTTTTGGTTGATTTTGTATATAAATACTAACAATATAGTTTTTTTATGAATTCTCATTACGTAATAATTAATCTTATTAGTCGTGTATATTGTATATTTATATAATATATATGGAGGCCAGCCAAAATGGCTACTTGCGGATCTGTCAACCACCGCAAAAGGCTGACTAGCCTTTTTGGTGTCCAAGCAATTAATATGTAAAACAGTACAACTTTTACATGATATGCCACACAATTCACTCAAAACAGTGGTGGAGGCGACATATAATTGCCAAAATATTCGCGGACTCTATCAGCAATCATATTTTTTTTTTTTCCGCAACACCATTTCTTTATCGTATTTGGAAAGTGTAAATACTTATTACCGTTTTATTATGGCAGGCTTTCGAGGACTACAAAAACGCCACTGCCAATACGACAATCAACTCTGACTGGGAAGGCAATGTAATAGAAAATCCTCGAGCCGGTGGAAGCAACCCCGGCAATAATCTCTTAGCGGGTATCAATTTTCCAAATAACGCAATCGTCAAAGCGTCGATATTGCAAAAGGATGAGGTATGTGTATGCTTTATTTTAACACTTATCTACTTGCGCCTAATATTCTAATACAAGTCCAAGCATGATGTATTTTGTACACCACCATATAATGAAACAAAAATAAGACACGTAAAAACAAATGATTATACGAGGGTCATCCAAAAAGTACGGTTACAAGGGCTCCTGAGGCCGATGGTTTTTTTTATTTCGAAGTTGGCGTACCTGGCGTATAGTGGGGGTCCTAACGGTCAGTTTGTTAGGTCCCGCGTATTTGTCAGCCATTTCGTTCAATCACAGTAAATTATTCCAATGGCGAGGTAGTCGCGCATTCCCGCCACCTCCCATCCGTGCGAGATCCGCGCGGTCATATATTTTTTGATTTTGCAGAACTACACCGCCCCGAATATCCATTGGATGACGGGGGATGAGATATGGGTATGTGACTACCCCACAATCCAAAAGACAATTACTTCAGTGGCGTCATTCACCTCCCCCAGCCACCGAAACGTTCAAGGCGACCCATTCAGCCGGAAAAGTCATGGCATCTTTTTTATGGGTCCGTAAGGGCATCCTTCAGGTGGATTATATACCTAAAAGGACTACCATTAATGCAGAGGCTTACTGCAATACCCTAAAAAGATTAATTCAGAACCGCAATCCGCATTCCGCAGCAAGTGGAATGCTGGCCCATGGATTCAGCCTTTTGCATGACAATGCCAGGCCCCACAATGCGCGAGTTTTAAAGAAGCTGCTGACATCATTTGGATGGGATATTTTCCCCTATTCATCCGATTTTTCGCCTTCGGACTATAACCTATTCACTAAAATAAAGGAGTTTTTAGATGGGAAACGTTTTTACACCAATCAGGAGGACGAAGAAGCTGTGAAGAAGTGACTGAAAGAGCTGGCGGTGGAGGTCAATGAAACTGTCATACAAAAGCTGATGCCCTAATTACAGAAATGTCTCAATCTTGACGGTGATTAAGTTGAAAAATAGTTTAATATATTTGTGAAGTCTCCTGTAAATTTTAATTAAATAAAAGCATTTTTCTATCCTACATATATGTTGTAACCTTACTTTCTGGGTGACCCTCGTACTATAAAGTATTGACCTTTTCAATGATAGGTTAGATGCTTGCGCTCGCAGCTTGCGGGGAGACATTTCGAGGTCATTTAGATCATGTTTGCTTTGCATGGTTGATTTTATACACCAGCGCGAGTAGTTAAGTGTTAATTTAACCACTTACAAGCTGCGAAATGAATGTTTAAGTTAACTTTGCAGCTGGAAGAGGCGGTTATCCCGATTGAAGTGATCCGCACGTGCACGGATCGCGTTGGCCGAGGCTTGATGTGCCCCACCCTTCTAGGCATCTTAACCAAGAAGTGCATCTTGCTTCCCTCTCTGCTGGAAGATGAAACGCACCGCGATCTGCCTCCGCTGCATCGCTTTTATCGCCCAGTGAGGCAAAACGTCTACGCCATAATTTACAATATACACCACCAGAATTACATGAAGCAGAAAAACACTAAAGGTAAAAGAGAGCCTCATCTGACCGCAACAATGTATATTTTCTTTTCTTTGGTTTAAATGACACACGAGAGATTTTTCTAAACCTGAGCTTTTGAAAGTCAACCTTTGCAGCAATAATTTGCCGTATGCAAATATTTTTGTCAACACCCACCTTTGTAAATACTTTATTCCTATTTTCTAGAATCTTATTTAATACTAGAATACCCGATGGAGTCATTTTGACTCCTCGTGCACCCTCAAGTTCACTTTATTTTCAAACTGAATTACAGTTAGAACCTATCGTAACTTTTAATCATTTTTATATTAACTATAATCTTTGTAGTAACCATAACTATCTTCAAATGATGTGGCAAAAGATTTAGTTATTCAATTATAAAGCTTTCAAATTTACCTTAGATGTCCAAGGAAGTCACTGCGACTCACTGTATTATGTCGTATGGGCTTTGATGTTGCTAATTGCGATATTCAGAAAAATACTCCAATACATATATCAATTTTACAAGGGCATGAACGAGAATGCAAATGCATCGTATTGGGAGGAGAGCAATGTGGACATCTGTGTAAGCCAGCCAACCAGCAGGCCAGAATTCATTCATGAAAAATGTGAAGAAAAAGAAAAATACTGTATTCTGATTCTTTTGAAAGTCTCGACACCTTTAATTTGCATTTTAATGTAGAAATAATCAAATATGTGAAATTCTATACATTTATAGTCAAAATAACTTACCATCAAAATACAGTCAAAATAACCATTAACCCGTTGAGTATGATACGACCAAATCTGGTTCTGAAACAATTATCTGTTGAGTATGATACGACCAGATCTGGTTCCGCGTTTTTTTCACTTTGACGTTCTCATATTTATTCATAATTATCTAATTGTTTTGCAAAATGATATTTCAATATTCTATATTCGAAATTTCAATGCAATCATTGTGCAGTTGTTCTTTTTATGATTGGTGTAGTAGTTTCGTAGTTATAGTACTTTAACCCGCTGAGCACGTAACATCCATTTGGGGACATGTATGGCGGCCGCCTACAATCCGTAACATCCGATTCTGGATATCGCGCTCGCCGCTGCGAAAAATGCAATTTACGATTCGAATCGTCGTACTTTATGCTTTCTGACGGCTGAAATACATGGCCGAATAATCTTTAATCCGGCGGCCATCGGCGATAATATCGATCGGCTAATTAAAAAGTCAGAATAAACGTCAGACGGCAGTGTCGATCGGCCAGCGCGCGGCGGCCGCGTAGTTCCGCGAAATGTTTGTTTTGTGCAGTGTTTTGTGGATATAAGTGCAGTGTATACCGGATAAAAGTGAGTAATTTCCATTTTTAAGTAGTTTAGGCATTAGGATTAGACAATTTAGACAGTCCATTTGCTGTTTTTCACGAATTTTCGAAGAAAACACTTTGGCAACAACAAACGGCTCGCGAAAAAATGGCCGTTTTTATTTTGTAATGTTTGTGAAATATACCGATATATCGCGAAACATGACGTAATGTCGCTTTAATTTACTAATAAAATAGGTATTGCTTCATTTACATCCTAAGTTATCACATAATTAGGCGTATTTTGAACATTATATGTTGTTTTCTAATATGGCTCGCGAAAATGAAACTTGTTTTGATAATTACTATGAGAGAAAAAAGTGCGATTTTCCATAGTTTTTCGATGAAATGTGACTCTTTGGAGTATAGTAATTAGTTATTAGACATATAATAAGTCTATGATAAGACAATATAATTGAAAAAATCTAACGAATTTTATATTATGGGCATTCAAAGTTTATTATTAGGTTCGGACGCGGAAACTCTCAAAACTTTAGATTTTTCTATAATATCAGACAAAGCTCAAAGTTCTGGTGTGATTTCTAAGAAGAAGTGATGTAGTAATAAAGTTATTTTGAAAGAATTTCATATAAAAAAATACCATAAGTAGTCACAAATTAAAAATTAAAAAATTTTTTTTTTACGAGAATACATAAAAATTTTCTTGGCTGAATAAATAAATATTTTTTCCGTATTTTTGTATTCAAATAAGTAAAAAAAAATATCGTTTTGGTAAAGCATTTAATAAAGAACATAACTGTATTTACAATTTTTGATATTTACAAAAACTGTATTTACAAAAAAATCTAAATGATTTTGTAGGCGACTTTTTTCAGTTTGCCAATTTTGTAATATTTATTCATTATTATCTTAATTGTTTTACGAGATAAGGTTATAATGTTTTATATGTCAAATTTCAATGCGATCATTTTTCTCTTTATCTTTTTTTAATCCGTTTAGTGGTTTATAAGTTATGATCGTTTTTCTCAAGGCCGTTGACTCGCGTCGATTTTTTGCGCGAATATGTCGCGCGCAAAAGTGATAGGTGAGTTTTTACCTCGCAACGTGAGGGGTTAAGGTCGATGTCGCCGAAAATCCTGCAAAAGAGACAGATGCATCCATGAAAATACCCATTTACTCCAAGGGTTAAGCATACAATGTGGTATAAAGTTTGTTTGTTTCTACTCTTTATTGTGATATTTCAAAATAGGCGGGTTTATTATCATACAACAACCTCTTACAGCCAACCAGTAGGAAGTCTATATGTATGTGTGCGTGTAACGGGTGTGTGTGTCTTGTTATTGCATTCGATCGACAGAATTGAAATGTAAAACTAACAGAATGCTGTTAATTTTATCCCAACGGAAAATGGTGGCCCAGCCGGAAATCGAACCCGGGACCTTACGACGTAATATCAGGCAACCTAACCACTATGCCACGGAGCTGTAAAAGTGAAAAAGAAAGTGCCGAGCATTCTATTGCTAAACAGCAGTCTCATACATTTATGAAACTTATATACCAGTCAGAATAACCTAAATATCAATATCCTTCTTTCATATACAGAAGGTGAACCTGTCATTCCTGCGAGAGTTCAAATAGCAGAGTGGATATATTCTCGACAAAATCCAGGAAAAGTCCCCGAGATGGTTACATCCGCAATGCTAGATTGGCCGGTGCCTACAGTACAAAGGCTTTGGTTCGGGTTAGTGGATTACTATTATTTTTTAAAATATGAAAAATGTATGAAACGTATGAAGTGTATGAAATGTGAAATGTATGAAGTTTACCACAATTTTAGATTAATATTAACCGCCCTACCCGAAATCGCCCGAATGCAACAACCGCTTGAGTAATAAAACAAAAAAAAAATGGGATGGTAGGGATGATGGTGTGAGCTGGCATGCAAATCACCTCATCTTGACATCCAAAAAAGCCAGATATCCAAGAAGGACATATTTCTATTTTTACTTTATACTATCCGCAAACACCGAGATTTGATCAGAAGTTTGCCTATTCTCCGGCAGCAACCCGAAATGAGAGGTTTCTGAATACCGAATGGAGCATTTGCGAGAGTGGTTAAATCAATTAATATTGTTGCTTTTCTATAAAGTCTATGTAAATATATAATTTTTTCCCTAAATCGGGGAAACAACAAATCCATAAAAAGAAGAAGATAGACTAAAGTTATTCACAGCTGGCACAATTCTGCCCCCGATAATAAGAAGGGCGCATGTAGCACAAAGTCTAAACCGAGATAAAAAATGTTTTGTGTAAAAATTATTTAAATGCTTGCTGTCTCGTAAAGAAAAACTATAGACACATTCTGTTAATGCAATAAATTGGGTTTGCGTTTCAACTATAATGTGTGATTTATAATTTTTCTATATCCTAATTATTTATTGAATTATTAACAATTTTCCTTTTCATCTTAGTAAAAAAATTTTAGGAAAATACTTGATATTAGGTTGAAAAGTCGTAAATAGCCATTTACGTCTTTTCAACTAAGCATACTCTTTGAACTGCTTTTAGAAAGGTCGCAATTGGCTACTTGCGCCTTTTTAATGTAGTATTGGTTATACTTGCAATATTCCTATTCTGCCACATGCGTCCAAAAAGTTTATTAAAATACTAGATAGAAAAGGCGCATTTGGCAGAAGCGTCCAAACATCTAAAGGAATTACTAAATATAAAAGGCCCATTTGCCACATGCGCTTAAACTCCTTAGTGAATTAATAGATTGCAAAGACGCAAGTGATCACTAACGTCTTACCTACTTAGTACAGAAGAAAATGCGTCTTTTCAAATTCTGAACTGATGGAAATTTTCCAAAATAAAAGAACACATATACGCAAATAAGCCTTTTCATTCTAGTTTACATTCAATGCGTCCTTTTAGCCAGTCGAGCTAGAAAAATATAAAAAATATGAGCAGACGCGTCTTTTTTTGCTGATCACGACAATATATATAACTCTATTTTGGAAAAAATGTTAGATGCGCCCTTTTTACTATCGGAGGCAGAATTATTTAGAATGACCTGTTATTATTTTAAATGTCTCAGTGACATTTCCTCGCTGATGCTCTTGTCCGGTTTTGTAAATTTAGCCATTTATTTTCTCATAGCTAAAATGGTGAAATCCTGTAATGGTATTTACATATTCTCTACAAGTCTATGTCTCTGACATATTACAAACTCCATATCTGGAATGCATACTTCAGTATTGGCCTTAAAGCTCAGGTGTATGGAAAGAATTGGCTCTTTTCACAATAGCTTTTTCGTTGTAAACTAATTAACTGTTCCAAGGAAATCAAATATCCCAAAAGTAGTCTGAGTACAAATTAAATAAATAGCATGTTTTTGCAAACGTCATCACCCGGAACGGCATCACTGTTCAATTTTCGCGGTGGAAGTTGGCATTCGTGGTCTGCTAGCAAAACTCTGTTTCACCTCTTTAACCCCTCAAGGGGATAGGCCGATATCGGCCACAAAACGATTCAGCCTGACGGCCCCGTTTTAATTTTATTTTAATTTAATTTCTTTGATTTTATTATGTTTTATTACGTTAATATGTTTCATTTTAATTATCGGTACAGTGGTTTGGCAGTAATTAATGTTTTGGTGCGACAGTGTCGTAATTCAATTTTTTTACTAATTTTTACTAAATTTTTTGGGGACAGCAACTTGTCAATCGGCTGAGGGGCCGAGGCCTGAAGGGTTAAAGATCTTGGTCTCTCCAGTAAAATAATTTACTCCCTCCTAGAAAAGATATCTAAAACTGCAATTTCCGCATCTCAAATTATATGGCTTCGAACGGGGAGTGAATGGTGGTGAGGTAAATGCTCACATGCGGCAAGACAGTTGTCCTGAACCTACCACAGCCGGTCATTAGTCCGAAGTCCAACGCTCACCACTGCAAAATTGTAATAGTAGTATTATGATGGGCCCGACCCCGGTCGATGAATTCCATGGCAGCTTCGTTTCTATTATATTTTATTATTTAATTTATAATTCATAATAATCTCAATGGACAACATGTGTAACTAAAATTCTAGTACCAAATGAATGATATGCCAAAAACTATTGCCAGTAATTGTGTTTAAATGTCAGCTAACTAGACTATAACCTGTTCTAATTAAAACGTTACAATTGCAGGACTGCTCAAGATGATAAGCGTAGAAGGCTCCGTGCGTATCTATCCTGTATGCGGTCGGACAGTCCGCTCATGCTAAACACATCTTACGTTCCGCAACACTGTCTTCTACTTGCCACTGTTTTGAGGTAAGCTTTTAAGGAAATAAAAATTTCCATTGAAGAGTTATTATTTGTATGAGTGCATCGCATGTAAGGAATTGAAATATATTTTATTTATATAGATACATCATGTCTTCTCCTGTTCAATTACTCCAGCGACAAGAATTGGATGCATTCTTGGCCACTGCATTCTCTCCGGATCTCATGAATCCACTTCATCTTCAGAGGATGACGGTAAGGTTACAACTTTCTCCCGGGAGTTATGCTTATGCAGGTTAGCCACAGATGGGGGAAAAGTGAGAATTATCGGGGAATGTCATCGTATCAGAAATAATCAGGGAATTTTTAACTCGGTCAAATTATAAACGTGTCCGATTGCAGGTGAGAAAACCCTCAGAAACAAATTGTTTGCGGTATAATAAAATTGGCACCTTCCGATTCGGGACTGCGTGGCCTCGAGAGATCGCAAAACGGCAGTGCCACAAAGAGACGGTACCTTCTCTTATAACAAAATTAAAATCGAAGCGAGCGACATCGGAAGTTTTAAGGGCTACCACAAATCGCACTGCCGTTGAACGAAATTCGCATATGGCTGCCGCTCCGCCGATGCAGATTTTCAAACGTTCGAGAAATTTGACAACCCTCCCCCTCGCGTAACTCGCTCATCTTTCGCCCTATCGCTGCGACGCCTCGCCGCTCGAGAGCGCGTCTACGGTTGTCACTCGGTATACTGCGGCGGCGTTACTCTCTCGTCTCGCGCCGCCTTACGAGCGTTTAAGCCGCAAAGAGAATCAATAAGCGAAATGTAGATACAGTTTTCGGGGCGAATACAATTTATGCAAAAGTAAATTGCGTACGTTCTCGTTACTATTTAGAGTTTTCATGTAGATTTTCAGAGTGAAATTAAAGCATAGATGCGGGGGTCGAGACGCAGAGATTTGGTTATTTTTTATATCGATGTGATAATTTATTAGCTTATTTGTCAAAGTTGTAATATTTTAAATATATTTTTGTGGATTTTTTGGCCGCAGAGGTTGTTCAAATTTGGAGTTGAAAAGGTTAATTGTACGACTTCCGTTTTGGAAGTAAAAAAAAGATATTTGCTTAGATGTAGAGTTTTGGGTGTGGGAGTGTGCGGAGAGGCTGTAATGTGTGGGCTGCAGCTGTCGGCGGTGCGCGCGCGCGGCGTGCAGCTGGCGGCCATGGCCATGGCGGGGCTGGAGGCGGCGCTGCTGGCCAACGACGCGTGCGGCGCGCCCGTGCCCTGGGCCGTGGCCGCGCCCTGGCTGTGCTTCGACGGCAAGGTCTTCCAGCGCAAGCTGGAGCGCGCCCTGACCTGCAAGCACCTCGTGCAGCTGTGCGACAACCAGCTGGACGTCGTCGTCAAGGTAACGCGCCCCTCTATTGCACCTAGGCGTCGCATACGCTACTTCTCTTTTGTTTATATGTCGTATGCGACCTAGTAGTCCTGACAAATCCAATTTTTCACCTCGGAAAAACTGCGCATCATTTTTAAATTCTTGAAATACCGTTAAATTTTCGTTTTTCTTTCAGTTTTTTGCATTTTATACCGCCGACCTTCGTTATGGTGAACGTATCTATGAACGCTAAAAATTGTACATACTGACTTTTGTCGTAACATAGGTCCTTTTGGTGTTAAAAATTGGCAGAAACTAAAATAGTCTGAAATTTTAATGGTTTTTAAAGTTAACATTTATTTTATAATGACGCGGAAAGCTTCCGATTGCCATTTGCCATACTTGGATTTGCCATAACCGATTCATCGCATAGAACATTTATTTGATGCGAGGCAAAATGTACCGATTCCATCCGGTGTTGATTACGATGAAGTAGCGTGAGCTTGTAATACCCACCCCCCCGGATATGTGCCTGATAATAAATAAATACAAACGGAGCTGCCATGGAATTCACCGACCGGAGTCGGGCCCATCATAATACTATTTTTTACACTTCTGGGGGGTGAGCAGTGGATTCCGGACTTACGAACCGGCTGTGGTAGGTTTAGGACAGCTGTCTTGCCACATGTGAGCGTTCACCTTGCCACCCATTCACTCCCCCTTCGAAGCCATAGAATTTGAGATGCGCAAATCGCAGTTTTAGATAATTTTTCTAAGAAAGAGTTGATTATTTTTCTGGAAAGGCCAAGATCTTTAAAGAGGTGAAATAGAGATTTAGCTGGCAGGCCACGAGCGCCAGCTTCCACCGCGTGAAGGTGAACAGTGAAGCCGTTCCGGGTTACGGCATTTGCAAGATCATGGTATTTATTTAATTTGTACTCGTGGTCTTTTGGGATATTTGATTCCCATGGAACAGTTAATTCTACAATAAGAGCCACCTTCCGAGATAGAGAGTAAAGAGTTATATCTGGACGGAGGGCTGTGCATCCGAGACTTTCAGGGAATTTATACTGCTTAGAGACCGAATCAACCTCCAGAGTCCAATCTGTAGCTTTCTCGATTATTGAGAAAGGTTTTGTAGTTAAATGTTTTTTGCCTTTAGAGCCATCCCGCACAAACTGTATTGGGGGTTTGGAGGATACTGTCAAACCCTTGTTGGCACGAGTAGGTACATAAGTCACGTATTCTCCCGAATTCTCAATTTTTTCTTGGCTTTATTTTTACGCAAAATATTTCGGGGGGGGGCGTATCCCCTGTGCCCCCCCCCCCCTCCCCCTCTGGACACGTCCTTATCCCATAATATAGAAAATTTTTGATAAAGTTCTATAAATCGTAACGTTTTTTCTTTATCTTCCGCTGTTTTGTGTCGCAAGATGCACGGAGTGATGCACGCCTATCCACAAGGTGCCGGATCTGCGTACATGCACTGTTGTTCAACTAATCTTGAAGCATGCGCTATGGTATTAAACGCAAGCTTAAGATGAAGACGAAGCAATGAGTGGGAACATACCTTAACTCCATCTCTTCCCCTCTTTTGTGACGATCGGGTCTGCCTTCTTGTTGTATTATTAATCCATACCAATCCACTCTGCCACAATAGGATCGACAACAAGGTAAACAATAGTTACAAACGGAGCTGCCGTGGAATTCAGCGACCGGAATCGGGCCCATAATATTATTACTATCTAACTTCACATTTGTCATGGCTCTTTCTTATTTACGATTTCACCAAAACCCAACTGTCTCGTCTGGATGCTTTGGTGACAGCTAGTTTAAAATCCTAGTTGTCCTTAGCCAAACCAGCTGACCCCTCGACTCTCTTCAGGTCCAAACACAATTTTGGGCTAGCTCTAAAACTGCCCTCTCTGCTCTACGCCAACTCCAGAATAACCAAAAATTCGATTCTAAGCAATTCCAAGGATCCGGCAATATGGAAGCACGTAGTAAGTGGCCGTAGTGAGTCAAATGATCTACAAGCCCGCGTTGACTTCCACAAAAAGTTCCTTGCTGGAATCAGCCAGAATGGCACTGGTCTGGGGTATGGCAGTACAACCATGAGCGATGTGGACTTGAAGAAGTCTCTCTTGCGGGGAGATTACGACAGCAATAGTATGGCTCACGCTATTGGCCTTCAATGCCAGAATGATTGGACAACAATTGGAGACTTTTGCATTCCTCCTCCAATGCACTGGAAAGTAATGTTGTATGACTGGACGCCAGAGATGCTGAAATTTTATTTAAATGCCTTTCAGCATACACTTCCAGACCCCAGTAACCTCGCTCGTTGGAGCTATGCCGAGGATAGTTCATGTCCCCTTTGTAGCAACACCCCTTGCACAGCTAGACATATTCTATCTGGCTGCAAGATGGCCTTGGATCAAGGACGGTACACTTACCGCCACGACAAAGTCCTTGCTGTTATTCGCGAGGTACTTAGCCTCTCAGTGGCTCGTGCCAACAAGGGTTTGACAGTATCCTCCAAACCCCCAATACAGTGGGCAACGACGCGGCAGACGAACTGGCCAAAAGGGGATCAAAGGAAATAGTATATGGACCGGAACCCTTGATGCCCATACCCCAGGCCCAAATAAAAACATGGCTACGCAGAAACACCGACGAAACCCACCTTAAAGAATGGGAAACAAACGCAGGATGCAGGCAAAGAAAGAATGCGGTTCCGGAAGCGCCTAAAAAACTTGCCCGCAACCTCACCAGATTAAAAAGGGACAAAATCCGTAAAGTCAAAGGTACTATGACAGGTCACTGTCCCCTAAACAAACACCTGTTTACCATAGGTGTGACAGACAGCCCTCTATGCAGAGGATGCATGGAGGAAGAAGAAACGCCACAGCATGTGCTCATGGAATGCAGGAGCGTGGCAGAGCAACGGGCAAGAATACTACAATCTCCAGCATCTGTCCCGGAGGCCTGTAGCAACCTAAACAGGCTGCTAACCTCCTGGGACAGCCTGGGTTGGCTGGAGTAACATAAATAGAAACATGAGCCACGCACAACGGCCCAATCAAGAGGCCAAGTGCGGGAAATAGCCCAGGAAAACTAACTAACTAACAAACTAACCCCCAATACAGTTTGTGCGGGTTGGCTCTAAAGGCAAAAAACATCTCACTGCAAAACCTTTCTCAATAATCGAGAAAGCTTCAGATTGGATTATGGAGGTCGATTCGGTCTCTAAGCAGTATAAATTCCCTGAAAGTCTCGGATGCACAGCCCTGCGTCCAGATATAACTCTTTACTCTCTATCTCGGAAGATGGTCCTTATCGTAGAATTAACTGTTCCATGGGAATCAAATATCCCAAAAGACCACGAGTGCAAATTAAATAAATACCATGACCTCGCAAATGCCGTCACCCGGAACGGCTTCACTGTTCACCTTCACGCGGTGGAAGTAGGCGCTTGTGGCCTGCCAGCTAAATCTTTGTTTCACCTTTTTAAAGATCTTGGTCTCTCCAGGAAAATAATCAACTCCTTTCTAGAAAAATTATCTAAAACCGCGATTTCTGCATCTCAAATTCTATGGCTTCGAAGGGGGAGTGAATGGGTGGTAAGGTGAACGCTCACATGTGGCAAGACAGCTGTCCTAAACCTACCACCGCCGGTCGTTAGTCCGGAATCCACCCTTCACCTCCCAGAAACGTAATAATTATATATGATGGGCCCGATTTTTGGTCGGTGAATTCCATGGCAGCTCCGTTTGTATTTTATTTTATACTTCTGGGAGGTGAGCGGTGGACTCCAGACTAACAACCGTCTATGGTAGGTTTAGGACAGCTGTCTTGCCATATGTGAGCGTCCACTTTACCACCCATTCACTCCCCCTTCGAAGCCATAGACTTTGAAATATGGAATTTGCAGTTTTTGATAATTCATCTAGGAAGGAGTTAATTATTATTTCCTCGAAAGGCCAAGATCTTTAAAGAGGCGAAACAGAGATTTGTCTGGCAGGCCACTAGCGCCGATTTCCACCGCATGAATCTAAACAGTGAAGACATTGCGGGTGAGATGGCATTTGCGAGATCATGGTATTTATTTAGTTTGTACTCTTGGTCTTTTGGAGATATTTGATTCCCATGGAATCAAATATCCATCTTCGGAGATAGAGAGTAAAGAGTAATATCCAGACGGACAGCTGTGCAACTGAGACTTTCAGGGAATTTATACTGCTTAACCGAATCAATCTCCAGAGTCCAATTAAAGCTTTCTCGATTATTGAGAAAGGTTTCACAAACTGTATTGGGGGTAATGTAAACCATTGTTGGCAGGAGCCACTGAGAGGCTAATTACCTTGCGATTTACAGCAAGGACTTTATCGTGGCAGTAACTGTACCGTCCTTGATCTAAGGCCACCTTGCAGCCAGCAAGAATATGTCTAGCTGTGCAAGGGGTATTGCTACAAAGGGGACATGTGTATGCTGAAAGACATTTAAATAAAATTTGAGCATCTCATGTTAATGTCTAATGTTAAACCCTTGTTGGCCCGAGCCACTGAGAGGCTAATTATCTCACTAATAACAGCAAGGACTTTGTCTTCGCAATAAGTGTACCGTCCTTGATCTAAGGACGGTACACTTACCGGGGTAGCGAACGGTTTCGTGCAGCTTGGGCCGTAAGATCCATTTTGTTGTTCTCGGATCAGCTCAACTAACGATTCAGCTCCTATTCAGAAGCTTCCTCGTGCGGAAAGCTACCCCAGGTAAGACTCTCGTGTCTCAGGCCTCACAAACTGGTGGACCGGTTTATCCTGATGGAATCGCATCCCGGCACTACTGGACGGTTTGTGCACTGTCGGTGTCAGCAATCGGTTGTGCACTCTGACTAATTGCTGAAGAAGTTTGGAGACTATGTAAATCTACTGACCTTGAGCTACCCGATCCCGTGTGGCACTAAGGACGCCCAGGTCTGCGATAAATTTAAATTGAATTACCGCTGTAATACAGCATGTAGAGGCCGAGTGAGCGACTACGGACCCGTAACCAGTCGGGAGGATGGAGGTACCCTGAAGGTTAATTCCAGGCAGAGATATCCTTCCAAACTGGTAGTCGGGGGCGAGGCTGCCCGCTGGTTACCTTTCCCGGGGTGCCTCGCCCTAAGGCTTTGGCCTCTGACGGGCCGGTTGGCAGAGGTAGAAAGTAGATTATCTCGTCGAGTCTTCTACATTCATTCCACGGCTGAAAGAACGATCACATATCGTCATACCAGCCTGGGGATTACCAATCATTCTGGCATCGAAGGCCAATAGCACGAGCCATACTGTCGCTGTCGTAATCTCTCCGCAAGAGAGACTTCTTTAAGTCCATATCGCTCGCGGTTCTACCGCCGTACCCCAGACCGGTGCCATTCTGGTCGATTCCAGCGAGGAACTTTTCGTGGAAGTCTACGCTTCGATATTGTCGAATGGAGAACGTCCTCGAGAGGACGACCCGTTCCCCCTCCCCTCTCGGTCGCGGAGGCGATAACCGGCGCCCCCTACCCCCTACTTCCAGGTGGAGAGGATGCGGAAGGCCATCCTGGAAGGACTGCACGTGGAGTTCGCGCTGGCGCCGATGCCGCTGGGCGCGGGGATGGGCGCGGCGCTGGGCGGCGCGGCGGGCGGCGCCTGGCCGGCCGGCGCGGCCCTCGGCGGCCGCGGCGCGCGCCTGCAGATCGCCGGCGTGGTGGTGGGCCAGTGGGACGGCGGCAGCTACCGGCGCACCGCGGCCGCGCCGCTCGCGGGCGGCTGGCGCGGCCGCGGCGCCCGGCGCGGCGCGCGCGGGGGGCGCGGCGGGGCGGCGGGCGCCCCCCCCGCGGCCGCGCGCGCGCCCGGCCCGGCCGCCCCGCGCCGCCCGGCCCGCGCCGCCCGCCCGCCGCGCGCCAAGCCGCGCCCGCAGCGCCCCCGCCGCGCGGGGCCCCACGACGAGTGAGTCTCCTCCGTCTGCATTTTGCTGCTTTCCTTCTGTTGCGTCCCCTTCCCTAGCGTTTGCCGCCTGTCCGTTCCCGCTGCCCCCTACTCTTGCCCTCGCCGCCGGGACCGTCCTACCGCCTGCGACTCGCTTCTTTCGCTTTGCCCTCTTTCGTTCCTTATCGGTCCCTTTCCTCCCGTTCTAGACGTGCCCCCCTTCCGTAACGGTCTCATCCCTCCCGTTCTTCGCTTTCCCTATTTGTCAATTCCCCCCTTCCCCAGCGTCCCTTCCTACCGTAAACCTCCTTCCACCCATCCTCCCTATGCTAACCGGTTCCCCTCCCCATCGTAGCACCTTCCCTTCCGCCCGCCCCCCTCCCATCATCCCCCTTTTTTTTCTGCTCCTCTCTTCATCATGCTCTCATCTCTTCCATTCTCCGCTATATCCACCTCCATTCCCCTAGACATCCTTGTCTCTTCTCCTCTTACACCCCGGATAATATCCTCTTCTCTCCCGTTACCCTCCGCATCGTTGTCCTTTTCCCGCCCTTTCCCTTCCTCTTCATTATGCCTTCGCTCCGACCCTTCCTATACTTAACTATTCCCCTCCCCTTCACCACCTCTTTCCTTCCCATCATGTCTCGTTCCCTCCCTTTCCCTTCCAATCATGTCCTTTTCCCTCTTTTCCTCTCCCCTTCACGCTTCTTTCTCTCTCGCTCCTCTCCATCTTGTCCCCTCTCGTTGCCTTCCTCATCGTGATCTTTTCCCATTATGATCATGTTCCCTTACCATCCATTCCTCTCCCCTATTCTAGCTTCTCACGCACATTCCTCTTTCCATCCTGTCTGACTGCAGTTATGATTTTTTCCAAAAAGTTTTTTTAACACATTCATTGCTAAACTGAAAATTGGAATTTCATGCGGTGGCCAAAGTTATTTATCCCGCATAGAAACTCGTTAACGACGACCATGCGATATTGCGTTAACGGCCGTTTGGTGAAGGACAATGAATGTGTTAAAAATGAAGTCTTGACGACCAAGGTTAAGTTTTTGAATAATTCCTAAACAACATGACAGACAGCAGACACAGCATACATACGTATAGACAGACAGACATACATACATACATACATACATACATACAGACATACAGACAGACAGACACAGCAAGACTGGTTAATGTCACTCAACGTGGATAAGTGCACCGTCCTTCATATAGGAAAAGAAAACCCAAGTAAAACATACACTATTCAGGGAAATGCTTTAATCAGTGTAAAGACACACAGGGATTTGGGTGTCATAATCGCAGAAGATTTAAAATGCGAGGCACACATCATAACTATGGTGAAGAGAGCGAACTCATTGCTGTATACAATAAATAAAGCTTTCTCACATATATATAACCCCTGAGCTTTTCCTAAAGATTTATAAAACATATGTCCGACCTATGCTGGAGTATGCATACCAGATCTGGAATCCCTACTTCAAGAAGGATATTGACCTGCTGGAACGAGTACAACGTAGAGCTACAAAAATGCCAAATGCGCTGAGAAATAAAAGCTACGAAACCCGGCTGGATGAGCTTGGCCTGAGCACTCTACAAGAGCGAAGGGAACGGGGAGATCTCATTGAGACTTTTAAGATTCTGAACGCCTTCTACAGCGTTCCCAGGCTGCAAGATATGTTCTCCCTTGCTAATACTACAAACCTGAGAGGACACTCTAAAAAGCTGTACCACAATAAGTTCAAGCAGAACCCTCGCCGGCACTTTCTCACCAATAGAGTGGTAGAATCTTGGAACAATCTACCCAGTGAAGTTGTAAATGCTGTCTCCATAAATGCTTTCAAGAACAAACTGGACGATCATATAAAACATAAAACAAAAACAATAACAAAAACTGTTACTAAAAAATAAGTGTTGTGATATAGGCGCATCAGCTAAAGCTGCTAGCCTATTATTAATAATAATAATAATAATAATACATACGTACAGACAGACACAGACATACATACCTACATACATACAGACAGACACAGATATACGTACATATACAAGTTGGATTCTTTAAAATGTATTTTATTTATGTACACAATCCAAGTACACCCAGCAAGGTTTCCCCCGTTTTAAAGCTAGTATTACAGGGGTAAATTTAAATACAACAATACAACAATAATTTAACCTTTTCCCCAACCAGAAAAGAGGAGGAATCGAAGGGCGGCAACAATGGAACGAGTGAGGGTTCCCCCGGCCAGTCGAGTGACACGGGCGAAGACAAGGCGCAGCCCGACACGGGGGACGAGAGGGAACCGGGGGACACGGCCGCCAAAGGTGCCAAAGGGCCCAACAAAACCGCCACCAAAACCAAGAAAAAAGGGGGAGTGCAAAAGACTGAATGCGCGGCGGCGGCTACTCTCCCGGATGACGCTGCCGATGCTACCAAAAAAAATAAGGTTTACTAATTTCTTAATTAAATAATTATAAGCTTGCTTTAGATGCGAGCAGTTCTTATTCTAGATCTGACCTCACGACCGTCTGACAAAAGGGTGTATGTCATAAACATACTTTTTTCAGTTAACCCTTTGAGGACCATAAGCTTTGCGGTAAAAAAGAGAAAAAATTAATTCAGGCGATGTAAATAAGATGTATCAAGTTTCGTGAAAATTGGTTCAATAGAATTTGTATAAATTGATGGTTAATATGTGTCCCTGTGGTCCATAAGAGATACAAGTTACCTCTTTTTCCCAAATTGTATTAATTTATTATTTAACTAACTAACTATAATTATAACTAACTATAATTTATTATAAATTTGAAAAAGTTGCGATAAATATTTTATTTATTTATTTATTTAAAATCACCATTTATTTATTTAAAATCGCAATGACTATTCGTTGGTCATTTGCAATGTTTTTTTTAAATGCATTTTAATTTTAAACAATAATTACCTTTTTTTTTTTTGCCAATATTAAGATACTGATTGCAATGAGAGCAATGAGTTTGTATTTTTGTCTAATTTCTAGATCCCACCAGACGCATTCCGCGACTTCCTAGCCAGACCTCTTTCAAATGATAATCTGTGTTAATATTAATTTGTATTATAAGTTTTAAACATGCAAAAATATTGGCGACGTATTCATAAAACACATACAATTTTTCAGTTTTGAAATATTCCCGCCAGACTAGCTTCGTTCAACTGTAAATAAGCGAGATTGCTTTTTTTCGTGCTTTTAATAATCAACGCTAGTGAATGGGAAAGATTTGTAACTGGGAAAATAAGTACAATTTGTTTGCACCTTTCGTCCACCCACCCATCGCATAATCCTTGCGAGACTAGGAATTCCTTAATTAGCATCAATAATAAACCAGATTTAATTACTTTCAAAAACTGGGAAAATAAGTCCTAAAAATATTCACTACCTCCCCGACTACAATGATTATTGCTACTCTTTATTCTTCAATGCTAGAATTTTTGAAATTTTGAGAACAAATAAGAAGGAACTTTGCAGCTAACATACAATGTGCTACCCAAAAGTTCGGGGAATTTTACCATAAAAATAAAATAGGTTATCATAACTTCTAATTTCCACCGTCCCCTTCAAATTAGTTCCCTGGGGCATTGATACAGCGATTCCAGCATTTATTCCAGGATTGCATACATCCCTGGAAGTCTACAAGTGTAAGTGTTCGAAGCACATTCAGCGTTTCTTCCTGGATCTCCTCAATTGTGTTATATCGACAGCCTTTCAATTGTTTTTTTTTTTTTGGGGAAGAGAAAAAATTCGCATGTATTGAGGTCAGGTGAATAGGGTGAGTGAGGAATCACTACCGTGTTTTTAGAAGCCAAAAAATTGACGCTGTTCAACAGTCTCGGTACGAATTTTGCAGCAATGCGTCTCATGTTCAAATTGTCTGACAAGATGCCTTGCACGGACCCGAATGACATTGGTAGGATTGCACAAACATCATGGATTCTTCGCCTCCGATCTGCAACAATAGCCTCTCGCATTTTTATGATGTTTCCTAGTTTTGTACTTGTTAACAGTCATCCTGAACGCTCTTCGTCGTCGACTGTCCATCTTCGTGGTGTGGCTCTTCGTTCGACCATCTTTGATCATTTGTACCACAAAAAAGTTTTACTTTTACACATAGCGCTCTCGCCAAATGCTTTCACAAGCATGCAATGGGTTTCTGCAGCAGTTTTTTTAAGCTTGAAGCAAAATTTGATGCAAGTTCTTTGCTCTTTAAAATATGCCATTTAGAAAATCGCCGATACACTAAAACACAATGTTACACAACCGCACGAAACTCAACAATGCATCCACTCAGCTGCACGGCCATTAGCACACCGATTTCCAAAGAGTACTGTTAGCCACATCTAGCGGCTGCAGGTCGTACCACCAATGGTTCGCTCGCTACATTCAAATTCCCCGAACTTTTGGGTAGCACCTCGTATTGTAGTAAATGTTTTAATATTATTCACTATGTATTTAATCTAGTTTAATTTAATTAAATATCAAATTTAAAGTTATAATGCTTCTTTGTTTCAACATTAAAATTCGAGTAGAAATATTCACGCGAAATATATGACAGATTACATTTTTTTCAATAAAAATGTGTAAATATTTCCGAAACTAAAATAAAATTACTCGTTCCATATAGGCTTTTCAGATTAAACTTAACTGTCTAGTGGTACACAAACATTTTAACATTTCTTACTTTTACTATCAGATAAATCATTAATAATGTTATATAAAAAAAACAAATTTATGTGTGAAATTTGTAACATCCGATGTTAACCCTGGAAAACGGCAGTTGCAACGTTGCCAAAACGTCGGATGATACAAATTTGATGCGGTAAATTCGTTTCATCTTATTTTTGACGTCGAACAACCGCAATAGTCTTCAAATTCATATCATTGATAATATCCCAATTTGCATAGTCTTGTCCACATTTTACTGAAAAGTTTCATTTTAGTGAATATGCCCTTTTGTAAGATAGACGACGATAAGTCATAGCAATCGTTACTTTATGATTTATATTTTTTCTTATAGCTACTGAACAAGCCGATTCTGCTGAATGGCGCAAACGGAGATCACAAGAGCCAAGAAGATGCAGCTGTGAACAATTGAAAAGTTTTTACTCCATAGAAGAATTTATTTCTGAATTTTTTATTTGTTAATTTTTATCCTGTCTTGTGTTGAATGAATCTAGCACTTGTCATTAATTGGATTAGCGTAGGTATTTTCTCTGGAGTTGTTTTTTTTATTTTTCAATTGATTGCATAATGAATTTTCGAAAGTATTAACTGCATCGCGATAATGGACACAAATTGTGAGACTTCCATTCGAACTAGACTGATGTAGACTTAAAGGACGACTCGAAAGGTGCGTTTCTGAGACGCACCTTTAAAATCCTACTGAATGTGGACACAAACCGATCTCGACTAAACGCGGCGGGCGATTTAAAGGAATTTCGCTCGCCCGACAACAACATGGTGATAACTATTATAATGCTATTGTTATACATAGATACTATTATATAGTAATATTTATTGATTAGTGATTAGTCTTATACAGGGTTGGTTTTAGTAGTGTGCACTGGAATGAAAGGTATTCTCGAGAATCGCCTCTTTTCTTGTGCTCAGTAAAAGGATCTTACTCTGTATTTATGTATAGAATTTTATTATTGTGATGGCGTTATTTGAAATTTTCACCATTGCATTTGATGCGGTATAAACCGCTACTGAATTTTGCACGAGACATCAGAATATTATTGGCAATCAGTCTAAGACTGCTTTCACTTGCCTCGTCACATTCCTTTTCCCATTGAGTTATATGGTGGACCCTACAGTGATGTATTTAGCTGGGTTTCGGATGGTATAGAACCCAGTATGCTTCAAAAGTTCGACACTAAAAAGAGGGACCACTGTATCACAAATAACCGGACTAATCTAAATTATTGCAACACAATAAACAAATGTACAACAAGCTCTTGCTTGATTTTTGAAAAAAACGACATTAATGATGTTTTTCAAAAAAGGCATTATCAACAAAGGTTAACTTTACGGGAGATCTAAAAAAACTGTTTATCACAGCAAATATAGCATTTGAGATATGTTATGTATATTATTTGATTAATTTATAAATATATATTTTTATTAAAATTAACTGTCAACACGTCTGGTACAGAATTTTTCTTTGGCAATAAATAGCCTATATTCATTGCAATCTTGTATGGGTATTAATTATTGCATTAATTTACCAAGTCTATACTTGGGAATTTATATTGACAGCTTATTCTTGAAGCGTGTTTTACGTACATCATCATCTGAAAAGGATGTTGCCACGACGTCTCCCTGTACTCCGGTTTGACTTACATGGTCCGCCAGGCACTTGTTTACTTTCCATATGGACAGACCCTAGAAGTATGTGATGCTTAACAGCGTCGGTAGCCATAGGCATGCATCTTCAATGCACTCTTTGTCTGTAGCGAATTTGGCAGTCCTAATTTTACTAAATTGTATATTAGGACCTTCTACCATTATTTGCCCCCTTGTCAAAATTTTCAGTCATAATAGACAATTTACGAGCGTACAATCAGTCAAAGCAACACAGGACACAAACTGACAGCAATGAATTGTTATTGCCAGGTACAAATGACAATAAATACATTAATATAAAACCTTTTCGTTCTGTATATGCCAATAATATATTTTAATTTATTAGGATGATATAATTATTAACTCAATAAAAATATTTCCCAACCGAACGGAACATGGCGATATTACATCAATATAACTGCCATTTTCATACACAATTTCTTGATAATGCTAAAGATGGTAATATACGAAGTAATGTCCTTAACCCCTTGGCCTACCATTTAAGATGCGGCAGCATTGTCCCAAAAGGTAAACAAAACTGCCGAGCTATCGAGTCATTCCATTCCATCATTCCTACAGTTTAGGCGACGTAACAGTTTTGGGTCGAAAACCTGACCACGATCCTTACACGTGGTTGTAAGCGAAATGGTTAAGATCGATTCAGATTCGTCACTGATACAAAATGTGAAAATCACAAAGATTTTGGATAACGCCCTTTTTGCAAGACACCTTTGATACGTACAAAGGAGAAAATCTAGATCAATTTTGTGTAGCAATAATTTGGACACGGCTTAAAAAAACACGCAACCAATAAAAGAAACAACATTTTTTCCATTAAAAAAAGACTCGATAAAATTGTGGTTGGTGCTATTTTGATGAAGAATATAATTATTCTATGGGTCTTAAAGTGTTATCGTAACTATGCGTGAATTATATACATTCGAGGAATAATTTTCAGACTTGTTTGTGAGCGATTTTAGTTTTCCCCTTTATGTATATTTGTTGAGTAATTCCTTAGTTAATGAACAAGTCTGAAGCGCTTAAATAGTTGTAAGTCTAACGATAGACCGCTATGGCTTACTCTCGCGGAGCGAAGCTCTTTTAAGAAAAGCCTTAGGTTTATATTTATTAAATGAGTGAGACTCGCGTTAAATTCGTAGCTGCCTCCCTCCGCGAGAGTAACGGGTAGAGAGAAAAGTATTTTTGTATATTTGTTATATTGTTATACTAAATGTAGTATTGATGGTCGTTCGACTTGACTGTTTTGTAATGGTATCGACTGGAACCGAGCTGTTTTTTGCAGTTCAAAATTAAATGCAATCCGACGATGCGTCGGACGAAGACGAAATGACGAAACTCATAGCTGCACTTCGTAGCGTTGTAAAAAAACGGAGGTGCGTTACGATCACTCCGATACGACACTGATTTTGAAACAATACAAAGCTGAACAACCTTAATCTTCAATCGCTTGGGGCAGAACTCGTCCCGCGGAGGACGGTTCTCAATAGTTAAAGGGGGCGACTCTGCGAGCCGCCCGCCGACGCATGCACGCAGTGCATCCGAAAGGGTACGACCCTTATAAAAAAATATTCATTAGAATGTTCTTAAATCGTTGTCGCTTGCTTAAAAACACAGTATAGTAGTGCTTAGTATTTAATCTCTTTAATGTCTCGTGAATCAAATATGTTTACTTTTCACTTTTGCCACTTGGAAATAATCTCTTTAAAATAGTGAACGGGGATAAAACGATAAGCTTAGTCACGGCGATTGCGAATCGCAGCGTTTTCTAGTTTTAGCGAGCCTCGGTCATAGTTGCTTGGCTGCATTGCGTCGTTACATGTCAAAATATAATATAAAAAAAACGTAATTAGATTACCATTTATTATAAACGCATAAACTGTGGATAATCATTAAGGACGCTAGGAATTTTTAAAAATATTCAATATAATTATTAACCACAAAATGTAAACGCATAGCCTTCACCCATGTATTGCAACTTCAAGGGAAAAATATTAGTGAATGCCGCCGATCTTCGAGCGAAATATGAGTTGTATTTGTCTTCACAATAAAAAGAAAATGTTTAAACTTTACTTTGTTTTATTTATATCATTTGTTCATCTAAAGAGTGGACAGATAAATAGGGTAGCTTTTACTTTACCAGCCTACCAACCAACAAGGAGGTTAAATATCGTGAACGTGCATTTTTTTTCTTTTGAGATGATGGATATATACATTTATTCTTCTTCTCTGTTGGTCCCTCATTACTGAGGATCGTGGCCACTAGACAACAGTTTGCCTACGAGGCTCCTCCACTTTGACCTGTCTTCCGCAGGCGGGTCGCAGATTGTATTGACCCTTTCGTAACTTCTCTGATGAGGTCGTTCCATCTGGCCGGTGATCTGCCTCTTCTTCCCTCCACTTGTCCCCCGGAAAGCATTTTCTCCAGACTCTCTGGGTTTCTCCTGGCAACATGACCGAAGAACTGCAGGACCCTTCTCATGCATACGGTGGAGAGCCTCACTTGGATGCCGAATTTTTCCAGGACAGATTTGTTGGTGCGGCGTGCTGTCCATGGGATTCCTAGCATTTTACGCCAACACCACATCTCCAGTGCATCGATTGTGGTGCGTATCCGAGCCTTCAGGGTCTATGTCTCCGATGCATAGAGAAAGATCGAGAAAACCAGAGCTAGAACCAGCCTGACATTTACATTTATACCGTGGTCTAAATGTGGGGGGTGGGGACCCCGAGGCGATTAACCCTTCAGGCCTCGGCCTCTCAGCCGATTGACAAGTTGATGTCCCAAAAACTTTTAGTAAAAATTAGTTAAAAATTTAAATTATTACACTGTCTCTCCAAAACATTAATTACTGCCAAACCAATGTACCCATAATTAAAATAAAACATATTAACACCTCTCCTCGCGGAGTAAAAATTCAGCTGTCCCATTCGCGCGCGACCTTTTCGCGCGCAAAATCGACGACCTTGATAAAAACGACCATAACTTGTAAACCACTATACGGATCATAAAAAGAAGAACTGTAAAATGATCGCATTGAAATTTGACATAAAACATTATAACCTTATCTCGTAAATCAATTAAGATAATAATGGCGACAAATTACAAAACGCAAACGGCCTCCATCCTGTCGTCATCACTGGATCAAGTGGACGCCTGTCATTCCAGTGTATTAAACCTTGCATCCCCAAAAGGACGCCTGTCATTTGTCGGGTTAACATAATAAAACATAATAAAATAAAACAAATTAAATTAAAATAAAATTAAAACGGGGTCGTCATGCTGAATCGTGTTGTGGCCGATATCGGCCAATCGGGGCTTGAGGGGTTAAGACCATTTCCAGACTGAAGTGTGTCTGTCTCTGCCTGTGCGTGTGTATCCATATAGCGCCCAAACGCTTCATCCAATTGAGCTGAAGTTTGGCATGCAGACATCATTATTTATTTATTTATTTATAAGTACTTATTGCAATGGTTACGACTAATTATACCAAACAAGTTCAAGAATCAAACATAAACAGTTCAGAGAAACCGTCACATCGTGTTTGGCACCTGCCTAAAACTCCCCCGTCATTTTGCAATCTAACATTTTTTTGTGTAGTGACATTTGTATCCATTTAGTATTTTGGGTACATAGAAATCACTGATCCAACATTCGGTAAGAATCAGGATATCCACTTTATTGTTAAGTTGGTGCAGTAAAAGCAGAAAATCATCGAAATTTTTCCTAATGCTACGAATATTAAGTGATATTATTTTAAGATGTTTCTCGGATTTGATGTATTTTTTACAATTATTAACTGAATCAAAGACTTTACAAGGGATGCTTTCATAGTCGTCTAAGCAATCGATGAAATCAGCCATTTATATTTAAATAGAATAAATTGATTTTCGACCCATCGAGCAGTATTTCTACTAATTGTAGCTTAATTATTGGTATTTTCATTTTTAATAATTGAGTATTTGTGGAGATTAATATTAGGCAATTCCTCGAAATAAACTCATAGACATGTTTATATGTAGAAATATAATTATAGGATATCATAAAACAAGGCGGATAACGAATAGTATTTTCTAAATTAATGGATATATTTAAATAAGTTGAGTATAAATAATAAAAGTATACATAAATATATGATAGAAACTGTAATATTAAATAATACATACTATGAAAAGTTGCTCTTCTTATAATAAATAACCTAATTAGATTTATTGAAAAAAAGATAATTAGACCATATTTTTGTATTGCAGCAGTCGTAAGAAGATAATGGTTAACAATTTTGGCTATTACTACGAAAAAAACTCAAAATCTTGGTGAATGAGTCTTCGTTAATAATAGTATACGTTTTTGCATTTTCTCTCTGCTTTAGGAATATTTTACCATGTTTGGTCCAACAGAATGTAAAATTGTGTTGTTTGGCAAACTTTTTTGACATCATCAGTAAATATTTTGCTTTTACATTAAGTCATGGTAAGGGTTGAAAAGATTGTGGTTGAAATCGGCTCACCAGGCTGGTCATACTTCAATCTTGAAATATTGTACGTAGAGATTTGTAGTTCGGTACACAGGAATCTCGTTGTATAATTTCAGTTGGAATATCTCTTATACAAGGAACACAAATAATATTTAGTTATAACATTGATTTTATAGTGTAATTAAAATCAATGGTTATATTAAAGAAAGTACTAAGAGGCTGTTGCCTCTCTCAGACGAAATTTATTATCACTTAAACCCCTGATCCAGTTCGACAGGAAGTAGGGTTACCATTTTAAAACGGACGGTCAATACACCTTTTGCCGACGGCTTAACTTTATCACCATCAGCCCCAAGCAGCTTTCCCTGCTATTACAGAAAGAGGAGCTGTTCAGCGACTGGTCAGGTTGTATAAAAGCGACGCCCTCAAAATGTTTTCACCTTGGACTCGCCCGCATAGACACAAAATTCAACTCATGTAATGACAGTCGTTTTCATCAGATAGTCGAAAATAGAAGATTGTTTTTTGATCGAAGAAAAGACAAAACGATTGTTCAAGAAAAGAAAGAAACTAAGTTGTGCAAAAAAATATTTCAGAAGAGCACGTTTCACTAATAGAGGAACCAAACTCCACGTTTTTTTGGCCACGTAACACCTAAATATGGCACTGGAAAATACAGCAGACAGTATACTGGAGTTTCTTGAAGATAGAGAACACAACAACTTTCGAACTTTATATTGCTATTGGGTGTGATGGAACTGTTGTAAACACTACCTACATAATAATAGTGTAATTTATTTGATGGAAAAGTAAATAGGAAAACCCTTACAATAGTTCATTTGTTTGTTCCATGGTAATGAGCTACCATTGCCACATCTGATTTGTCATTTAGATGGTAAAAGAAGGGACCCGATGAGTTTAAAGACGAGATAAGTCAGCAGCTCAATCAAGTGGAAATTGCTCACTAGATGTATGTTTAAGAAACCCTGGAAGACTTGCTCAATCCAGGTGGTTGATATTAGCCAACCACGTGCTTAGATTGCATGTGTCTACTGAAAAACTTGAAACTGGCTGAGTGAATTTTGAAAATGTATGTGCCTGTGTGATTTAATGCTAAGTTAGATACTTCATGTAATTATGGTTAGAAACATCTGTTTAACCTTATCTCTTATTCATGTTATAGACCCGATTATAAAAAGAAATAGGTACTTTGCTGCTCCGAAATCTGCTTTTGTCGATGCTATGTGATGAACGCAAAAATCAAAGAAAACTTGGTTTACGACGTGTTTTAAACGCAAGAACAGAAAGTAGAGGCAGTCGGGAAGTTTAAAGTTCCAAAGATAAATTTCTACACCAAGGATTATATCGACATGATCTTATGGCCTAAAAGTAACATAACTGATCCCCCCTTGTTAAAGCATGTTTCCAGTCCAGTTTTAAGACTTTATACAGAAGGAATATGAAGCTGAAGCAAATAGTAAAGTGGACCCGGTAATCGAATTTCCCCGGCTTCCTTGTCACACGCAAGCAGCAGAAAGAGCTGTGAAACTGGTGACCGAATCGGCTCAACATGACTGTGGTTCAATCGCAAGAGAAGGATACATAAAAGCAAAAATTGACTCACGTCAGAATATGCCAAAATTGAATACAAAAAGAACAGTTTAATGAGAGTTTAATGCAGAAACAAACATTTTGCAGCTGAAATACAAAATTTGACGTTACAATATCTACCAGTATCACTAGTGAACTTTTCCTCAAGCTCTATAAAACCTACATTCGCCCGCTCCTTTAATACTCCTACCAGGTATGGAATCATTACTTTCGGAAGGATATAGAGCACCTGGAAAGAGTTCAGAGAAGAGCAACAAAGTTGGTGCTATCGCTGAGGAACAAACCATACGAAGTACGACTGAAAGAACTTCGCCTGACAACATTAGAGGAACGTAGGCAGCGAGGAGACTTAATAGAAAGCTACAAAATGCTTCAGGGTTATTACAGTGTGCCTAACCTCGAGAGCATGTATACCCTGAACACCAATAAGCAACTGCGTGGACACTCGTTGAAGCTAAATAAGACAATTGCAGCGTCGAACCCCAGGAAATATTTTTTGACAAATCACACTAGTGGATGCTTGGAATGCGTTGCCAGAGAAAGTGATCAGTGCTATCTCTGTTAATAGCTTTAAAAACAAACTGGACATTTTTCTTTGTGCAAAACAGTCACAAGTTTAAAAACAAGTGCATGTGATATACACGCATCAGCCTTAACCCTTTAGGCCTCGGCCCCTCAGCCGATTGACAAGTTGATGTCCCAAAAAATTTTAGTAAAAATTAGTAAAAAAAATGAATTATGACTGTCTCACCAAAACATTAATTACTGCCAAACGACTGTACCCATAATTAAAATAAAACATATTAACATAATAAAACATATTAAAATAAAAGTAATTAAATTTAAATTAAATTAAAACGGGGCCGTCACGCTGAATCGCGTTGTGGCCGATATCGGCCAATCGGGGCCTGAAGGGTTAAGCTGCTAGTGTTTAATATAATAATAATAATATATTTGTTTATTACTACAGTATAGCCTCTAATCCGGACCCCTGCTTGTTCGGTGATGATGGTATGCGGACGGAGAAGATGCGGGAGGTGAAGCGTATGCGGGGGAAAGCGGGATGGCATTTTACATTACGCCTGTCACCTCCAGCGCAGCTAGCTAGTCTGTTGCCGTCGATCGTCCGGCGTATAATTACTGTGTGATTCTGTAGTCTCGGCAATCACAGACACAGACAAGATTTTAATAACAGACAAGATTTTAAAATTTGTTACTCAAACAGAACGAGGCCCCGGTGCACGAAAAACCCTGAAGGAACCTGAGAATCCCATTTTAGAGAATGCTTTGTTTACATGGTTCTTGCAACAAAGGCGATTAAATGTTCCAATAAGTGGTGATATGATTTGCGAGAAAGCCCGTAATTTCCATCGCCGATCACGAACTCTAGTACCGGGTTTATTGCAAGCAGGGGGTGGTTGAATAATTTTAAAAGGCGGCATGGAATAAGACGTTTGAAAATGGCCAGTGAAAAACTATCAAGTGATGAAGCTGCTATCGGACCATTTCAGCAAGAGTTTCAGAAAGTTATTAGAGAATAAAACTTAACAGCGGAACAGGTTTACAATACAGATGAATCTGGTTTATACTGGCGAGTTGCCTGATCATACTTTAGCCTCTGGTGATGAGCAGACCAGGAAAAAAAATAATGAAGACGAGGATCACATTCATGCCTCGTGCTAATGCAGCTGGTACTCATAAGTTTCAATTGCTAGTTGTAGGAAAAGCGAAAAACCAGCGAGCATTTAAATTAACAAAACTCCCGATTTGTTATCGAGCACAGATAAATGCTTGGGTTACCAACGACTTGTTGAATTTATGCCTGCAGTCCGATGCCATCTTTTATCGGTGAGCTTACCTCCACAGGCATTGTTACTGCTGGATAATTGTCCCGGCCATCGATTAGCTGAAGAACTCATTTCTGAAGACGGCAACATTTTTGCAATGTTCCTGCCGCCAACACCTTGGCGTGTATACAACCTATGGATCAGAATGTTATTCAAAATGTTAAATTAAATTACCACAAATCACTGTTGATTGTCTCGCCAATCCATTGAGTAATAAGAATCTCGTAGATTCATTAAAATGCATAAATTAAAATAAATTTGAAGGATGCAGTTTTCAATTTAGCGAACTGCTGGGCAGCTGTTAAAAGGGTGCTGCACGAAATTTTTCAAATTAGGGTCTAGCGTTTTAGTTATTCCGCTAAAACTACGCTAATAAAAGCAGTGACAAAAAACACTCGTTTTTATCAATAAGTCATTTATAAGGTGAGCTAATAAATTTGGCAATAGTTTGCGTAGTTTTTTATAAAAACACCCGAGAAAATATACAAAAATGGGCGCGGGGTTTTAGTCCTCACTGGGAAAATAAAAACTAATTTGAATTACAAATTATTATAAAAGAAAGTTAAATGACATATCTTCACTATAAACTATTTAAATTTCAAGTATTGTAATAGGATTTTATACAATAAATCCCAGAAAATCAGGTATCAGATTCTCCATACATTTTTTGTATTGGCTAGCCGCGTTAATAAATACACAGGCGCGCTATGAAATAGATTCACTTCCCTGCTGCTATTGGAAGCGAGAGCACGTCTTTTTCGGTTAGCTCTTATCAGCTCCCGCTCACGTAATATTTTATTCTACACCGCAGTACCGCGTCGTCACGCATCGTCACGAAAAAGCAAACAGCAGTAAGTATTTTATTTTTTATATTAGTTTTTTTTTTAATGGATGTTTATGGCATCTTTGTTATAACTTATTATAATACTCTACATGTATTTTAGTTAATGGGGAAGCGCAAAAAACATATTTTGTTTTTTGAGAAACGCCATAGATTCAGCGTGAAATTTCAGTCTAAAGACATGAGAAAGCGATGTTGTTTTCAGTCCGAGATATATGAAAATGAGATAGTTTCAAACGCAAAGATTCGATCGGCGCTCATTATATAATAAATAAATACAAACGGAGCTGCCATGGAATTCACCGACCGGAGTCGGGCCCATCATACTATTTTTTTACACTTCTGGGGGGTGAGCAGTGGATTCCGGACTTACGAACCGGCTGTGGTAGGTTTAGGACAGCTGTCTTGCCACATGTGAGCGTTCACCTTGCCACCCATTCACTCCCCCTTCGAAGCCATAGAATTTGAGATGCGCAAATCGCAGTTTTAGATAATTTTTCTAAGAAAGAGTTGATTATTTTTCTGGAAAGGCCAAGATCTTTAAAGAGGTGAAATAGAGATTTAGCTGGCAGGCCACGAGCGCCAACTTCCACCGCGTGAAGGTGAACAGTGAAGCCGTTCCGGGTTACGGCATTTGCAAGATCATGGTATTTATTTAATTTGTACTCGTGGTCTTTTGGGATATTTGATTCCCATGGAACAGTTAATTCTACGATAAGAGCCACCTTCCGAGATAGAGAGTAAAGAGTTATATCTGGACGGAGGGCTGTGCATCCGAGACTTTCAGGGAATTTATACTGCTTAGAGACCGAATCAACCTCCAGAATCCAATCTGTAGCTTTCTCGATTATTGAGAAAGGTTTTGTAGTTAAATGTTTTTTGCCTTTAGAGCCATCCCGCACAAACTGTATTGGGGGTTTGGAGGATACTGTCAAACCCTTGTTGGCACGAGCCACTGAGAGACTAATTACCTCGCGAATAACAGCGAGAACTTTGTCATGGCGGTAAGTGTACCGTCCTTGATCTAAGGCCACCTTGCAGCCAGCTAGAATGTGTCTAGCTGTGCAAGGGGTATTGCTACAGAGGGGACAAGAACTATCCTCGGCAAAGCTCCAACGAGCGAGGTTACTGGGGTCTGGAAGTGTATGCTGAAAGGCATTCAAATAAAATTTCAGCATCTCTGGCGTCCAGTCATAGAGCATTACCTTCCAGTGCATTGGAGGCGGAATGCAAAAGTCCCCAATTGTTGTCCAATCATTCTGGCATTGAAGGCCAATAGCATGAGCCATACTCTTGCTGTCGTAATCTCCCCGCAAAAGAGACTTCTTCAAGTCCACGTCGCTCGTGGTTGTACTGCCATACCCCAGACCAGTGCCATTCTGGCTGATTCCAGTAAGGAACTTTTTGTGGAAGTCTACGCGGGCTTGTAGATCATTTGAATCACTACGGCCACTTATTACGTGCTTCGATATTGCCGGATCTTTGGAATTGCACAGAATCGAATTTTTGGTTATTCTGGAATTGGCATAGAGCAGAGAGGGCAGTTTAAGCGCTAGCCCAAAATTTTGTTTGGACCTGAAGAGAGTCGAGGGGTCAGCTGGTTTGGCTAAGGACAGCCAGGATTTTAAACTAGCTGTCACCAGCGCATCTAGACGGGACAGTTGGGTTTTGGTAAAATCGTAAATAAGAAAGGGCCATGACAAATGTGACGTTAGATAATTGTCATAGATCCAGGCCTTACGAGGGCCAGAAATTAGCAAGGCATCTATTTTCGCCAGGCAACTTTTGAAATGCTCTATAACATGATCGCCCGAGACGTCTTTTCCCTGATTGGTGATTTTTCTGCCGAGGAATTTGAAATGATTGTTTGGGTCTATAAGGGAGATATTAGAGCCCTTATAGACCAATTTGGGGTCATAGGATGTAAATTTTGTGCCCATGCGGGCGAGTCCAAGGCAAAAACATTTGGAGGGCTTCACTTTTATACAGCCTGACCAGTCGCAGAAAAGCTCCACTTTCTGTAATAGCAGGGAAAGCTGCTTGGGGCTTCTGGTGATGAAAGTTAGGTCGTCGGCAAAAGCGAGGCACGACGAGGTGTATTGGCCGTCTGTTTTAAAACGGTAGCCCCACTTCCTGTCAAACTGGGTCAGGCTTTCCAGCAGTATATTAAAAACTATATTAAAAATCGTCGGGGAGAGGCAACATCCCTGAAATAGTCCAATTGAATATGGTATAGAGCGGGTAGTCCATTCTTGCGTTTTAACATGGAAAGTCAGACAGTTGTAGTAGGAGGCTACAATGTCACGCACGACTGGTGGGAAGTTGTACCAGCGGAGTGCAAAGTGGAGGAGACTGTGTCGGACTGACCCAAAGGCATTCTCTAGGTCGAGCCAGCATACATTTATTTGGCGTTCGTGCTGTCTCGCATCCTTGATGGCAGCAGCCAGGAGAGAATTGTGCTCGAGGCAGCCCGAGACGCCACGCATGAAGCCTTTTTGAACTGATACTCCAAGGTACTCATTCCGGTGCATGAATTCGCTCATCCTCGTGTGGACTATGCTAAAAAAGATTTTGGCCAGATAGATAGGCCAATAGATCGACTCCAATAAGCGTAAAACAATTGAAAATATTTTCTGAAGGGACCACTATTCGAAACTTGTAATCTCGAATAGTTTAGTTAATTTGCGTGAAAAACCTGAAATTCAATAAAAAAATACTGAGACGCATAAAACATGTACAGGTAGAATATTGATTTTGAAAAGCAGTTTCGGCATGCAGATGTAACATTTTCGTAAGTTTAAAATAAGTGCTTGGCTGTAAGATATTTAGCTTACAAGGAGCATTGATAGGATATGCATTGATTTAAGGTTGCGACACGTCATTTAAACCAGAAAAAGCACGGGAATTTTAAAATCAAATAGTCTTTGAAAATATTCAGAACTATAGAATACTTATAAACATTTTGAAACTATAGAAAAATAAAATAATTTGAAAATCATTTTAAAATCAAATAGTCTTTGAAAATATTCAAAACTATAGAATACTTAGAAATATTTTGAAACCATAGAAAATTAAAATAATTTGAAAACCATTTTAAAATCTAATAGTTTTTGAAAATACTCAAAACTATAGAATACTTTGAAATATTTTTAAACTATAGAAAAATAAAATAATTTGAAAATTATTTTAAAATCAAATAGTCTTTGAAAATATTCAAAACTATAGAATAGGTACTTATAAATATTTTGAAACTATAGAAAAATATATTTTTTTTAAAGCCAACTTTAAAATCAAATAGTCTTTGAAAATATTCAAAACTATAGAATACTTAGAAATATTTTCAAAACCGTAGAAAATTAAAATAATTTGAAAATCATTTAAAAATCTTATAGTTTTTGAAAATATTCAAAACTATACAATACTTTGAAATATTTTGAAACCACAGAAAAATAAAATAATTTGAAAATCATTTTAAAATCAAATAGTCTTTGAAAATATTCAAAACTACAGAATACTTAGAAATATTTTAAAACCATAGAAAAATAAAATCCTTCAAAAAACATTTTAAAATCAAATAGGCTTTGAAAATGTTCAATATCATAGATATTCAATAGTATAGAGTTTTAAAAAAATTGAAACTTGAGATTTTTTATTTTTCTTTTATTTTAACTTCATCTCATACATTGTTCACCTTGATCGATCAGTAGAAAATATTCATCTCATCATTGCGTCACATCACAAAAATAACAATTTTCAATCACATTAATTTTCAATCGCTACGTTACATTATTTAAAATATTAAATTTAAAATTATCGCAGAGTTCCGAAGACCACCACGGGGCCGCGAAACCACCGCGGGGTTTCTTCCGCCCTACTACGGCATCACACGACACACAAGTCCTCTGCGGTACTACTAGAAGGCGATGGAAAGGCCTCAAGATTCTCGCAGAGGACTTCACCAAACCGGTCCTAGTTAATGTCGCCGGTTCGGTATCGCCACTCGGATTGTGGCGTGGGGGGAACGCGGCGGCCGATGCCAAATGTCACCAGTCTGCGGTCCGAACAAGAAAGGTGCTTGTGAACTTTCCAATTGTTCATCCAACGGGCGAATCCCGGGGAGCGCAGAGTGAAATCCACAAAACTCCTCTTCGAGACTGTTTAAAAGTGGTATTCATTAATTTATTTCTTTATTAATTTTAATTACATATTTGAAGTTGTTCAAAAATATATAATCACATATAATATAGCCGCGAAATCTATCTGTACCTTCTTTCCGTCGGAAGTAGTTTATTTATAAAGGTAACTGCTTTTTGAAATAATAAAAAATTTGGTGTAGCTATTTATACCTATAATAATTACTGTTTTTTATCCTTCTTCTCTTATTTTATCCTCGTACTGATGAGAATAACAATGTTATAATTGTTTTAAGCATTATCCATTTTTATTTCTTTACACAGAATCATAAAGTATCTGCTATCCTGATAGTGGAAGCGGTTCGTCTCTAATTTTGAAAGAATACTGTAATTTGTGATAAAAGCAAATCCTTTTGCACACGTGTGTTCATTAGACCAAAATAGTCGATTTGACCTGCCGCTGTTAAGGCCAAAAAGGCCCGAAAAGGCTCATGGGTCATTAAAATCAGCATGAGAAAAATCATTTTGGTTTATTAGCGGCCATCTTGAAAAACGGCCGCTATTTTGAGTCTGCTGGGCCAAATATGTCGGAACGGCGGGTCAAATCGACTATTTTAGTCTAATAAATACGTGTGCAAAAGGATTTGCTTTTATCACAATTTGCAGTTTTTGTTATTTGCAATTTGCTATGATCAATAAAATGATAAAATACGGGTTACTTCGCTAAGGCGGGCGACCGTCTGTTCAGCGTTATCAATGTATGCGATTTACTCATACATACGGGCGTGGCCGCTGCCGGCAAGCGTAAATTACCTACATTTGTGTAACGGCATAGGCTCAGGACCCTCTTAATGCGTCCCTAATAATGAAATCGTGGAAGAATTTGTATCCTGGATTTCTGACTAGTGAAGACTTTGAACCAGAGGATGATATTTCCCTATCCGAGCTGATCCGACAAATTGAGAGGGAGCATTAACCCACAAATAACCGAGTCAGAAGCCGAAGAGTGGGCTTCCAAAAACGTATCTCCTTCAGAAGCGATGGGAGTTTTGAACACTGCTTTGAAATGGGCTGAAGATAACGAATTAGATAGCCACGAAATTATGTTACTTCGTCGACTGAGAGACCGTGCTTTCGAAATGATGTACGAAAATTTTAAGCAGAAAAGTATTAGATTTTTTTTCTGCCACTACTACAATGTATGAAAATTTACTTGTGTAAATTTCAACAATTAAAACTCTAAGTAAACACAAAGATTAATCTTTTATTTATTGGATAGATAAGATTTCTCTTCACCAAAAATTTGCAGATGACAATTCGGACACCTTGGTCATCCGTCAAGGGCCTATTTTTTGCCTGTCTACTGTATTATATTTTGTAAAAAAAAATCCTCCAATTGTTATGCATATATTTATAACCATCTTTTATAATGTTGTGTACCTGAAAAACTCATAAAAAATAATTTTAGTTTTAATTTTTTTCCTACTTTTTTACAAACTTTAAGTTATTTGTGGCATCTCAAGATGTTGTAGTGCAACCATTTTTTTTTGCTGCTCTTTCAACCTAAAAGGCAATTTCCCCACTATTACCAAACTAAAATCTAAAAAAAAGGCCATTTTCGTTCCACCCTAGTGCACATCCCTAAAATAAAAGGTACAGTCAGGAAAGGTCATATCGATGAACAGGGTATAAGATCGTACACAGATGAATAAAGTACAAAATTCAAAAATTACCTTAGGACCAACAATAAAAATATGTTTTAGTTAAATTTGCTTTATTATATTTTTTATATTATAGATTTATTCCGGAAGGCCAAATTTCTTGTGCAACTCTTTAACAGATACTCCTTGAATATTCGCTATGCTCCCAATGACGACTTGAGCGGCGTCTTTAATATCGTTGTACTCGTGCAGTAGCTTTATATGTTTCTCCTTAGCCTTTTCGTCTTCCTTATTCGGTTTATCCTGGCGGTCCATCTGAAGAAGAATTATTTCAGTTACGTGTAGTCGGATGCGTCACGGCCACGAGGAGCTGCGGCGCCGGTCGCACACGAAAACAAATTCTGCCGTCCCTCCTTCGGCTTAAAGACGTACCCGTTGACCTTATCGTTTACATTTTTAAGCTTGCTCAAACTAGATTCCTTGTGGACGTTGAGCAGCTCAAACGATACCAAACTGTAATCCTCGATCAGCGACACGAGAGCGGCATTGAGCTTCTTATATTTGAGAGTGTGCACATCGCTATCGAGGCAGTCGAGCAGGAAATTCAAATCGAGAACTTCCGTGTAAAAATCGAGCCCGAACTCTAAGTTCTTTTCGTGCTTTTCCAAAAGGTCTGCTTTCGATAGGACGTTGACGTGCGGTAACCCCATTCGCAACATCGCAAGTAAAGACAGCATGAGCGCCGATATAAATTTCCCGGCGTCCGAGCAGTGGTGCGAATCGACTAAATGCACGACGCTCAGCTGCAGGTCAGCCTTCGTTTGTATTTGCGCTATAATCTTATTTAAAGTTTCGTAATGACTGTAAATCTCAACTTGGCCGGGTAAATCGAAAATAAAATACGTGGTCGGGTCGGTATTGTTTATTTCGTCGACGAGCCAATCGACGTTCGCCTCGAGGTACTCGATGCAGTATATTAGGCCTCCGTTGGGGCCGAGTGCCGATTGCTCCATGACGTCTTCGAGGCGTATCAAACTTTTAACGTCAATCGTCGGATTGTAAACGGTCACGTCGTTCGCCGGGTCGAGATTTACGATGGCCACGTTTCTACCCTCGGACGTTAAATACTCGGCCATCTTGCTGCAGTATGTCGTTTTACCGGAGCCCGGCGGACCGATCGCTAGTTGTCCATATCGTTTTTGAGATACTTTAAGCTTTTTAGCTGCCCCGGCGCCCGACAGCGTCATGACGCGATCCGACATCTTTAACTCGATATAAAAGCACGCAGCGCACCTCTGATTGCTCCGAGAACTTCTGTGTTATACTCCTGCAAGCTCACAAATACGTGCAGCGGTTTCTCTAACTCCAGTAGCTCGGCCAAATATCTGAAATTAAATTAAATTATTAACATAAACTAGTGGATTGACCAGTGGCAGTGGGGGATAGTGAAGGTCTGATGGCTCACAGTTTCATTTGGGGTTTTGTAGTTTAGCCTGCTCAGAGATGTCTTATTGTTCCCAAAAAGTCACAATAATGTGACAGCTGAGTCATGCAGTATATTATTATTATTAACTTTTTCCAACCTTTTATCAAGCTTTGCTGATAAAAGCTTGGAAGCTAGTCATAAACAATATTAACAAGTTTTAGGTACAAATTGAGTCTGTTTTTAAATTGATTGACAGAGTTTGCACTAATCACTTCAAATGGTAGTTTATTCCACATGTCCACCACTATTCTGCAGAACGTTCTTAGAAGGATTAGACTTAAATTTTGTACGGTTGAGATTTTTGCCGTAACCTCAAAGATTTGTATTGACGTTGAATTTGTAAATATTCTTTAGCTGTCCATATGTCCATTACTCCAGTGGCGGATTAACCCGTGTAGAGGCCTTTAGGCCGTCGAAATCTCGGGTCCCCCTTTGCACTTTTAGGGGCCCCCTTTGAGCTGTCAAACATTCTGACGACAATATAGTATAGAATTGACTAGTATATAAACAAAACTCGATGGCACTTGTAAAGTGGGCCATTAAACATTTATGTCGCGTAGAAAAGATGCGCATATAAACAAAATACAATTGCACAGGCTGGCAGCGGCAAACTGTCGATAAATTATAAGAATTAGTCGGATCAAAAAGTTCATTGAACATTTTCTCCTCAAAATTTCAATTATTTTTTTTCTATCTATTAAAAACAATTTAAAAAATATAATTGTATTGATCCCTTGTTGCTGGGCCCCTCAATGCGTGGGGCCAATAGGCCGATGCCTACTTTGCCTGTTGGATAATCCGGCAACTCTATTCTTCAGGTACACCGTAATAATTTGTGAGAATTGCATACGTCTCAAATCAGGTCCCCTCTTTGTTTTCTTTGTTTGAGAGTCCAAGTAATTCCAAGCGATCTTCATAATTCGTATTCTTCTTGCACACTGGCATTTTGGTTGCCCTTCGCTGCGCCTCTTCCAGGACATCTACATCTTGGCATAAGTAGGGATTCCAGGCTGATAGCCATACTCAAGAATAAGTAATTATACTCTAGTAATTAAACTCAATAAAAAAAATAATTAAAAATGAACTATGAAAATAAAAATACCAATGTTGATAAATTTGTGGCAAGCCGCTAAAGATTTTAAATGTTCAACCTAACTCAACATCTGAAAATTCTACAAAACATGGCTTGCTTCTGCGAAATTTGTTCAACGATACCTTGGCTGATCTGCGCAGAGTGGTACGGACACGCCTTTGGAACAATGTCTAGTAAACGTATTAGGATTTGTGGTATTTATTATCATTATTTATTCAGTAGCCGGCGATTGAGGAGGGCATAGCCCTCGCAGTCAATACGCTGCTGTCTGTCTTTGATGTTATTTAACCAGGTTTTCTTCGGTGCCGAAAGCTGAATTCTCCATTCTGTCGGACGGTCTCGCCAAAGAAGTTTACGTGACAAGCGATTATCGTTCATTCGGCAAACACGGCCGAACCATCGTAGTCTACGTTTTTGTACTTCTTCGATCGTTGTTAGTTGATCGCATTTTTCTCTAATGGTCTCGTTTCGAATTCGGTCGCCGAGTGAGATACTCAAGCATACGATTTGTGGTAGCCCTTAGGACTCGGGACATTCCTTGCTTTGATTTCAATTTCGTTGTAAGAGAAGCTACTGTTTAGTATACTGTGGCAAGGTTATAGTTGGGTGAAGTAAAAACAACAATGTAGAAAAGGTACCAATGCTAGAATAATACCGCTATTCCTATCACAGAAGTACAATGCAATTAGTAAACGACCATTCAGCCGTCGCGCTGATGGTTCCTCGCAGGCCTCTTGATCCAGGAAGTATGGGAGGATGGAAACCCTTCTTACCTAGCAACGGCGTGATGCTCGGCAGTTTCGACTCCAAAATTCGTACGCGTTTCGTATATCGCCTCCTGCGACTCGCGATTCTGCACCTTCTCGACCACCACCAGTGAACCCAGTTTCCGGAACTGCGTTATTATGGCGAATAGGTTATCGGCAAACTCTGCGTACACGATCTCGGTTGGCGTGCCGCCAATGGTCACTTTCACGGACTTGAAAACTGTCGGAATTGAATTATCGTCGCTGTTTAGATTCAGATCGTGCAATAGTGTAGATAAATCCATTGAGATAACTTGCCTACGAAAGTTTTCTTTGAAAAACAAAATCGCGCCCGACGGCGGCAAAACAAATTTTACGAATCACCACCGAATCACGAAAGAAGTAAACTATAGAGTAGGTTGTGGTCTATTTTGTCTATGGTTTAGGTAGCGAGATTAGAGATGCGCTGTTGGTAGTATTGTAGAAAAGCGACATGTATCAGTGACAATGAGGGCGTTCAAATGGCAAAGCAAATCGATATACGTTTTTTTCTGAGAATGGCAACTCATATATCTCGCCGTTTGAAAAGCGTACCTACCACTGAAGAGCTGGATGTGGTACTCCAGCTGGCCTAGCCGGCAGCGTTGCCAAATTAAATAATAATAATAAACGCTTTATTCATACGAAAAGGCGACCTGATTCAATATTCTAGACCTAACCCACATTGATTTGGGAAGATTGTTTGCGATAGTTAATAACCAGCTATATTATGAGTTTGAAAAATACAAAAATTATTTAACTCTTTGTGGGCGCAGAATGTGCCACACCAAAATAAACTAAAGTCCACAAGGACGCAAAAGTTTTAAATAAAGGGGACGGGAATTTATGTGGAAGATTTCAAATGTTTTCCGATTCTTTTTTCAAAACATGTTATTTCGGTACCTAATGCATGCCAAAGACGGGCTTCATGCATGGTAAAGGAAAATGCACTGCTGTAACCAGGGATAGAGAGTAGCAGGTCGACTTCAGATCTCAAAGGGCGTTCATGAACCAATAGTGCAGTAAATCCGCCGGTGAGATAATCGGGAGCGACGACCACCAAGATCCTGGAAAGCAGACAGAGTACTCGTCTTTTTTCTCCTGGGTCGGCAGCTTCTCTTTGAACTCCGTAATGTGGTCAAATTTTCTGAGTCTATTGTACCGAATTCAGCCGTTTTGTAGACGCTCAACCTTGATGGGTAAGTCCTCTGGGAGTTCGAAAAACGCGATATTCCCATAATCCAGAAGAGGGAGGAGAACAGACTTACAAATTATTATTACAAATTATTTATTCTTATTATTATTTTTTAAATATTTTTACTTGTTATATATTGATTTCCTCATTTTGTTGTTTTTTTTAACACGATTATCAAGTATTAGATATTATTAAAATATCTATTGAAATACGTACATACTACTTATTTATTAGAGCTATTAGATTTTTTTTTTCTTTTTCTCAGTTACAATACTTTGATAAGTGTATACAAAACTTAAAACACAAAACTTACAAGTTTACAAAAAAAATTTTTTGGTTTTTTTATTTTAAAATATCATGTACAAATATCGAAGTAATGACCTGACACTAAACGAAGGTAAATAATGCGTCACGAAAAATTGGGTCAATCTCGGTGGCCGTAATTTGACAGTTCTGTGCATGTTGACAAGATGGCCGCGCTGAGAGTTCTCAGTAGAAATGTACCGTATTTAAGGCAACAATTCTCAGCCCTGCTGGGAAATACGTCCCCGACGGTGAAATTTATATGCATAGCGGTGATCATAGGATACTTTTTGTCATTTTCGGAGGACGCCATCAACGCGCTCAGTGTCACACCGGGATATTTCTTGCCGCCTGCGTTTCGTATTTGGACAGCGTTTACGTTCTGTTTTCTCGAAGTGCACCTATGGGAGATCATCGTGGACATAGTGACGGTGGGACTGTGCGGGAAGCTGATCGAGCCGCTATGGGGTCAATTAGAAATGATGTTGTTTTTCGCGGTGACGAATATGGGGGTGGCTTTCATAACGACAGTGTATTACTTAGTTCTTTATTCCTTCACTTCGGATCCGGACGACTTGTACACGATCCACATACACGGATTGGGGGGGTACATAGCGGCTGTGAGCGTCGCTGTCAAGCAAATCATGCCCGATCATTTGCTAGTGAAAACATCTCTTGGTTAGTATGGCTCTTGGACAAAGAAGATATAATAATACTCGATATATGTAGAAGGCTTAGGGCTAGGGTTTGTAGTAGGTTGGTTACTGAGTCTATAATTGCATTATGAACGTATCGAGTGGCCTTTGTTGCTTAATTGTGAGGCAGGCCAAGGGGCCCAGTGACCCGACCCTACCCTTTGCCTGGTACCCACACCTCGCCGTCCATTTGAAATTATTGTGATATCGGTACCTCATCTATTTAAAAAAAAGAAAACTACTAAATTCGATCATTTTAATGCCAAATCTGAAAAAAAATAGCACCCGACTGGTTTTTATTAGGTTTTTTTAAATTTTAAACATATTTTAATGATGGGTTAAAAATAACTAATTTCCTGCCGCCATATAGGTGGTTATGATTTGTTTTTAAAAATAAATGAACTACTGAAATGTACGTGTTTGACGGTACTTTTACCGCCCTACCCATACGAACTTACGTGATATGTCCGCTATATTATCACCCGAACTCGCAAAGTATAGGTATTAAAAAGGGTCATAAATGGGCCTTGTTAATGAGAAATCTATCATTATGGTAATTGTTAAGTACTGTTATTGTAAAGTATTGGTATTAAAAAAAACATATTGTTATTGAGAAATATAATGAAAAAAAACCAATAATTTGTTACCTACTTTTTTAATAATAACCCAAAGGTGAAATGCCTATAACTAGGTTATTTATTGTGGCCGAAAACAGATTATTGCAGTTTTGGAATCAGCGGTATGAATATAGTCGGATGACGTTATAACATCAACAATGTAGAAAGGGTACCAATGCTAGATTAATACCTGTAGTAGGTTGGTTAGGTATTCTATAATTGCAGTATGAAGGTATGGAGTGGCCTTTGTTGCTTAATTGTGAGGCAGAACAATGCGCTCAGTGGCCCTATCTTTTGGCTGGTACCTGCACCTGGCCCTCCATGTGGGGTCTGTATGTGACCCCATATCTTCCGGAGAGATCCTTCAGCCAGCTGATGTCTGATACTATGCACAGGATTCACGAGGATGATGTCTGATATCTGAGATACATCGAGCGAATATGTACCTTACTATGCTCTTCCTCATTTTCCGAAATTCCACAGTGACCCCTTCATCCATATCAAGCTGACTGTTCATTTATGAGGGGGGCTCTAAAGCCGCTTACAGATATTCTCAGCGTAGCATGAAATGCAACAGAGTTCGTAACAAATTTCCATAGTCTGTATGTCTCCATACGAACTGCACCCATACGAATATTTGCTTTATACTCGTTACGATCCATGGATTGTCGGTCTTTTGGCTTGCATTGGGCAGAACGTCGAGGTTGGACGGTTGTTCGTAATAAAAAAGTTTAAAACCAGTGCAACATGGAATCTGAAACTGAGCAAGACTGAAAAAAATACTTTCTTGCTAATCGAAGTAAATAAATTTGTCAGTATTGTTTTTTTTTAAACTGTTGATATATGACCATTAGGATGAATTTGTCGAGAGTTTAATTTGACTCTGTATTGCAACGTGTGCTCGCAGTCGGTAAAGATGCACGCAGGATGTTCACACATAGTGCAAACGTCGCATTGTATGTTGTGCTGCTTAAATCTACGTAGCTTAATGCCTGTGGTATTCCATTGTTTGACAATGCTTATGATTATTCTGTGCCTGTGGCACTTCTCTGCTCATCTTCTTTCAACTTAACCCACTGCTATAATGTTTCCACTTGGAAGATAGTGGCGTAGGCCCCAGTGGATTAATAGAGCTTAGGCTAATACCTCTCTTGAAATTAGGCCCCAGTCCCTGTATCTGTCCCCTTACAACTGTTTGTATGCTATGGTTAGTTACCTTTGCTGCCATAGTGTTGTTTCTTCTCTCTGCTAAGGAAGTGACCTTATCGTCGTTATAGAGCGAAGATCTTGCATGTTCACGGTGCCGGATTATCCTAATAGGCTATAGTAGGCACCGCCCTAATGGCTATTAGAGACCCCGCTACAAAGTATCATTACAATTATATTTTTAAAAATTGTTTCTAATAAATAGGAAAAAAATATTTGAATTGAAATTACCATGAGATAAAGTTTATAAACTTTTGGATCCAACTAATAGTATAATTGTTATAAATTATAGACAAGTTGGCCTCTGTCAGTCTGTGCGATCGTATAGCGAAATAGCATTGTCAGAAATCTTTAACGGCCCACTTGTTTATATGTATACATATCTTCTTCACTGATACTAAATCATCGTCCGAATGTTTGACAGACCACTTTGCCAGTACGAATCTTACACGGTCGTACCGTACGATTGTGTTTAGTTTACAAGCATTTAGTGCTGTCGAAAGGGCCCCGAGATTCGCATAGGGGACCCCGAGATTTCATCCGCCTAACAGCCTCTACATAGGCTAATCCGGCACTGCATGTTCAAATATACCTTTCCAATATACTTTTCATGCTAACCTTATAAGGCTACAAGATGTTTGATATCGGCAAAATCTTTTTAAAAATAATAATCCACAATGGCATTTGAGTTATTTTTTATACTTAAATAGAAATAGACATTCAAATTGAGTAAGACAAACAAAACCCAAAAAAAAAAATAAGCTTCGAAGACTTGCTGTTGTTTGTTGATAAACAAGATTATGAGAGATAAATCCGTCTGTAATCTTGTTTATAAAAGTGGCTTGATAGTAATAATGATAATTAGACAGGAAATGTACTGGATTAATACATTTATTAAGTTCCTGGGATATCCTAGAACAAACATACACGCACGCATACAAAATTGCACTAAGATATACTACCTATGAAAAATAGAGAACCTCTTAAATTTTGTATTGATACGAGTAGCTCATATGTATGTCCGAAAAACACTATTGGAAATTAATTCATGCAATTTTTTTTCAAATGTATTCCTACCAAATTGAATCCTTGCAAAATTGCTGTCATATGTGGTTTTCATTCCTCCCCTAATTTGGTGCTAAAATAAAAATGTCAAATTTGACATATGAGGTTTTCACTCTACAACGACGTTAAACCTTTCGTTCTTCTTGCATTTTGTAATTTACATTGTTATCTATAATAATATATGTTATAATAATTGCAGGCAGAATGACAAATCGTTCTATTCCCCTGACGGTGTTTTTGCTGGCTCTCTGCTTCTGGGGCTTCGGATTACTTGAAGGGACTTATCCCTGCATGTGGGCTTCCGGAACAATGTTATCCTGGATTTATCTCAGATTTTGGCAGCGACATAGCAACGGATCAAGGGGCGATGTCGCCGAAAATTTCAGTTTTGATAAGTAAGTAAATGATCCAGATAATGTTCACGGTTTGTTAATGTTTTCTGCGCTCAAACAAGTCATTTTACCTTTTGTTCGATGTCTTGGAACGCACCGAGGCCATAGCCAAAAAGAAAAAAACGAGGTTTTGATTATCCAGGAATACAGGAACTTCTTATCATCATAAATAAAATAGCTATTCTCTTACTCAAAATTAGATAATTATCTACTTCATTATTAAAATTAGTGTATATTATTAAAATAGCATAATAAAAAAATAATTGATTGTTATAGGTAACATGTAAAGTGAACGCTACATTGGAGTAAGCTTTAATGTATACATATGTAGACTCTGTGAGGTAGTTATGTCTATAAATATAAATCTAAGAGTCACGCTTTTAATTAGTTCCAATTAAAGTCTTTTAAATATTGGAAAGCAGTCTTTTGGAAAGATTGCTACTGTCATTTTTACAATAATTAGATGTGATTAAAATGCAGAGAGGTGATAATATAATTTTCCGGTCTTCGAATCTTAAGGGAAACTGATCATTAAAGTATATACTCTTTATTGTAAAATTTCACATTTATTGTCATACCACAATCTCTTCCAACCAACCCTACTATGAAGCGTTATATGTATGTGAGCAAGTAAAATACGTGTGTCTTTTGTTAGAACGACAGAACTGAAATGCAATTCAATTCTGTTAATTTTATCCCAATGGAAAATGGTAACACAGCCGGGAATCGAACCCGGGACCTTACAAAGATCAGGCAACTATGCCACCAACTATGGCAACTATGTGTCTGAAAGGTGGTTAACCCTTCGTGTAGCGGCATAATTTCATGGCAGACCGCGGCAATTTATTGGAATTTCTTGCAATATCGCCGCGCTCGACAAAAAGTACTAAAACTATGGTAATACTATAGAAATCATAAAAAGAATAACTGTGCAATGATTGCATTGAAATTTCGTATGTAGAAATCTCATTTTGTAAAACAATTAGATAATTATGAACAAATATGAGAAAGTCGAAAAAGTGAAAAAACTCGGCATTTCTAGCTTGTACTTGTCTTACGAAGAAATACGGAACCCTATTTAGAAATTGTAAATACTATCGTGACCTTTATTAGATTCTCTATCAAAATTAATATTTGTTTTGCTTATTTACATACAAAAATATTTCGATATTAGCTCATAAAAACCAATAAAAATTTGGATGATTTCTCGGAAAAAAAAATTATGATGTTTGACAATGGAATTTTACCAGAAATATCCTCGAAATGACGCGCGAAATTATCCTAGCGGCCGTCTATGTATCTATGGTAATAATGAGATATTTGGTATCTATTTTAGGATGCGTTCGAATTAGAAAATAATATTACTGTGCGCTCCGGGAGCAAGTCGCCATTATTGCTCGTTACGTAGTCAACGGTGTTCTGATGTGCAACCAAATATGGTCGTTACGTTCGAAGGGTTAAAAATAACTAACATCACATAGTTTGCCCTATGCCCTGTCTCCGTTTACACTGCAAGGTACTTCATCTTGGGCGGTTTATATACTTAAAATAGGTTGCCCATTATTGAATTGGTATTTTCATGGACGTTATTGAACCGCAAAATTGCTAGAAATAGTCGAACCAAGAAAAAAGTAAAGGAGAATGCCCATTCACAGTACTATCAAAGGAAAGATTGTATATTGAAAAAAATATTAATACATTATAGCTAAAATAAAACATCATTTCTCAATAAATTTCATGACTATTTGTTTTGGGTTTATTTTTTTATGAAATATTAGTACTTTTAAACTTCCGGCTAATGTAGTATGTCATTTTTTTTATTTGCCAATAACAATGGCGTCTGAAGCTACTGAAAAGGGATGCTATTACATTATCGATTACCTAGGTCTGCGATATCGATTCCATCGATTCACGATCACAAATCCTTATTAACTCGTTATAAACAAAAAGTGTTACAAATTTGAATTATACATAAATAACTATTTATTATCAATCAAGAACTTTTGAAAATAAATTTGAATTCAGCTATCTTTATTTTCACTATATTTAACCCCTCGCGGCCCGCGGTTTGAATTTTAATGTGTGCCTTACGGCCCGTAAGAAATTCGCGAGTCTCAAAAAAAAGATGGCGTTTCAGAAAAAAAACGATTACTCCGAAACTGTCACACCGATCGTCTAAAAAAGACCTGTTTTATGTTCCTATTGAAATTTGCTATTAGATATTTGTAACGTCGTTATGTAAAGCAATAAAGATTATTCATAATTATTAGTCAAAGTTGTAGGTACTAACGATAAAAATTAGCCACTGGCGATAAAAAAAATGTTTTTTTAGTCCATAAATCACTATTTCCGGAGATTGTGAAAAGTTTTATAATAATTATAATATGCTGCATTAAAACTATGACTTCGTTTTACTTATTCCCATACAAAAATAAAAAAATAATCGGTATTTAAAATGTTTTTTTTTTTGATATTTTAGGCTATGAAAAATTTTGTTTGTCAATTATTTTGTAGTACTTACGGTTGTAACTGATAACATCTTCTGCGTTTATCCGATAAGAAATACATCCAGCTTCATATTTGTATACATAAACTTTCACTTTGGTCTTTGTCGAATTGTATATTCATAAAAATAGAACACAAGTCCTCAAAAAACAGCACTCAACTTTAAAAAATCCAAGAGTAATAACCGTGCCCACTATTACATACTTTTCGATCGATTGGCGATAAAGAAAACTTGAATTTCTATTTGTCATTCTATATAATACAACTGTTGGTACTAATAAAATAAGCTTTATATCCAAAACAAACAACACGAGAACACTTGTAATGGCGTATCGTCCGAGGTCACGACTAGGGAGGTGCATCCCGACACACCCCGTTCGTTGATGATAATCGAATAGTAAAATTTCTATTGTATCTCTAAGAGAATTTCACATGAAAATCATTGAATATTACATTTAGCACTTGTATAAATACAATTTCTCACAGAATCTACTTTGTAACATTGAAAAAACACGGCACAAAAATGGCCAACGCCCGTAATCCGCGCAGGATGCAATTCGCACTTGAAATATTTTTATTCAAAATACTCATTTCGGTAAGCCCTCGGTTTGAAATTTCTACTCGAATAAATAATAGTATCATTATAATATATAAAGAACTTACGATTATGACGATATAATCACTTTTAACACACAAACGAACGTTTTTTCTCTTTACGTCTCGAACGTCTTGTTTACCGGCCGAGCGATCGCGGCACTATGGATCTTCAAAAATTTGTAGTGGCTAGTCAACGTGACGAAAAATACTTATCTGGCTACCAAACGGTAGAGAATTTTCTCCGCTCCTCGCACATACTACTGGCTAAGTGGTTGGTGCGAGACAGTAAGATTAAATAATCCATAATTAGCGGTCGGCCTCGCCTGGCCATTTCGGGCCGTCTGGGGTTCGACGGTAAATATCAATTCTGGACGTTTCGGGCCGTCTGGTACGCGAGGGGTTAAGATTTATAATGTACATGTCGAAAAAAATCGATAAAAATAAAATCGATTTATTATTATTATCGGCATGAGTTCACCCCTAGTTTTTGTCACCTTGAAGAGACATTGATGATTTAAAGGGAGGAAGAATAAAATAAATCGTTTTTTAGGTACAATATAAACCTATACCTACTAAACTCATCTTAAATCCGTTAAAACCCCTGAAATAACTTTTAAAATAGATACTAGATTGCATCTGTTATCATTTTTTAAATATGTGGGTGAACCTAACCTCAAAATATATATTAATTTTATTTTTGAATATTTCTGAAATGCAGAAACCGTTCGTGATGTAGTTTTCTACAAAGACTCTGATGAGGTCACTGAATAGATAAAACGCCATTTGATAGAGATACAAAGATTTCGAAAAGAGTACATTTGTTCGTACTAGAATGGACATTCTCCTTTGCATGACGATTCGCAATCCCTCTCGGAGGACAGTATTTGGTATAACTGCAGTATAGGAACCTCTCCTGGATTTTTGATTTTTAAACGTCACCGGACTATATTCGCCACGCAGATTTCGAATCTGCAATAATCTTTTGTCGCTCTCAATAAATAAGCGAGATATAGGCATTTAAAGTTTGCATACTAAACGTCAAAAAGACGGCCATATTGCTTCAGAAGTAGTGTCGGAATATACTTAGTCGATATATCGCGAGTTCTCTAATATCGATAACAATTCGCGATATTACAAAAATGATGGCATGGTCGTGAAAAAACATGTGCGATATTAAAAAAAAATATTTTCGAGGGTTTTTTCAATGACTTTGCGTTTTGATAACAAAAGGTATCCTGAAACAATAGAAAATTCCTAAATATCTGAATATCCCCGCAAGCAAAAATTTTTGCCTGCGGCGCTATTGATGTTAACATGACAATGTGTTAGCGATAATTCAGATTTTTATTGAGGTTTTTACAAATCTACTTTGGTGATGATGACAAAAGGTAAACTGAAACAAACTAAATTTCTTCAATATCAAATTAACACATGTGTTAGCGATCATCTAAAACAATTGGACAATTTTCGTAGATTTTACAAACTGACTTGGTGTATTGATGACTAAAGTTAACCTGAAACAAATGACATTTCAGGATATCTTCTGTCATCAATATGCAAAGTCATTGAAAAGACATCGAAAATAGTGCCCTTTTTTAAGCTTCGCGAAAATATGTATTTTTCCAATCGTTTTTTTTCCAACATATTTAAATTAATCTAAAAACTCTCCAAATTGTCATAATTTCTGTAATATCCCTAATTGTTATCGATATTACGATATACTCGAAAGTGTCAAACACGGTACGTACAAACAAAATGGCCGCAACTTTGTTGACATTGGGATAACAAATTTGAACGCCTATATCTCGCTTATTTATTGAGATCGAATAAAAATTATGTAAGATTCGGAATCAGCGTGGTGAATATATAGCGTGGTGATTTTTATTTTGGGCCATTTTGGCCTATTTGTTTACATATAAAATTTAAACTTTGAATGCCTATATCTTGCTTATTTATAGCGACCGACACAATGTTCTTCCAGATTTAGCATTAAAATGCTACAATCTATTAGTCTATATTATTATTTTTTTTTTTGGTGATAGGTTCCTATACTGCAGTTATTCTTCCCAGTATTTAATTCGTCCTATAAGATTTGTGAATTTCCTTAAAATGTGATAATGCTATCACGAATATCAATCCAGCCAATCTCGCACGTCACTTAGGTTTCTCCATTTGCTTTCACAATTTTTCCAATTTTAGGGGGGGGGGTATCAAACCCCTCGATTCCTCCCCGGGCATGCGGCCTTTTTAAGCACTTAACCCGTCGGACGCCAACAGTGCCTATAGGCATTTTGCGTCGTTTGACAGATCCGCGCATAACCGTTTCGGCCGGCCACTATGTATGTTATAGTTGTATAAACGTATAATATACACGATTAACAAAATTAATTACTAGGTAACAAGATAGAATTTATGAAAAAATTATATTGTCAATATTTAATTACAAAATTGTCCAAAAACTTGCGGCGCAATTTTTTGCACGCGAAGGCTGGCTTTCGAGCGGTTAAAGAACACTGCCTACAAAACAAAGTGGCTTTATGCTAGGTGCCTGGCCGCACAAGTCTATTAATAATCAATCATTTCCAAAAGCTGACCTGTTGGCTAAAAAAAAGGTCTTGCAACCGTAATAGGTCCAAAATTATTCTGCGGCGTATCAGAAGCCACACCATCCCAAAAGTTAAAGAAGTGGAGAGAGACAGACTCTCCATTACTGGCAGAATACCAGGATCAAAAGTTTCCAAAAAGCTAATAAAATTGCACTCGCACCCCTTATATTGTTTTATTTTTTTTTTCTTTTTGAAATGTAAGCAATTTAAATGGTTTTGTTGCACGAATTTCAAAACATTGTAACATTGTCCTTGAAGCTCTTCTAACAAAAATAAACTATCATAAAACTTCCATTACTACAATCAAGCAGGAACCAGCTATACATACTTTTGGGGACTGCATCTTTGGATAGGGTTTATGGACAGATTATTGAAGAAGCAGTAACATTGGTCCTCTTTGTGTGGGGGTCCTCATAGTGGCAGGCACTATGCAAAGTTGCAAAAACAACTGAAAGAGGAGAATATGTGTAAACATCGCAAAATACATAATAATTTCATTGCACGACGACACCACAGTATAACCCCAGACAGTAGCTTCTCTTAGAACAAAATTGAAATCAAAACGAATACGACACGAGTCGTAAGGGCTCGCATATGCTCGCCAGATGTTCCTTTACTCGGCCTACGCAGATGTCCGAATGCTCGAAAATGTCGCCATCCTTTACCTGGCCGTAATGCTAAATGTTACGTTCGGCGGGACGGACCCCTCTGCCCACATTCCTCGCACCCTCTTCCCGCATTGCCTTGTAGCTCGAGAGTAAAGCTACTGGTTGGTATACTGTGATGATGATAACCACATTAAAATCAGAGGGGAGAGAATGTCTTTGGTAATGCCCGCTGTACAAAGTGAGACATCTTTACGCTAGTAATATTATTTAATCTCTGCCGGCCGCAGCAGCAGTAATCTTATAATGAAGAAAATACCGTGATTAGATAATTAATTTTCTATTTTCTTTTCAGTTTCTTTCCGACAGTATTACAACCCTTGTTACGGGCAGCATTTTCTCCAATTTTCGCATGCTTTGTAAAGATGGGCATGTGTCCGGCCAGTCAGAAGAGAGTTCATCTGGCGCTCAGCTCACGGGGCGTTACGATATCCATGCCAGGCGTGGAGCCTCAAGATATGGAGAGACGAAGGTAATGCATAAAATTGGATTTGTACAGATGAATTCTACGACGATCGGCCCTGATTTACTGTTTTAGCATCGTCCTCATTTTTATCTAACTCATTGATAACGCTGTGTATTTAACAATGATAAATGTTTTGCAAATCGCAAAAATATGTAGATGCGCTACGGTCTATCAATTTACATAAAAGTCATGCTTATTCATTTCCGTTTGTGTGAAAAGGTGAAAAAAATATTTGATTTTGCATTAATACGTGAGATTTAAAAGGCGTTTTCATTCTTTATTTTTACTTAAGAAAGCACTTTATCCCTTTGTCCACTCCAGTAGAAACTAAATAGATACCAGGATCTCGCAAATGCATGAAATATGAAACAGTTTCACTGTGGATATTGACGCTTCGAAATCCCTGTTAACCCGCTCGGCACTTAACATCCCTTGCGGGATATGTATGGCGGCCGGCTGAAATCCAAACTATCCCATACGGGATATCGCGCTCGCCGCTCAAGAAAATGTCGTTTAAATTTCGAAATGCGATTGTATATTCTATCGAATGATGCCATAATATAGCCAAATATGCAACACTATGAAATTGCTCGATTGCCGCATGCGATGTTAGAAATATGAATTACTACATCCCTTACAAAATCGATGACCTCATTTCTGACGACAGTCGCGAACTGCCCATTCGCCGCGGCGTATAATTCCGCGACGTGTTGTGTTGTGAATTGTTTTGTGTATATAAGTGCAGTGCATACCGGATAAAAGTAAGTAATTTCCATTTTTAAGTAGTTTAGGCCTTAGGATTAAACAATTTACACAGCCCATTTGCTGTTTTTCACGAATTTTCGAAGAAAACACATTGGCAAAACCAAACGGCGAGCGAAATATGGCCGTATTTATTTTGTAATGTTTGTGAAATATTCCGTTATATCGCAAAACATGACGTAATGTCGCTTTAATTTACTAATAAAATAGGTATTGCTTCATTTACATCCTAAGTTATCACATAATTAGGCGTATTTTGAACATTATATGTTGTTTTCTAATATGGCTCGCGAAAATGAAACTTGTTTTGATAATTACTATGAGAGAAAAAAGTGCGATTTTCCGTAGTTTTTCGATGAAATGTGACTCTTTGGAGTATAGTAATTAGTTATTAGACATATAATAAGTCTATGATAAGACAATATAATTGAAAAAATCTAACGAATTTTATATTATGGGCATTCAAAGTTTATTATTAGGTTCGGAAGTCGGAAACTCTCAAAACTTTAGATTTTTCTATAATATCAGACAAAGCTCAAAGTTCTGGTGTGATTTCTAAGAAGAAGTGATGTAGTAATAAAGTTATTTTGAAAGAATTTCATATAAAAAAATACCATAAGTAGTCACAAATTAAAAATTAAAAAAATTTTTTTTTACGAGAATACATACAATTTTTCTTGGCTGAATAAATAAATATTTTTTCCGTATTTTTGTATGCAAATAAGTAAAAAAAAATATCGTTTTGGTAAAGCATTTAATAAAGAACATAACTGTATTTACAATTTTTGATATTTACAAAAACTGTATTTACAAAAAAATCGAAATGATTTTATAGGCGAGTTTTTTCAGTTTGCCAATTTTGTAATATTTATTCATTATTATCTTAATTGTTTTACGAGATAAGGTTATAATGTTTTATATGTCAAATTTCAATGCGATCATTTTTCTATTTATATTTTTTTAATCCGATTAGTGGTTTATAAGTTATGATCGTTTTTCTCAAGGCCGTTGACTCGCGTCGATTTTTTGCGCGAATATGTCGCGCGCAAAAGTGATGTTTTTGGGCGCGGTGAGTTTTTACCTCGCAACGTGAGGGGTTAAATCACTTTAACCTGAAGAGTGTGCAGAAAAAGAGGGTAGTTTTTTAATAACACGGAGACGCTTCTGTCTGGCGATGTTACCGACTGTTACGGTATGGTCATGCACACTGTTCAAGTTTTAGATCTTCACCTCTGCAATAAGATAACTCCTTCCAAGAAAAATCTAAAATCTGAATTTTCCGCATCTCGAGTCTTATGTAGACAAAACGGGGAGGGAACGGGCGGAAAGGTGAATGCTTGCATGCAGCAAGATAATTGTCCTTAAACATCTACTATGGCTGATCATTAGTCTGGAATCCTTTATTTGAATATCCAAGTTTTGAAGAACCAATTCTAGTCTGAAAAGCTAAGTAGGTGGCTCGTTTTAATTTTGTGGGACATTGCTGATCTTCTAGGAAATCCGTGTTGCTCATCAATAGCAAATTTTAGCTACTCTTTTGCCCCACGTTTTTTTTTCACGAGCAAAAATTTGCAACTGGGTTTTTAAACACCCGATAAACCCTTTAAGTCATTGAGGTCGACTACAACTATTATAGTCTTTCTAATAGACTAAAAAATAAGCTTCATTTTCATATGAATGGGATTAGACTTTACTAAAACTTCTACAGCTTGCCGTAAGCAAATAAACATTGGAAGTATTTTTTTTTGGTTTTTTTTAAAAAGTTTTTTCGCGCATTGTCATCATGAATAAAAAGCGCAATAATAATTATGCAGTAGAGTGTTTATTGTTGCAAGGTTAATTGCAAGAATGGGTTTTACATAAAATAGAATTTCTTTATGTGCGTTGTTCGTTCTCTTTCTCTGCGATATCGATGTCCCCACTTTCCTCCATAGTCTGCGCGCTCTTTCCTTCACCGTAGTGCTGTCATTCTCTCCGCCGTTTCAACGTAGTCGATCGTCGCGCCGTAGCAGCCGGTCGAATGTTGGAACTGCAGTTGTCACGTCAGTCGTAACGGTTACAAAATTTCCAATGCACTTCGGCAGCAGTCATCGTCGCAGTAGCATCTTTTAAGTTTGCCAACCCTCGCCCTCGAAGTCCACACTCTGTAATAGTGGGCTATTTTACATTAATCTCTGGGGAGAGTAAACGAAAGCCACTTTCTAATTTCAGGCAAATTGCACTGAAAGCTCTCAGCGAACGTCTGTCAAAATCCGGCGAGCAGACGCGGCAGAAAGGCGTCCACTCCGCAACGGTCAACATGGACGTCCTGCGCAAGCCGCCTCCGCACGCGGCGCCCCAGTTCCAGAGCCCCAAGGCCGAAGCGTCCCCGCCGGCGCCGGGCGGCCCCGCTCCGCAGGAGGCCCTACTGGTGGACATCGAGGGGCCCGAGGCCGAACAAAACTCCGCCAAAAAATCGTGATCTGTGAGATTTTAGTCATTGTAGTATTATGCAATATTTTTGCTGGAGTACCGGGACATTTTTCCGAGCGGGGACCTCGATATATGGGTATATACTTACTGTTTTGTAGATTGTTTTAATGAGTGAATGTGTAATGACAGTTGGAATTATAAATGTTATATTTCGTTAATTGTTCTTTTACTGACGTATTAAAAGACCTCGGAAAGAGAGGATTCGGAAGTCGTAAATATTCTCGGCTGCATAATCTGCGAGTGATTTGGTCTAACATTTTTAAAATCAGGTAAGTTATTGTATACTTTACGCAGCGGTAAACGAATGAATATACGAAAGTTAAAATAAAAGTGTTGTTTCAATTTATTTACAATTGTTTTTTTTGAGATTTTTCTTCAGTACAGCGAGTTTTATTTATCTTCTATGCCGGTTTCCTAATTTAATATGTATTTTCTAATTTTATGTGCCATGCTTGTTATGTCGTAGGAGAGGGGACAGATTTTAAATGATTTTTGGTCAAAATGGCTTCCATAATGCATTTTTTTTCGTTGTGGTAACACTGCCGTAAGTTTTTCAAATTGTGGGAATTCATTATCAACGTTGATGGAGAATAATGTTGTTTCCTTGTATTTTTGAAATAAAACCAATAAGGTCACTTCTATTAGACTATATTGGACACAGTGACTCTAGCCTACCATAAGTTTTCTAGTTGTGGGAGTTTGTTGTCGACGTAGATGAAGAATCACATTGTTTCTGTGTATATTCAAAACAAAACATGTTAAGTTACACTACCCCATCCACAAATTAATATAGGACAGTGATTCACAGCTACCAAAGTTGTTCTCATTGTGGGAGTTCATTGTGAACGTAGATGGAGAATTACCTTGTTTCTGTATATGTTCAGAGTTCGTTGTAAACTGCAGATGGAGAATCACCTTGTTTCTGTATATTTTCAAAATAAAACGTGTAAGGTTTAAAACGTGTAACGTATTTCACAAATTATTATTGGACACATATGTGGACACTCACGGTTACTATAAGTTTTTCTAGTTGTGGGTGTTGATTGATAGTGTAGATGGAGAATCACCTTGTTTATGTATATATTCAAAATAAAATGCATAAGATTAATATTGGTATGTTTATTGTTGCAATTTTACTTTTATAACTAGATAGGTTTTTATATCGGCAGCATGAGAGTCCCTTAGATTGAACGATGTGGGAAAAAGTTGGTTTAAGCTCAAAAGTACTTCCAAGAGGAAGATTTCGACAAAGTATTAGAGGCAAAAGAATGGAAAAGATGTTATCTTTTAAGCTATTGCATAGCTTTTATTGCGGGCCTAGGCCAGCGCGGCGACCGAATGAAGAAATTTCTTAACGAAAATTAATGATTTTAAACTGATAATTACGTCTGAACGAGTACTGCTTACGATTCGAAAAAAATATATGTTAAACAAGAACATTTTCTTAATATTCTTAGCTTTGAATATTTTAGATTTTGTTTATATTACATAGTGTAATTAATTTGTGAAATTAGGTCTAACCGAACACAAAAATGACTACTACGCAAATACTATCTTCTGGCGTATCATTATGAAACCTACACCATTTTAAATATAATTTAATTATCTATCTTTTTATCTACGAATTTTTTCGAATAGTCAAAGAAAAGAATAATATCCGTTTTTTTTGCTTTATCGAATAAAATTCGTGCGCGGCGATCTATCGGAAGACGTTTATATTATTCCGAATCATTTTCCGCAGCCGCAAATGATTCGGAATAATTTCAACGTTTTCCGATAGAGCGCAGTTATCTGATATCAGAAAAAAATAAAATAAATAAGTAATTATAATTGCATAAGTTAAAAATGCTATGCAGCTTTACCGCGGCAGTCCCCGAGTGCCACACGACGTTTATTTTTTTATTATCCCATAGAGTGTGGAGAGCGGACGAAGAGGGCAGTTGTTTTAATAACATGTAATTTCCATTGATCTATGATTTTTACCAATACCAATCGGCATGTTGTAGACAACGCTTTCTTTCTTTAACTCCAAGTTAGTTAGTTAGTTAGTTAGTTGTACTGGGCGTTCCTCCGCAAGTCGACATCCAGTGTGCCTATTTTGCGTGTAACGGGGGTAGCGCTATTCCACCCACCCCAGCTCCTCGACGAAAGCCAGCAGGGCTTTCAGGTTTCCTGCTGCCTCGCGCAGGGTGCCTGGAGTCCCAAGGTGTTTTGTCCTGTATACTTCTACCTGTTTACAATCTAGCAGAATGTGTTTTGTGGTTTCTTCCGCCTCCATGCATGCTCTGCACATAGGGCTATTCGTTCCGCCCATGTTGAAGAGGTGTTTGTTTAGTGTGTTGTGTCCTGTTATCAGTCCCACTAGTTTGCGTAGTTGGGGCCTTTTTGTCCTTAGAAGTGTTTTGGTAAGTTTGTGGTTGTATTCCACTACTATTTCTTTGGTTTGTCTGCAGGTGTCTATCTCTTTCCAGTGTGTTTGATGTAGTTGTTTGTAGTGGTTGTCAAGTTGGTTGTTTATGTGCGAGTAGGGTAGGGGCACGATAGGTTCGGGTCCGTATGCCGGTGTGTCTGAGCCCTTACGGGCTAGTTCATCCGCAGCATCGTTTCCTCTTGAGTTACTGTGTCCCTTGATCCATTTCAGTGTCACCTTATTGCCTTTTCCGCATACCTCGAGGAGGCTTTGGTGGCATTCGTATATGAGCCCAGATGTAAATCTATCGCTTCCCAGTGCCTGTAGCACTGACCTGCTGTCCGATAGAATACATATGTTTTCGTGTTTTAGCTGCCGCTGTTTCACTGCGTTGCAAGCTTCTATTATTCCCATACATTCTGCTTGGAAAACTGTGTTGTGTGCTCCGAGTGGTTTGAAGATGTGTATGTTTAGGTCTTCCGAGAAGACACCACATCCTGTACCTTTGTTGGTTTTTGATCCATCTGTGTAGATTCTTAGGTCCGTTTGATTCAGTGCTTCTTTTGAGTCTTCTGTTAATGATATGGCATATTCTTTCCAGAAGATCATAGTTTTGGGTATTCTGTCGATTGCCGCTTCCAGCATTGGAAAACTTGACAGTATATTATCATATATATTCGTGTGCGGTGTTTTATATTTGGTCCATAAGTTTAGATTCTTTAGACGAAGAGCCGTTGCGGCTGCTTCTTTTTGTATATGTAGGTGTAGTGGTAGAAGCCCTAGCATGATTTCCAGCGCCGCTGTTGGAGTTGTTCTCATGCAGCCGGTCGCTGCTATACATGCTAGCCTTTGCATTTTCTGTAATTTGTTGATTGCAGTAGTGAGTTGGGTGCGGGGCCACCATACTACAGCTCCGTAGCTTATCATTGGTATTATTATCATTTTGTACAGCCACAGTATAATGTGTGGGGCTAGTCCCCATTTCTTGCCCACCATTCTTCGGCATTGCCAGAAGGCGACTGTTGCTTTGTTTAGTTTGTTGTCTAGGTGTTTATTCCAGTTTAGTTTTTCGTCCAAAGTTATTCCTAGGTACTTTACTTCTTTAGAGAGCGTTAGTCTGGATCCAAACAAGGTTGGCATTTTGTATGTACCCAATTTACGTTTATGTGTGAAGAGAATGGTGTCGGTCTTTTTTGGATTTACCGACAGGTCATTCTCCTTGCACCATTTCTCTATTATTTTCAAAGCTGTTTGTGTAAGGTCGCACAATGTGCTTGTTACTAGTCCGTTGATCATTATCACTAGATCATCTGCATATCCTATTGTTAGGAAATGATTGTTGTTTAGTTTTGTTATCAGGTCGTTTACTACCAGGTTCCATAGAAGTGGCGAGAGTACACCTCCTTGTGGGCATCCTCTCATCACGAGCGCCTGGTGATTTTGGTTTTCAGATAGCCTGATGATTCTCTTTCTTAGCATGTTCATTATCCATTCTGTAATCAATGGTTCGGTTTGATGTCTGTTTAGAGCTTGTTGAATGCTACTGAAATTTGTCTTGTCGAACGCTCCTTCTATGTCGATGAAGGTGCCTAGGCAGGAGTTTTTCCTTGCTAGTGCAGTTTCTATGTTGTTTACAACGGCATGGAGTGCTGACTCTGTCGATTTGCCTTGTGTGTATGCGTGTTGGTTCGGGTGGATGCCTATGTTTTTAAGTGCTGTGTCCTTCAGTTCTCTGTCGCATAGTCTTTCTAGTGTTTTTAGCATGAAGGAGGTAAGGCTAATAGGTCTGAAAGATTTCGGGTCTGTGTAATCAGTTTTCCCTGGTTTTGGTAGAAAGATCACCTTTACTTCTCTCCATTTCTGTGGGATGTATCTAAAGGCGATGCAGCTACATAGTATGCTTGCTAGTTGTTCGATAAGTTTGTCTCCTCCCCATTTTAGGAGGGCTGGGTATATTCCATCTAGTCCTGGTGATTTAAAGTTGTTGAAACTGTTCGTTGCCCAGGCTGTTTTGGTCCGTTCCGTTATATGTTCCGCTATCTTCCACTCGTTTTCGGTCGGATGATAGTTTTCTGTTTGTACGTCCCATTCTTGTTTGTCAACCACTCTGCAACCTGGGAAGTGCGTTTCCACCAGTAGACTTTCGGTCTCGGCCGGGTTACTGGTAGTGCTGTTGTCTTTCCTTCTCAGAGTGCCCAGTAATTGTTTTGGTTGATCTGCCATGATCTTCCTTGTTCTATTTGCTTGGGTAATTGTGGATATATTGTCGCAGAAGTTCCTCCATGAGGCTGATCTTCTGTGTCTTATTCTCCTTTTGTATTCTGATTTGGTTGTTTTGTATTTGTCCCAGTCTTCATCAGATTTTGTGTTCGTAGCTCTGTTTAGCTGTTTCCTCATTTTTGTTCTTAGGCGTTCCAACTCTGGACCCCACCAGCTACTGTTATTGCATTTTCCAGTAGTTGATGGTGTCGATAGTGGGCATGTGTTTTCGTAGCAGTCAATTATGTTTTTTGTGAGTGACTTTACCTGTTCCTCTAACTCTACTGTGTTGTTTGGTCTGTGTGTTTTTGTGTTGCTTCCTATTTTACCTGCGAGAAGTTCCTTATACGCCTTGATGTCGGTGCGTCTTGGATTTCTTCTGGGTGTAGGTGTTTGTGTATCTGCTGTCAGATCATACCGAATCCATCTGTGGTCGGAGCACGATAGTTCATCCGACACCTGCCAGTTGGACACGTGTTGAGCTGCCAGTCCTGTGCTTAAGGTAATGTCAATTATAGTGTTACATCTACGAGTGACAAAAGTTGGTTTTGATCCTGTGTTGAGTATGTCTAGGTTAGTTGTCATAAGGTATTCAACAAGATCGTTACCCCTGTTGTTGTTTGTTTCCATTCCCCATAGGTTGTGGTGGCCATTGCAGTCCGCAGATATGACCAGTTCAAGCCCTGCACGTTCGCAGTAACGTACGAGGTTGTTCATTTCCGTAGGAGGTGGTTCGTCTTCTGCCGCCATGTAGACGGACGCGAGAACTATCTCCGGCAGTCTTGAGTTTTGTGTCGTTAGTAATTTTATGGCACACACGTCTCTGGAAATGAATTCAGTTAGTGGTTGTGCCATTATGTTTCGGGATATGTGTATACAGGTTCTAGGTTTGCTTTGTGTATTATAGAATATATTACCTCCGGTGTTGTTGAGTCCGTTTATGCGTGTGTTTCTGATCCACGGCTCTTGGATCAGGGCTATAGCGGTTGGGTTAACCTCCAGCCATTTCCGAAGTTGAGCCGTTGCAGATTCGCTGTGCTGGAGGTTAACCTGGAGGACCTTACAGAGGGAAGGAAGCATTGGAGGAATGCTTCTTTTCCCCTTGCCCCTTTAGGTCCAGGAGACTTATCCCCTTTGGTAGGCCCTCTTCGTCCTCGGAGTCCAGCAGTATGCCTTCCTCGACGTCGGATTCTGAGGGTTCGTCTGTCTCCATTGCAGAGGGTGCGGACTTTTTGGTGGACTCGCTTTCGCTCTCTTTGCTTTCCTCGTCCGTCTTGCCCTCTTGTAACTCCAAGTTAAAGAAAGAAAGAAAATACAATTAACAAGGAAGACATGATGAAAGCTGTTGTAGAATGTCAAAAAATAAAAATAATTAGGTGGAGATCAGTTACTGGAGTATTTTGTGTCGGAATATATTACTAGAGGTATATTATCATTGATAAAATTGAAAGGTAAATATATATTATTGACATCAATAATTATTAGGTTACATTGCGTACTTGAAATAAAAGGTATAATTGGAAATATTTTAACTACAAATGTTATACAATGAAGGTTTAAAATTTCACATTTAAAGTTTTATTCATTGATATATGATCCCCTACATCAGTGGTTCTCAAACTTATTTTGTCTACCTCCCACTTTGAAAATCAATTATTTTTCAGCACCCTCCATTTTTTTTACTCTACAACATCTTAAAAACCACAATGACATTCATTACTTTAATTCTAAACGAGACTTTTTTACCAGTGGGAGCAATTAAAACGCAACTTTATAATATTAAGAGTATCTTTTATTCAAATTAAAACAAACTCAATTTTAATTTTAAAATTAACCTAATGTGAAGGATGAATCTGATGATTTTTAACAAGTTTGTTCATATCAGATTCGAATTTACTCAAAAACAGCCGCAAGTCGCCGTGTTCGGTAACATGCAAATCCACAGCACTAAATCCACGTTCACACAAATATGACGATGGGAATGCTATCAAAAATCGTCGAACGATCGACCATAATCCAGGGTATAATTGCGGGATTTGCTTTTGTAGCCAAAATTCTTGGTAGCCATTTTTGAATTTGAATTTTATTTCCTCGTTCGTTGTCAATTCAATAAGTTCTTCTTCCAGATTGGATGATATTGCTGTGTTGACGCTTGAAAAAGGATTCAACACCCAGTCTAGTATTTCCAATTTCAAAATGTCCTGGAATTGTTCATGAAATCACTGTGGAGGTTTTCCAAATGTTGGCAGTAGGCAAACAAGTCGTCATTGTTGCAGGATACTGACAAATTGGGAAAATTGTGGAACTCACGTTTGCCGATATTCTTCTTGTGTAAGAGCAGTTTGGCTACGAAAGCAGCAACATTTTTTGTTTTAATTAAGTTCAAGTGGAGTTGGAGATTTGTGATATAAATCTGAAATTTTAATGATATAAATCTCCAACCTTGAAGTTGGAGATTTATATCATTAAACATTTTATACAGGTATTTCAAGTACGCGATATCACTCTTTGATGTAATGAGGTTGTTGCGCAATTCTGTGTCTTTGTTTTCCAAGAACTCTATTACAGAGTCAAACAGATTGTAAAGTCTAGTCAGACAATTGCCTCTCGATAGCCAATGCACTTCTGTGTGAAACAGCAATCAGCTTCATCATTAGCAACACAAAGCTGAATAATAATCTATCATTTAAAGAGCTGTTTGGGATTTTATTGATTGCTTTGATGACATGTTGCAGTGATTGAAACAGTCGTTCACTTAAATTTCTAGCAACCAAATGCTGTCGATGAATAACGCAATGTACAGCGAGCACATCTGGAATTTTGTTTTTTAAGTATGCTATGAAGCCTTTATGACACCCTGTCATAGCCGGAGCGCCCTCCGTAGCAGCTGATATAATATTCTCCAAGGGAATTTCTTTCTCATCACAAAACTTTTCTAGTGTATTAAATATGGTTTCTCCTTTTGTATGTCTCTAAATTTTTAGCAAATAATAGTTCTTGACATATTTTGTCATCTTTAATAAACCTCATACAGGTAAATTTTTAAGAAACCACGAGCAGTATTTCTAAATAAACAATGTAGAGAACGGCTATAATACGAGAAATAAACATGAGCTCCAAGCACCAAAGCCAAATCTAACTTCATTTAAAAAAGGAATGTTATACAACTCAATAAAAATCTATTAACACCTACCTGCAAATATTAAAGAGTTGAAGGAAAAAGGGTTTACTACAGCATTGAAGAAATGGCTTATCGAAAAAAGCTTTTACACGTTAAATGAATATTTCTCCTAGAACAATATTGTGAGCATGCATTTTTTACAATAATTCGATTAGGAAGAATACATATTTTGAATTATATACATTTCCTTTTTATAGGCGGATTTTTGATTATTCCTTGATTATTTTTATTATTCCTTTATTTTTTTAATATTATTGGTGGATTGTTTTTATTTATTTTTTCTACTGTTAGTTCTATTTATGTAAAACAGTCTGTTTCGATTATTTCATGTTGTATCTATCTCTTTTTAAATGTTATTTCAGGCCATTGAATGAATATTACAAATTTTTAATATCAAAAGATTGTTAGTATTTTTTTTGTGATTTAATTTCATTGTAATTAAAGTCATTTGTGCTTTATTTGTAATTAATGTCAATGCTTTTAATTAATTAGTTATTACTAAACTTAGGAAATAAGTAAAATTTTCAATCTGTTGCAATAACAGGGAATGACATGAGAGACATAATCTGAAATGAATTGCAATAACATGAGAGACATAATCTACTGCATTATCACCATAAATGTGTCACCATAATTCAGACAATAAATATATTCCATCCGTCAACTCTCTTGGGCTTGTCGATTGCTACACCTAGACCATAATAAGCCAACAAATTTAAATAGTCGTCCGTTTGTTTGTCGTTTTCACTTAGTAGGTATTTTAATATTGAGATCCCTGACAATTATAACATTTAAATATCTGTTATATTGTATGAAATCGGAGACTAGTGCGGTTGTCATCTTTAAAATATCAGTCTACCCTAGGCAACGACGGCTGCAACATCGCTAAAACGCCGGGTGCTACAAAATTCACGCAGTAAATTCGTTTTCTATCTTACTGTTATATTTCTGTACTAATTTATCTAACGATTGCAAAAAACCAGTAATGTTGGATTTACTGGGGAATCTATATATCGCTAAAATGTTAATATCGTTTTCTAACAAAAGATGAAGGCAATTTGCATCATTGATGTTATCTTCTTCGACTACTACCTGTAATTCAGCTTTAACATATACGACTACACCGTCGTATTGCCGCTGTACTAGGTTAGTATTGTAACAGAAAAACCCATCTATAGTCTTTGGCACATGCATATCGTCGATCCAGTATTCTGGATAATATTGCATTATCCAGCTCGATCGTATACCAGGAAGTGGTTGAAAAATGGTTTGCAAATTTTGAAACGGTGAAACAACTTATGTACGAATATTGCAAATTAAAGTATAAAGCTTGTAAAAAGAAGCTACACACGATACCATGTTATTTACACAGAAAGAATAAGAGGCAAACCTTTTTTTTTTAATGTGGGTAATAGTCATTTTGTATATAGGGAGAGGGAGGGGGACCATTTGCTTTTTTCTCGAGATGGATTTCCCGATTAGTTTATTGCTGATATTTTTTTAAGACTGCACCGAGCAAAATAAGCGAAAACGTCAGTCACGGTTTTGTCGCTGCAATCCATAATTTTTCGGTAATAAATATTTAAAAAATATATTTAAGATCTCAACGAATGTGTTTACAATAATACATCTTCTATAATCAAAAACCATTTGCTGGTTAATATTTCTTTCAACATAAAGTTGGGGAAAAACTTAAGAAAAGCACTCCGGCGTTTTGTTCACAATGAATAAAGAAATTAGATTTTATTTCAAATTTCAAATCGTAATAAATCACAAACGTTCAAGCTACAAGAAAGCATCACGGATATTTAAAAATGTTCCCTGCTTATTAAAATATGATTTTTTTAGAAGATACCTCGAATCTGCCATACAAATTTACTATGGCCAAATAACGTTCGATATATATACGCGAGCGCAAGGGTGAATTATTCAGTCGTCCACTAGAGCTGAGGAGGGGGTGACGTTTCTTTGCGTAGCGATCTGACCTCGAAAACCGGCCGCGATCTATTTCGTGCGCGTATAATATCACTCACGCGGTAAAACGATGTAAGCATTTATTGAAAGTATTTTTTATTTAGATTTTATCTGGTATTAGTGTTCCTTTTTCTATTGTCGAAAGTTGTAATTAGGTCAGCTCGTGTAAGAACCTGACCTAATTATAACTTGTTTTTATCTAAATGAGCATTATATAGCATTATATATATACAAGTTTTTATCTAAATGAGCATATTATTATGTTTTAGTAAAAATGGGAAAGCGTGAGATTAAATATCATAAATTGAAATGTGGCTCAAAGTTTCAAAACAAACGACTTCTCGCTTCTATTGTACGTGCAAGTGCCATCGCTGAGCAAGACTCGCCTGCCCAGGTATAAAAATCTTAGGATCTAAGTGATAATACGTTACAAAGCAATAATTACTTTTATCACTGTACATTTCGTTCCTAGGAATCTTCGAACAATGTGATAATAGGCTCGAGTATAAGAAAACTTGATGAACACTCGACGACAAAATATACGCCGTGCAATGATTTTGCGGTAAGTTAGTTGTATATATTTTTTTTAAGTGTTCTAGTATAAACTTTACCTGTATATTTGCAACAAAGATTTTCGGTACTTAATTCAGTTACTTTTATTAACTATCTAATTTTACCAATACAAATCGTGTTTTCGATTGAGATATATACCTATATATTTTAAAAAAAATACTGTGATATTGGGCTTGATTGCGTTTCTTCGTGAACTAAAATTGGAAATTAGTCCGTGTGAACGAGACAGGGTAATACGCTAGAGCGGAATGTGAAATGAACGGTTTTCACTTTTCACTTTTTCGAATTAAAACTACCCACCAAAGATAAAGCATCTGAATGTAACACAGCACAAAATGTATTCAAATTTATTCGGACGAGTATTAGTCCGACAGGTAGTTTTATCGACGATCGTTCGTTTTATATTCCGTTCTAACTCGTTCGTATTGCTTCGTATCTCGTTCGCTTGAACTAATTCCAGTTTCAGTTCACAAAGAAACGCAATCGGCCCATTGCCTACGTAATTTAAATTTGATAAAGTTTTATTATCAGTGTAAATTTGACTTGCAGTGCAACTTTTCTATACATACCTTCTTCAATATTTCCGGTCACTTCTATTTTCAGAAGCAATTCAGCAATAATTTATTAATTCAATTAATTTTATTTCAGAAATCATTTGAAACGGACTCGGATTCCGATTTCGAATTAATAACAGAAGAGGAAAATAATGATGATGTGGATTTTTTACCTGAAGGGAATAGAATAGTAGATTTTAATTACATATTCAAACAACTCCAAGAAATGGCCCATCACAACTCTGCATTTCAATGTAACTTAAATTTTTTAAAACTTACCAAGGAGATTAAGAAAGGGTTTCTATCAAAATTCTTTTTTACGTGTCGATTATGCAATGCAAAATTAGAACTTTTAAATTGTAAAAAACCAGATAGCCCAGTTGAACTTAACCTCAACCATAACGCTGTTAGTAGTTTCATGTCTATTGGCGCTGGATTTTCAGGATTGGAACAAGTTTCAGCCTCCCTGAACATACCCTGTATGTCTGATAAATTATACTCAAAGTGCCATACCAAGATCTGTGAACTATGGGAACTAGCTAAAGAGAAATGCATGGAGGAAGCAGCCAAAGACGAATATAATTTAGCTGTACTCAACGGCGAAGTGGATGCGAATGGAGTACCAATGATTACTGTGGTGGCTGATGGCTGCTGGTCGAAAAGATCGTATAGAAAGAACTACAACGCATTATCGGGTGCTGCAGTAATAATAGGATACAGGACAAAGAAAGTACTATATATGGCAGTAAAGAATAAATATTGTATGGTTTGTGCTCGAGCTGAAAACAGAAAACACACAGTTCCAGATCACATATGTTTCAAAAACTATACAGGTTCATCTAGCGCAATGGAATCGACAGCTTTGGTTGAAGGTTTCAAAACATCATTGAACACTCACAAACTGATTTACTCTAGATTGATAGCTGACGGTGATTCAAGTACACATAGAAACATAGAAAAATCGAAACCGTATGGAAATTTACTCGTGGAAAAAATAGAATGCACTAATCATTTACTACGAAATTACTGCACAAAGTTAGATGAACTGACCAGAAATACAAACTATCCATTGAAATATAGAAAAGTTGTTAAGAATAACATATTGCGCTTAAGGCGTTCTGCAACTGGTGCTGTAAAACATCTTAATTCTGAAGGTAGCAAAACTTTTCAACAAAAAGTTCTACAGTTGAAGCAAGATTTGTTGAATTCACCACACCACGTATTTGGCAATCACAGCTTATGCAAATCTTACTATTGTGAAAAGCAAACCGAAAACGTAGAATCCGTAGAAGAAAACCTAGTTCCAATAATGAAAAGTCAAGAGGGTGGTTTTATATTTTCAGCCATATTGAAGTTTATTTCCAGACTGGTGAATAACGCGCCAAGCCTGATGCATAATGTTAATAGTAATATAGCTGAAATTTTTAATAGTGTAATTGCAAAGTTCGTCGGTGGAAAACGAATAAATTACTCAGGCAGGCAATCTTATGGAGGTAGATGTGCCGCAGCAGTAGTGTCCTTCAATTCAAGAAAGCCAGAGACTTACCTAAGCAAAAATATTTTTCTGCGAAGTCCAAACAAACTTATTAAACGACTTGAAACCAACAGAAATATCAAAAGATTGACATCAGCAAAACGCAAAATAATAAAATCGTTTCATTGTAAGAAGCCTGTTATTAGTCATGAGGACAAAAATTACGGAGAGTCTTGTGAAAAACCTGACCTGGAAAAGGCGGATTATGAGTTTGCCAAAATCGAGCATTTGAAATGCATAACTTTGACTAAGGAAGATCGCCACTTACTAGAAAGAAGAACTATTTTGCAGGCAGAATCCATAGAATGGCGCCAGGAGCGAAAACTTCGGCTAACTGCATCTATATTTGGAAAAGTTTGCAAACGAGGACTTATTAAATGCGGACCTTTGGTAAAAAATATACTGACTGAAAACAATTTAAATCATGTGAAGTCTATACAACATGGACAAAACCATGAACATCTGGCACGTGATCAACTATCTTGCTATCTTCAAAGTCCTATAAATCCATGTGGATTATTTATTGACCTGGATCTACCATTTTTAGGTGCGAGTCCGGATGGACTTTTGCAAGAGGACAAAATTGTAGAAATAAAATGTCCGTACTCAGCTAGAGGAATGAGTATTAATGATGCCATCAGAGAGAAAAAAATTACTTTCTGGAAAATAGACAAAGATGGCAATACCAATGTAAATAAAAAACACGATTGGTATTTTCAAGCCCAAGGACAAATACACGCCACTCAAAGAAAAATTTGTGTATTTGCTGTTTGGACGGACGTAGACATGAAGGTGGAAGTCATAAACGAAGATGAAGGCTTTTGGAGTGAGATGGAAATAAAACTGAAAATATTTTACTTTGACTGTTTGCTACCAGAAATTATAGATTCAAGACTGGATAGGCAAATGGACATAAAGGAACCTGCCTATATTTTGGAAGCATTAAAAAAAAAAGAGATATTAAAAAATAATAAACGGAAAATATTGGAAACAAAATCCGTTAAGATTACGAAACCAAAAAAAACTAGTAACAATAAAATGTTTAACAATGTGAAAATTTTCTAAATCAGTTTAAAGCCAGTTCAAGGCAATGAGCAACTTTTTTGTCCAAATTGTAAATTGTAACTTTTTTTATAATAATGCCTATATTTTTCTAAAAATTCATAAAACTAAAATTCTTCAGATATGGTCTTTTCCAGGTATCATCTAAGGCGACTACCTCTCTCAAATAGTGATAAACTGACATTTTGCGATCAAATTTATGGGCCTCCCGCATGCATTTAAATATTATAAAAAATATTAATCTTGTAGAAAATTTCCTAATATTTTGTTCTACGATGCAGAATTTCATTGTTTTGATTTAATTCCTAATCAAAATAAATAAAATCTGAAGTCATCACTTTTTTGTAAATTACATTTTTCTGGGTATCTACAAAGTCAAAGAGATACCACATTAGATACCCCAGAGAGATACCAGATTATAAATTCTTACGAATATCTTAACTGGCGCCGCAATATGTTATTTCGATATTTTCTGTTTTTAACATTCTTTTTCACATTTTTTCCATGTACCTACTGACATACCACTCGGGCGAGGTGCATGGCCATGCAGATTTCTGGACGGTGTTTTTCATCTGAGTCATCATATTTTTTTTATGTATATGATTATACTTATGTAAATTAGGATATTATTAAAGATAATATTATAATTACGGTACCTCCGGTTGTTTTTTGGAGGTTTCCTATCCGGACTTAAACGCTCTCATTGATCAGTGATTTCGTGTGACTTCATATTGCTTAAAATTCTTATTTTACGGATTTTATATATTGTTGCTTTCAAATATGCATCACAAATAAAGTGTAAGCGTTTAAGGCAATGGATACCGTTATTTCCTCCTCAATGAGTCATAATAACGTATACAATAAAGAAAAACTGACTCTTTTGCTGTTATTTTACTGATCCTTCTACTGTCTTGTGCATTGTGTTAAGTCTTTTTCAAGTCTTTTTTGATGCCCGGGCTAGAAGATAATCTTTTGGCACTATAGTGGTCGCAATCGCTCCTGACATTCCGGGTCGTAAAACGTGCGAGCACGACAGCACATCACTTTTCTCCCTCGCACAAGATATAGAGATCGCTATCCCCGGCCACGCCTCACTATCGATATCGATGGATTTTCGATATTGATGTGTGATACATAGTAATATTTGACAGTACTTAAATGAAAAATGAAAAACGAAGGGGTTGGTAAACTTCGGCCCAAGTGTTAGGTTAGGTCACCTGATCTTACATTGTAAGGATCCGGGTTCGATTCCCGGCTGGGTCACTATTTTCCATTGGGATAAAACTAACGGAATTTCATTTTCAATTCTGTCGGCCGAATGCCATAACAAGACACACACTTACACACATGTTACATGTACACATACATATAAACACTTCATATTAGGGTTGGTTGTAAGAGATTGTCGTATGATAATAAACCCGCCCATTGTGAAATTTCACAATAAAGAGTACAAACAAACAAACAAACAAAACAAATTACTTTCTTGTATGTATTTATAATATATTAGGATGTTCGGGGTAGTCCAAAACAACTAAATGAACTTAGCACGTAAACCATAAGAGATTCATTGCCAGTCCTGTAAATACACCCTCAATAAAGGGAGTTACTCTCTGGAAGGGTTTCAAATGTTACGTATCTCCTGTCCAAATAATCTAATAATCTCCTGTCCAAAAAGTCTTCTAATATCCAAAGCGTGAAACGATAGTTGGTGTGAAATATCGTATCTACTTTTTAAAAATTAAACAGTTTTTTTTTTATTTTGATGATTTAGTGTACCGAATATTGTTCAATATGAGAAATTGAGTTTAAAGTTATACATGACTTTTTTTGTTGAGGTCAAGGTTACCGACAAAAAGCGGGTTTTATTTTTAAAATTCAGTTCTTCAAGTTTTTTTTTCTTAGTAACAAAGGCCTATATGAAAAAAACTTTCAGATAAGTTTTAACTTGGTTTCCATGTTGAATTTATATAATCTCCTGTACAAAAAGTCTTCTAATATCCAAAGCTTGAAACGATGGTTGGAGTGAAATATCTTATCTACTTTTTTCACGTTCACGAATTTTCACATTTTACACAAATTCGGTTGATTACGTAATCTTGGGGGGGGGGGGGGTAAGGCCGCAGATTACGTCTGTAAACATGTGGGAGGGGGGGGGGGGTAGAAAATCCCAAAAACGTGATTACGTAATATGTGGACGGCCCCGCCTCATAACCGCACAATCAGAGACCTGTATTCAAATAATTATGATATCGTTTATATAAATTACTGTGATATAGTTAAATATAAATATAATATAAGACGAAATAGTTAACAATGACTCAGTTTTCTGCTTTTTCTGTAAAATATCTAATTTTGACTTACACTGTACTTTTGTTTATGCGACGATATTCGACGCGCCATATCGTCGCGACGATTGGCGCCAACCGGTGTGCTGCGTTAAATACCTATTTAGGGCACGTGAATTATGGTCGGCGCAGTCTTAAGATCGATCGACGAAAGTCAAATTTTAAGAGATTTGCCCCGCTAGGAATCAAAAGTGGCAATATCGGTTGTGAGTTTTTCATTCGAGGCGATAATAATACAAAAGAAAGCAGCGTTTAGCATTGTATATTTTCATACGCTTACTTTAGTCTATTTCAGATTACGAAGTCTAAAAGGTAAGTTTTTCATAAGATACATCGTTTCGTCGTCGGCGGGTCGCGTAGGCGCTGCAAACGGCGGGAGAAAGATAGAAAGGGGATTGCGGATAGGTCGTTTATTCGTCGTCCGGTCTCGTTTAAAACTAGATCTCGTCGTATGTTTAAAATTGTCGGCGGTTCAGCGGCGGGGCAGGTCATCGGTAGTAGGGGTGGTGGGGATGGGGGTGCGGTTGCGGGTGCGGCTGGGGGTGGGCGTGGTGCGGCGGCGGCCAGGGCTGCGGCGCGTAGGGCTGCGGCGGCGGCGCGAAGGGCGCGAAGGGCGGCGGCGCGGCGAAGGGCGCGGCGGGGGAGGGCTCGGCCGCGTAGTAGTGGTGGGGGAAGCGCCCCCCCGCCTCGGCCGCCGCCCCCCCCGCCCCCGCGGCCTCCTGCAGCGGCACGGTGATGAGGTTGGTGCGCGGGGCCGGCGGCTTGGCGTGCACGCCCGTGTGCGCCCGAGGGTCCGCCACGATCGGCACCTGAACACCCTTCGGCATTACCCTCCGATCGCTCCGGCGACCGCCCACTCTTCCGCCCGACTCCCTCGTTTTCCTAATAATACTTCACCACTGCAGGTTATCATCTCCCAATTTGGCAAATTTTGGAAAAACCACTTTTTAAACAAAAACATCAAAGACAGCAAAAGGATATATCTAACCCCCTAAAAATGACAAAAATATTAAATCATCGTGCCTGTTAAATCGCCTCTAATAGGAGTTATGGACCCGGACAGCGAGACCTGTCGATTTCAATTTTCTACCGTAGCATTTATCATTGTTATATTTCAGTCTAAAATTGCACAGACACGCCGATTCAAATCAAACCTCTATTTTAATACCTTTACTTGTAAAAAATTTTTTATTTGTTTTTTCATATTAAGTTACGTTTTATTGTTTGTTTATTTTTCTTGATTATTCAAAATCATAGCTACCTACTTCGTGTTGGTATACCTATTATTACTATGTTATTATGAAATTTATTGATAGTATGTTGTTATAATTGTGCTTATGACTTACTATTATTAAATAGCTATGATTTTATTCCTTAATCAAAATTTATCACATCTCGATTAGTATATTCTATTTTGTAAAATAATCGTATATGTATTATTTTTGAATTTTACAATTCTAGTTATTTCTTGTTTTTTTTTTTTTAAGGTTATATATAATTTTAATTCTGTGACCATTTATAATTGTATAGGTATAATGTTTAATTAGCTTAATTATGATATTAATTATTGTTCTGTATCATATTATTTGAATTTAAAAATTAAAAAAATTAAAAAAAACTTTTTTTCTTCGTTTTAGCTATATGAGTTTTAGCTTATATTAGTTTAGCTTCGTTTAGCTATATGAGTTGAGTTTTCTTCATTTAGCTATATAGCGAAACTTTTAAATAATTAATATTGTTTAATTTTAAGACTGTCAACTCATCGACTATTCAGTATAATTATTAACCAAAAAAGTTAAAAACTACCATTAGTTAAAAATGCAGAAAAATGGGATTTATGAGTTTAAAACAATTTCATTCTTCTTCTGCAAATTCTTCAAGCTACCGAGAAGCACTGTTGATTTTATTTTTCATTTTTACAACTATATTCCATTGTATTTTTTCTATAAAATTTTCAACGCAGTGAAATGTTATTTTTTTTGTTTTGATGTGTTTGTAGTAGAAATAGGCACATCGCAATCGACGTTCTGATGAATGGCAATAGGCCTCTATTATGAAGGCGTAAGAATGGAAAAGAAAGCCACGGGGAAGATGGCATTAGAAAAGAAAGGGTTACTTTCTCGGACGGGAGGGGGACGGGTACGAAGGGCGGGGGGCGTCGGTACTCACGCTCAGCGGCTTGGGCGGCGGCGGCAGCGGCGGCGGCTGCGGCGGCGGCGACTGGCGCTCGCGGCCCCCCTCGCCCCCCGCCGCCCCCCCCGCCCCCGCCGCCGCGTGCCGGTGGTTGATGTGCGCCTGCAGGTCCCGCTGCAAAGGACAGAACACCCATCACTCTCCTCTCCTCTCCCTTCCCCCCTTCCCCCCCCCCCTCTACGCACCTGCGACAGGTAGGTCCGCCGGCATCCCGTGTCGCCGTATCTCGTCCCCGCGTGAGTGCACACGTACACCGTCCCGAGGCCCGTCTGCTCCACTCGAGACACCTGACGACAATCGTACAGACATTCAAAAATCCAACCGTGACCGAACCTAAACTCATCCCAGATCGTTCCAAGCGTCGAGCTTCTCATTCGACTCATTCGGGTGCCCGCGCTTCGCATGCAGGCGACGCAATCCCATAAATATGTGTAATTTTTTTTTATTATTATTATTATTAGCATCATATGTGCGACATTATTTCTCACCGAATCTCCGATCTGCGGAGGTTTAGCGACTTTGGGACCACGGCTTTAGAAATGTACCGATTTGATTAAATATTCCCGTATATAGGACGAAAATCATAAAAAACGATGGAAAAAAATATGCATTGACGCAAAGCTCGCAACGTTAAAACGTACAAATCTAAGAGGACGCACAAATCTCTTCGCCGCGCAACCGCAAGATGTTTAAAAAAATCTCACAAAACTTCAAATGCAAATCATCATCTAACAATTTCCTCTTTCGTACACCGACAGATTTTCAAAGGAAAAAATTAAAATTCTATCTCCAAAACCAAAAATCTTAAAAACGGATAAGTAAATTATTCTCCTCCAAAAACTGCAATTTAAAATAAACAAAATTCAGCGCGCGTCTATTATGTGTTAACCGCTGGAATGCTAATACCACCAATCGGTGGTTTTTCCTTTGTGACAACTTGCGGGCGGCCCATCTCCGTATTTATGCAATTATGTAATTATAAGCCAAAAAAGTCGCCTTCATTGAATAACCCACAATTATACATTAGTATGCATGCACAAATCCCCCCTTCAAAGAAATTTTCGAGGGTTGAAAACATCGTGAGTTTCATACCCATGGCTAACTTTCTAAGGGTTAAAAAAGAAAATGTCATATGACAAAAAATACAATTCACACTCAATTATGACTGAATTTTCAAAAGAAAAATAAAAAATCTATCTCCAAAAACTACAATTTAAAATAAACAAAATTCCACACTATGTGTTAAAAAAGAAAACATTGTATTAAAAAAAATACAATTCACACTGATGATCGCTGCGTTTGAGGTTGGTTATTGACTATTTGCAGAATCCATAAAGGTCACATTCCGCATAATTCTACCGCATCTACGGAATCATTTCCTGAAATTCTCTCTTGCAAATACCATCAGTCGCACACTCCGCCGTTTCCTCCTCCGTCCATCAAACCTACGATGCCCGGTGAGTCCGCCCACTGCCATCTGCAGGTTTATTCTAGAGGCCCAAAAAGTACCTCGTCACTTACAGATTGAGAATAGCTCTCTTTACCTGCTCGCGTTTCCCCATTCTCCATCTCTCTTAAACCCAACCTGTTTTTACCTGTGTAACCTGTGTAACATAAAATATAATATTACAGCCATGACAACTATCATAATAGTTATGTTTTTAATAATATTTTTTTTAGCATTTCATTTTGTGACTCATCCAAGTATAGGAATGCCTATCTACTGGAGTATTTGATTGTATTGTATGTCATTATTTCGCGCAGAACTGTTCTTGTATACCCCCGTCGGCGGCAGTGTAAGTTCAGATCCGATTACGATTTCTCAGAGTGCTTTCTCGCCAGTCTATCCATGTCAACAAATTGCCGTCACTCATTTTATGATATCGCAAATTTAATAATAATTTACCTTATCTCTGCATCTCGGACAATGTGTATGATCCGCCCGGGCGCATTGTAAACAAAATACATGTTTACATGGAATCTGAAATTACATATTTTTTTATTTTTGATTATAGTAGCAGATATAGTAGAACTTCAATTATTCACACTAATAGAATTAGAAATATGAGTCTTATGATTGATAGATTGAGGTTCTGCAATAACTAATTCCTATTTACAAACCAGATTTTTTCAAAACTATTTTTATATTTTTTTAATTTAGGATTACTAACTCTATCAACAGCTGTTGTTCTGTGTGATCTAAATCTCTTATACAATTAACCCCTAAACTTGTGAAGTAAAAACTCGGCCGTACCTTTTGCATCCCGGAAGGGCGTTACACATTCTAGGGGGCAACATATAAATATGTAAATTGGCAACAATCATATATTATACAATGGAACCTCTCATAACGAGCATAATTCGTTCCATACTCTTACTCGTTAAGCGAAACACTCATTAAGCTAAACAATTTTTCCCATACTCGTTATGAGAGGTGTGATTATGAGAAATTACTGCAAATTACAATATGAGAAATTACTGCAAATTTCTCGTTATGAGAGATTCCACTATAATATAGTATGGGTTATATTTATCAATTATCCGACCAATGTCTTTAGTGTTTAAAATTTCAGCCATGGCAATATGACCTACATGATTCTAAAGCCACTCTAAAACTTACTTGAGAGTTGCTTGCTTCTTTTATTGGATTCTACTACCCCTTGGGATCTGGTGGAGTATCTTTGTCCCAAGTAACCCCAGTTCTACCGAGCGGAATTGCTTTGCACCACACTTCTAGTGAATCAGGTAACTTCTATTTGGTGAACCAAGCAGCATATTTTATAAATAGCCTTACTTACCATACGTCCGTAGATCAAAATAGGTTTCTGGCATATATCGCAGCAGTATATCATGGGATTGAGAACCTTTTCGCCGATGAGCGTTGTTCGGTGGTTCCAGTTGAGCCGAATCATCGGCTCGGGAGGCCCCCGTTGTAAAGTCGTGAATACGGGGGCTTCCAGCTGAGATATATCCGCTGGCACCTCCACTATAGCAAAATAAATAATAAAATAATAATAATATACAAAAACTTTTTGAGGTACAAGTCTTACTCTCATTTATTTTAAGCTAAAGTAAATCAAAATCAGCTGTTTATTCTCTAAAATATTCTACAGTTCTCGAGTTATAGAAAAATAAAAACACCTTTCATAAATTTTTGCCTATACCCTAAACATATTTTAACTATTGCATATTGTATTGTTACAGGAACTGTGTGCATGCAAAATTTTAAGTTAATAAGATGTGTAGAAGTGGGTCAAAATTAAATTAAACGATTTGACCTAAACGGACTGACATCCCTGTGAAGTTGAATGAAAATGTTGAAACTGGCCAAAGGAAGGTGGCCCTATAAATGGGACTTCGTAGTTTGTATGTCTCTATGTTACCGTTCGTTAGTCAGGCAGGGACGCCAAAACGGGGGGTGGATTGCCCATCCCCCCCCCCCCCCCCGTGGTACTTTTCTAGTCTACAAAATCTAATATTAATTATCGATCAATTTAATCTCGATTCACTTAAGCGCTCCACAATGCAATGAGCTGCCTAGAAGTAAAAATTCTGTGGAAGGGATTGCTAAAACACTTGGAATACACATATTGGAGACTTGCAGCCCATTTGGTAATCCTAGTCTTGGCAGTGAGCTATTTTTCTTGATGTTTCAATGTCATCTGACTATCACAGACATACTAAAATAGACCACACGACCAGCCCGATAAATCGATAGAGGAATAGAAAGAGAAAGCTGCATATGGGCCCCCTCTATCCTTGATTAGTCGCGCATGCGCGGGATTTGCGTAAATATATACTGAGTGCAACGCTTCCATGCAATAATGTCTGCTATGTCAAGTTGTAGTGCGACTAGACAAGGATAGAGGGGGGCCATATGCAGATATCTCTTTCTATTCCGCCATCCCATTCAAATGATTAAAATCAGCATTAAAATGATTGAATTTAGTAGTGTGTGTTTTCTTTTTCTTCTAAGTAGATGAGGTACCTATATTAGAATAATTCCCATTATTATTACAAAGGTACAAAGGTACTTAATTTTTGCCAGTCTTTTTAGGAGGAAGTTTGATTGTGTGACATTACTGGGTCGAGGCCTGCTGCCATCTATAGACACTTCGCTGTCCCTATGGCCAAATTTAATGACATATGGCATGGTCATAGAACTTGCTTTCTCATTCCGCTGATTTCAAAACACTGTCACTTTGGTTTTTAAGTACCCACCCAAATAAGAAGAGCTTACCATTTGAGATCATCGAGTTTTCTAGTCCACGAATACAAAAACGAACTTAGACGCAGAGCAGATACGTGCGTAACGGGTGTAAGGCTTACCTATTACTGATAATAATAATTACATCATGGGCGATTGTGACATTCAAAGATATGAAATACTAACGCTTGGGAGGTTCATTTTCTTCGTTTTCCTCCTGCTTCACCTCGACCAGGGTCGGGGCGGGCGGCTCTTCGGACTCAGGCGGCGGCGGGGAACTGCTCTCCTCCTGGGCGCTGGAGCATTCTTCCTCTTCCGAAGAAAGCGCTTTGGCAGCCTTTTTGCCGCGGCCTCGACCTCGTCCCCTTCCTCTACCGCGACCACGTCCGCGTCCGCGACCTCGACTGTTTTTCTTCTCACTATTCATCAGAGAAAATCAGGAGGAAAAATATCAGGCGGACGCCGGTCTTTCCGATTTTGACAGCTCGCAGCGTTACAACGGTGTACTTCGTGCGATATTTTTATGCACCGTACGTACGATAACCTGTCGGAAAAAATGGAAATGCTTAGTCATTACCTTCTGTATCTCATATAGAAAGCAATGGCTTAGTGGATAATAATTGATTAACCGACCACACAAACGTACGTGATACGTCAGCTATATTATTCTATATGTGGCCCGACTGTGGTTCTTCGTGAACTAAAATTGGAACTTAGTTCAATCGAACGAGACAGAGCAATACGTTAGAACGGAATTTGAAATAAACCATCGTCGAGTTTACCGCACCAGAATTACATGTCTAATTTATAGACGCCCGAATAAATTTGAACACATTTCGTGCGATAAAACCGCATTTTTAGCTGCTTTATATTCGGTGGGTAGTTTCAAATGCCTGGCCCCACTAATGACCGGGCCACACTGCGTTGTAGCGGCCACGCTACGTTTTTCATTGTGAACCGTGAGCACGACGGGATCGCACGTGTTTGTCTTCGATAAGATATGGAGTGGACTAACGAGAGTCATTGTGTTTCTCGAAATTCTGCAAACAGAGACATTTTTGTGGGATCCGAGACACAAAAGTTACAAGAATCGTGCATCACAAAATTATGCTCGGCGACCAATAATGGATTTTTTACCATGTTAAAAAACAATCGAAGAAATTAAAAAGAAACCCTAATGGGTTATTTATTATAGAACCCATCTAAACAAATAGAAAGTCTTCGAAGTCCAGTCTTTTTTTCTTCATTCGGTAGTGATGAACATATTTGTTTAAAATACATTCTTCAATAGCTAATGTAAATAAACTTGTTTGAAATCCAAACATTAACCGCTCGAAAGCCAGCCTTCGCTCGCAAAAAACTGCGCCGCAACTGTTTGGTCGGTTTTGTAAATAAATACTGACAATATCGTTTTTTTTATGAATTCCCTCTTGTTATTTAGTCTTGTTAGTCGTGTAAATTATATATTTCTATGATATATATGGGGGGCAGCCGAAACGGTTAGCGCGGATCTGTCAAACGACGCAAAATGCCTCCGATGTCCGACGGGTTAGTGCCAATTTTATTGCCAAGAATGGGCATTGACGTTGAACGTTCACGTGTGGCCACTCAATATAGCGCGGTAATAATTGACGCAATATTTATCGCAATGATGTGCATTGACATTTCCCGTTAGTGTGGCCACAGTAAATGTGGAAAAGTGACATCCGTTCATTTCACATTCCACTCTGACGTACTGCTCTGTCTCGTTCACATGAACCAATTTCTGATTTTAGTTCAAAAAGAAACGCAATCGAGCCCATTATTATGCGACCGAGCGCAACAGACCGTATGCCGTACGTTCAAGTACAATAAAAAACCCGAAACCCACAAAGTATACGTGATACGTCAAACTGTTCCTACGATTCTAAATAAAAAAGGGTTATAAATGGGTCTATTGTGTATTAAAATTTTCTGGTATATTGTAAACAAGTACCTATTGTTATTGAGAAATCTAATGAAAAAAATCCAACGATTTTTTACCTACTTTTTGAATAATAACCCAAAGGTAGGGCGGTTAAACTATTGAAGTACTGTGTAAATTTTCAACGTTTTAAGCATTTTTCTTTGTACCAGACGAAAACAGTTTTTATAAACAGTGAAATGACTAAAAGAGCTGAAATTACTATAAGACACGTAAAAACATGAAGTAAAATTATAAACTCTACATGAATTTAGCAGAAACGAAATCAAGAAAATGATTATATATACATTTGCATTATTAAAGTCTAACTGATATACATAATAATATGTCAGTTATGTTTTATAATATCGATAAAAAATATTATAAATTATTAATTCCTCTAATTTTAATCTTAGTGAATAGCAGAGACCTACGTATCCAGACTTTCGGTTGCGGGGAGGAGGGGCATTCATTGAAGCAACGCTCGCGGCACCACTAATACAGTACCTACCGTGCGAATTAATTGGAACAAAGAGTATTTTTTTTTTCAAAAAGTGCTTTATTGGATATAAACATACAAAAACAGTACTGGTATTTGTATATTTGTGCCCTACTTTTGCGTTGATAATACCTTTCACTCTTGTAGGCATAGAATTTACCAGGTTTTAACAGCTTCCTTTCAGTTCATCGTCGTGAAACCAGACTTGAATTACTGCACTGATCATATTGGTTTTCGTTGTACAATCCATCTTGGAGAGCCGTTTTTGCAAATGTCCCAGAAGTTTTCGATCGGTTTGAGATTGGTGGAGTTTCCGGGCCATTCAAGTACAGTAACTTGGCACTGTGTGAAAAACTGATTCACTTTTGACGTGACAACGTCTTATAAATCGATGGAGCCTGCTGCACACACGAAAAAACATGACTCATGCGGCGTTACCTCGCTCTGAGGCGTTCCATTTGTTATATTTATTATTCAATATAAATGCTGCCATCTACCGGTTGCGACAAGAATTATTTACTAACCTCAGTCTAAAATAGTACAAATGAAAATCACTAGATTGATTTAAATTCTTGACATAATTTTATATGTATTCTTGATATACGGAATGTTATTACTGAACGGACAATTTTCTTGTGGGTACAACGAAGTGCAACAAAGTAAGCAACTTTTTTTTTTTTTAAAGTATGAAAAGCTATCATTACGATGCGCTATCTAGCGGTTGGTAAAATGTCGCTGATATTGTTTATTTACGACGTATTACCTACCGCTAGATGGCGCAGCGTGCTGAAACGCTTCTCAAACCGTTATTTAACAGTTTGAGATTTCAAACTTTCAAATTAAAAAAAAGCAATAAACTTTAAACAATAAACAATTATACAATTATACTGCTATACAATAATACATTTACATGTTGTAGTCAAATCGGTGAGTATAAAAGCATATATTTTTGGGTGTTTGTAATAAACAATATCAGAATCTTAAATGAAACTGCTTCAAATGCAACCATTCCATTAGTATTTTCTTATGACGTCACGTTCAACTATAGTCAGTAAACCGACTTTACAGATAACCGATTTTTTTTTTCGAAGAATGGCACGGGGCGAGATCCTGTTGCAAACTCCCCTCATTGGAAGGATAGACCTTGTGTAGCTCCCGTATCATATGGTTTGATAAGATGATATCACAATCACTGGGATGTTGAATTCGGACCAATATATTGACATATTTTCTATGCCTACAAGAGTGAAATGTGTTATCAACGCAAAGGAAGACACATTCTATATTAACCCGGCGAGGATGTGGAGGAGTCAATTTGACCCTCCTCATTTTATTTTGTGTACAGTATTATGTCCAGCGGTCCTACGCTTGTGAACTTCTTAGTAGCTGGAGCTATATAAGTTTCCTTCCCTCTGCGAGCTACCACTTAGTCGGCCACCACCTTCGGATGGAGATAGAAGATTGCGAACGCAAAAAGGGTATTTATGACCCTTCCACAACCACGACGTAGCAATTTTTGCCATTTTCAAAGCAAAATTTTTCAAAACAATGGCCTCTGACAGTGTTAATGGAATGCTGAATTTGTATGTTTATGATGAATATACATGAATGTTTGCAAAAGGTGTCATTCATACAATTGCCAAGAACACATAGTTCCGATCTGTCAAACGCGTGCTACGGCAAGAGATGATTGATATCTTAAAAGACTGAAATAGTAATTTTGTGATGAGAAATGATTGATCTCTTATAAAGTGCCTTTTAAAAATATTAGTTTTATGAAATATCTTGTTTTTGTTGATTTTTTAAAATATGTGTCGGGGAGCCCTGCTTAAGTTGATTATTTTATAAACTTTTTGTATGTTCAAAATAATAAAACTTGTCTACGCATAATGGCATTTTTTTAAATAAAAAACATATATTTAGTAACATATTGGTAAGTATTATTCCCGTCGTTTTTATTACATACCAATAAATACTTTAAAAAAAAAACAGGGTCATCATAACCCTCTACATTCTTAACGTACCCTTTTTGTACCACATCCTTGCCGGGTTAAAACGAACAATCTATAACTACCAGTACTGTTTATGTCCAATAAAACATTTTTCGAAGAAAAATACTCAGTTCCAATTAATTCGCACGGTACAGTACTTGAATTTGTCTGTAAAATGAAATGAAAATACCCTGAATTTCGGGGAAGTTGATTACATTTTAACTACCCCCCCCCCCCCCCCCGTGGATACATACCTGGTGATTCGATAAATAGTGTGCACACCAAAAATAAAAAGAATAACATCAGCTTTGCCTTTTTGAGTCTACCTTAGTAGGGCTTCGGCCTAGTTAGGCAGATTCTGCAATTAATGTGGCTTAAAATAAAAACTTTAAAATAATAAAATATTTACTAACAAATTTTCTGCCTTTGTACGATGTTTTAGAATATATGTTACCGCAACTGTATTTTTTTTTAGATAATTGGGCAATGGGACACAACTTTTCCATGATTGAGCTGTCAAAAATTTATCATGGTGGGTACTTTTGACATAATTTAAGGTTTACCCTCAAAACTTTGTTTGTTATTCCAATTAAAGTTTTCATTTTTTGAGCGTATTTATAAATAATAGCCCAAGTTTTTTTTATTGTATCCATTGCGTTTGCGCAGTGGCGAAAAAAAGTTGATCAGCAGGAGCAGCGACGGCGACGGCGAAGTGCGGCGAAAGATCCACCACGATGGCCCGCGCGTGTGACGGCCCCGACTCGGTGAGCATTGTTTATTATTTTCAATTAATGTCCACTGAAAGTGGTCGCAATCACACGCGACGCTTTCCGCATGGCTACAGATGTTTACCAGGCGCCCCCACAGCCCCGCGAGCCGCGTACTTTGTCCCACTAACTAGTGCGCAAATGTTTTATTGGTTAAATTTTTGCGAATGTAAACAACGGCCTAAGTTTGAATTAGAGCGTTCTATATTTGAATCGGTGTCACGTTATTTCTAATTCGATATGTATCTGATTGCATCAATACAATTTCTGATTAGGTGCTAGTTTCTAAATCTGATAAAACCGCATGTCTGGTGTCTGGTGTCCTTCAATCGTCCTGGCGCGGGGCACCGACTTTACCCGTCTCTTTCACTCATTCATAAGTATTTGTATAGAGCTATACCTACCTACTGTATTCGGCATCCATAAAACCTGTTATGTATTCGTCCGGTCTTCAATATTATTGTTTACTACGACTATTGCATAATTATTGTAGATAACGGCAACATTAATCTTTTTCTGAAAACGTAGGTAACAATAAAATACTAATTCCTCGTTTTTTTGGAATAGCAAATCTAATCGTTACGAAGAAGTTATTCTTGAATCTCTTGTTTTGTTAAAATGCTCGCTGTCACGCTTGATTTAAATCGAGTGTACAACGTCACGAATAGGACATTGTCTTGTCATTCACGATTCTCGCAAGTAATTATTGTACGGGCCCTAAGTGATGGTCAATATCACTGGATCAAGTCATAATACTTTGGGTTTTAATTCTCCAGAAATTTTGTACTTAATTGGTGCTATTTAGATTTTTTATTAAAAAGATGTTACATCACAATTAACCGGTATATGCACTGAAATAAGCAGGCCGCCATTCTAAGGGTCTCTCTAGACGATCAAGCATGCTTGACAAGCTTCGCGTCGCGGGCAGGGAGGGGATCGTAAACCGCAGGATATATGCAAATATTTTTTTGTAATATTTACCAAAATTGCCTAATTTTGTAGTTTATACCAGGGAGTCACGTTAATTAGACATACTTGATTGATGAATGATTGACTCCTTTTTATAAAAACTACACAATTAGGCATTTTTCATAAATATTAAAAAATATATTTGCATATTTCTTGCGGTTTACGATACCCTCCCAGCCCGGGACGCGATGCTTAGCATGCTTGATCGCCTAGAGAGCCTTGACGTCAAAAAGGCAGGCCGGCCAAGTCATTATTATTATCTAGAACTGCAACCGATACTTTTACTTCGACTTGATGAGGAATTCGTACCTATTTAGTTCTGAATATTTACGTTGATGAAGACACAGGTCGCTGCCAGACACAGGTCATATCTTAATGATTCAGTATTTCTGCCGAGTTCATGTATCATGCTAGGATTATAAACCTATAATTGATTTATATTATAATACCAAAATGCCATCATTGATTTATATTATAATACCAGAAAGTCGCTGTCTTTGAATGAAATCGTAGAAAACTTAAGTGTTCTAATATCTTTTAATGGATAGTGTTATGAGTTTGCCATTAATTAATGTTTAAATACTAAATTATCACCAAGCGAATTACTATAGGTAAAGGCCTCTTGTCTTCGAATGCAAACACGCACTCTGTTATAAAAGGTACATCAGCACGACCAAGCCAGCCGCCTGGAAGATTTATTTATTTAATTATTTGTTTATTCACTTATTACTAATTAACATTACAGAAAAACAAAAGCAATGAAAAGTAAAATGAATAAAGATATCAACTACTAATAGAATGTCGCGTAAAATACTAGCTATCATATAAGAATAAATAATAAATTGTTTGTAATTTAAACAGTTGCTGGTTGACGGTTAATATATTGAAATCTGTCGTCAGACAATAATAAAGTAGGCCGTAACCGCAAGTTTTCTGCTTTTGAAACTTTTTAGTTTTAAAAGAAAATAATATTATACGTTTTGCTACTTAAGATGCACTAAATCCTTGAGAACTAGCTAGAGTAGAAAACTACGAGGGCCCATACCTATTTATTAGTTAGGTCTACGGACCTCTCATTAATGTATATGTTGATATTATGTACAGTGAGTGGCAATTACTTTATGACCACCGTGCAATTTCAGTACTAATTCGCATTTTTCAATATTTCTAAGCTTTTAAACTGTAGTACTTTCTGGTGTCCACATTATAATTATTATATATGATAATTATATAAGATATTATAATACATATAAGAAGATCAATTTTCTCTAATTTAATAGTCATTATTCAAGTAAATATTTAATTTATAAAAGAATATTATTATTATTATTATATATGAAAATGTTAAAAAAAACAATTTGAATAGTCAAAGAAGTCCACTTACCTATATATTGTATTGATCGAAGGATATCAAAATTACCACATAATAAACAAGTACTAATTAAACAAAATAAAAATAATATCGAATCAAATATTTACTTCAATATTAACGTGGGCCACGCTATTTATCGGATGCTCACTGTTAAAGTACAGAATAATGATCCATTTATATTTATTATTTAAAATAAATAATGTGGTCAAACGAAAGCAACACAGTTTAAAAGCTTACTAATAATATTGAAATATGTCAATTAGTACTGAAATTGCGTGGCGGTCCTAATGTGATGGCCACCAACTGTAGGTACTACAGTTATTGGTGGCCATCACGTAAATAGCTGCAAAATCCGTAAGAATCGGCTAGCTGTACCGATCGCTAACGGAGAGCTAACGGGCCCATGATGAGTTGGCCACGATGACCTATGTGTTCAGGGTCGGTCACACTCACGGGTCAACACCCATCCGACGGCCTCCACGCACGGGGTGCGAACTTGGGTAGGACTCTGGCCAGCGAACCAGTTTCCCCTGGGAATCAAACCTCTGGCGCTCCTGGACGGTCTGCGCACCGTGCGGCGCAAGCCAATCGATTGTGCACTCCGACTAACAGTCGGGGGAGTCTGGAAACTGTATTGTTTCCTATAGAGCGGGGGTGATTGCGTACCTTACGGCGACTGCTCTTGAAATGACCATTGGCCATCCGATCCCGGTTCAGAGTCGGGCAAAGGACGCCTTGGTCCGCGATAGATTCGGTATACACCGTTTCACCGTTTCGCGAGGGAGAGGACCGCGCAAGCGATCTCGAACTCGGAACCAATCGAGAGACCGGAGAAATCTGGTCACAATTGAAAGTAAGGGCGCGAGTGTCTCGAGCCGCCGGGTATTATTCCTGGCTATCTCGCGGTAAGGAGTTGGTCTCTTACGGGTTGTGGCGTAGCTAGACGTCGGATTGTTTTGTCCGAAGTCTTCTACGCTCACTGCAGGTCGATAGAACGACTAATCGTTAAAACGTCCTGTGGTGACGGGCTCGCCCGTTGTAGTCGACTGAAAAAACCAGGAGTGCCGATATCTTTTTAATAGTTGGTGTTATGAGTTAGCTATCAATATTTGTTTAGGTTCTATTAAATCCTCGTCAAGTCAAAGTATTGGTTACGGTTCGTTGACATCAGAATAGCGGATTACTTATTTCAGTAAATACCTTAGTTGATTGGGTGATAACGATGTTTTTATTAAAAGTTCTAAATCAGTACCAATCAGGTACTAAATTTCTAGAGAATTGGAAATCCAAATTATGACTCGGTTCAGCCATCCTGCCGATCAATAATTTCTTAGGTATGCATTTAATTAGCAGCCTCATTTAGAAACGGCGGGAAAGTAGGAATATATTTACCTGACTCGATATTCTTGCCAACGATCTGAAGGCCTTTTTTAATGTTTGTTCGTGATTTCTCTATTTTGATTTAGCCCTATTTTCACTTGAAGCTTTAAAAAAGTGTGATTCAATTTAGTAACACGTTTACTTTCTGCAATCTCTTCATTTATCTTTTTCAAAAACAAATTCTGACGAAATTATTTTGATTGATTCATCACGTATTGCGTCATGTTAATTTAAAATTTAAATTGTTTCCGTTTTTTGCTTCGTATTTTTTTACCTGCGATTATCTATTCTACTGCGTTTGGCTAAGAAATCGATAGCCTCCACGCGTGTTGACCTGTCGCAAGTCTGACCTCGCAATTCGTAATTTTGTGGCCTCTCCTGCGATGACCTGCGCTCGGTCAGCTTCTTACAGCTTAGTGTCTGTGACCTGTGCGATTGTGCACGGCATTTGCGTCAGGAGAGAAAGAACACACAGAGCATAAAGCGTTATCAAAAAATGTTTGTTTTTACATAATTAACGTGTGATAATACACAAACGATCGTGCACCTCACGAGGTTGCCAAATGCAAGATTAAATTAGATTAACTAGGTCACAATCTATATTATATGTGAATATTTTACCTGTAAATAATGATTCGCATACCCTAGAGCGTGGGGTATGCCATGCTGATGCAATACGTCTGCAAAACGATGAAATTGGCATGACATAGTAGGTCTTTATTGTTGTGTTTGTGCAGGTCAGATTCATTCGACATACTTTGAATACTATGGGGGCGTTCAAGTATTACGTAACGCAATTTTTGAAGATCGTTGACCCTTCCTCCCCCCATGTAACGCGCCGTAACGTTTTTCTGTACCCCCCTCTCCCTCCCTAAACGTTACGTAACACCCAAGTGACCATTTTTACCTAAAAGTCACAATTATGTTGCGCAAAGTAGCTACCGGAAAGTCGCTAAAATACCTTTGTTATTGTTTTAATCGCATTTCCAGTAATAATACATAAAACAAGAGATTTCTATGTTAAAATGGGCTCAAATTTGTCCATAAACTTTTACTACTAATCTTACATTAAATTATGCCGCTTTCCTGACTTGGCCCTGTCCTTTAATACATTTTTGGCTTCATCCACTATTGTTCTTCTCATGCATTCTCCTATTTTAGCTTTTTTTACTAATAAACTTAACACTACTTTTTACTGATAAACAAAATAAAAAAATAACATATTTATTTTAACCTTTGGCAATGCAATTAGAAACGGAAACCTAACTGAAATAAAAAAAATATGTCAAAATAACATCGTATTCTTAAACGTAATCGTATTCTAAAACATAAACGAAAAGGGTTGCCAACAAAGAAGATTTTAATTCACTAGTTTTTTATTCAAATAAAAAAAAACAATGTTACCTAACGCGTTGTTCGAACCCCCCTCCTGCCCCTGTGATGCATCGTAACGTTCTGCCCTTTAAATTGCGTTACGTAAAACTTGAACGTCCCCTAATTAATTTCAAACTATCGGTCCATTAGGGGCGAATACACTGTTTTATTACTTTACCGTGAAAATTTATTGTGAAAGCGCAATTTTTTTCGAGATGAAGATGGATATACAGGTTGTGAACCGAAACGGGGCGATAGGAAGAGTCATTTGCTATAGAAATAACTATATATGTTGTTATCCAATGTTTAACGGTTTAGAAGTTATCGCGATTTTAATATTTTTTTAAAATATCGATGCCATTTTGAATAAAATAAATCATTAAAAAATCTACATAGCAGTTATAGGTCTCTTTTTGTTTGTTTTACTCCTTACTACTGATGTATCCTATTATTAAAAATGTATTCGTGAATGTTTCTTATATGTTACCATAGCAAAACACGTTTTAGTAAAATATTTTTATTTGTTGGGAAGTTAAACCTAATTTTAGAATGAATAATTCTTCTTAAAAATGCATGACAAAACTTACACATTACTTTAAAAACTTCTACATTTCATAGGAATTCCATAGAACTTTACTTCATTAGTCGTTACCCAATATATGGATAGTTTTAGGCGATAGATAGATAGTTTTGCTTCGGAGGGGATTGTCAACAAGAAAGGCTAAAAAGTTTTTAATCCAATATTTTTTTACAGTAAGTTTTCGAAATATTGTCCGCCCGTCCTTATGCATAAGCGGCACCTGCTCAGAGTTAGTTTGTAGGTTGCTTCCCCTTATTGTCCAGGGGGTTGAGGATTTTTAAAGTGCGATAACTTCTAAACCGTTAAAAATTGGATAACAACATATATAGTTATTTCAATAGCTAATTACTTCTCATATCGCCCCGTTTTGGTTGTGTCATGATATACAGGACACCCTGTATACATTCTGATACCCTCCGAGACGATTAAGATCATTTCCAGACTGAAGTCTTGTCTTGTGTGCCTGTGTATTCCTCCACGATAGCGCCCAAATGCTTCATTCGATTGATCTGAAATTCGGCATGCAGACATCATTTGGTCATGGCAAAAGTTGAAAAGTTGTAGTTGAAATCAGTCTACCAGAGGGCGCGCTAGTCATACTTCAATCTCGAAATATTAGGCTTAGAGACTTGAAATTCGGTATATATATATATAATAAAAAAATATTGTTGCCGAAAATCAGAACACTTATCTCTCAGTAATCTTCTGTTGAAGCTTAGTACTTAAGCGCACACGTTGTTTCGCCGCCATTTTCCCGAAAAGAATAGCCTTGTCCTATTTTTCGCTTCATCTCGAATGCAAGTGGTTTGTCCGATTTTCCGGTGCGTACACCACGATACACGTGGCAACAACGTGTCCCCATCACCGCGGCTAATTAGGTATACCGTACTAACTGAGAGACCATGCAAATTACACCTACGTTTTGTAAGAACCGGTGAATTCCGGTACCTTGTCAAGCGAAATGTGTCGATAAAGCTTATCGCCATTGACCCCCGGCTATCCGCAAAAAAATGTATGACGAAATTTTTTCTAAAAAACTTTTCCACGACCTTTGATAATCCGGCCACTGCCGATTATGACGGCGAAAACCGAATCCTAAAAAGAGGTCTTTATGAGCAGTACGAGGGGCGCACTAAAAGTTCCGCGAATCGAATATTTCCGTATTTTTCAAAGTTTTTTTTGTTTCTATTCTTTATTGTGAAATGTCACAATGGGCGGATTTATTATCATGCGACAACCTCTTACAACCAACCCTACTATGACGTCGTTATATGTGTCTATGCGTGTAACATGTGTGTAAGCGTCTGTCTTGTTATTGCATTTGATCGACATAATTGAAATGCATTTCAGTTAATTTTATCCCAATGGAAAATAGTGACCCAGCCGGGAATCGAACGCTGAACCTTACAATGTAAGATCAGGCGAGCTAACCACTATGCCACCGGGTCGTGCTCCGCGTCGTGCGTTAATGTAACCAACAAGGTTTTATTATATGTATATTATACGATCGTCATAAAAAAATAACGAAAACGATCAAGGTCCACGCGTGACGGTGGACTTTGATAGTTCTATCCCGTCAGGTCCAGAGGTCCCTCGACAGAGGAACCTCGAAGACCCTCCGGCTGACTTTGAGGCGGAACTGGAATAGGATATACTGATCAAGGCCAATGACATTGCCACGTTTTAAATTTTTTGTGAGGTATAATTTAAGTAAAATGTAATATATTTAAAAACTTAAATATTCTTATTATTATCTTATTTTATAGTTTTTGCTAGTTTTCTGATGTGTAAATTAAGTAAAATGTGTTTTTTTAAGAAACTCGAATATATTTGGTTTACAGACAAGATATATTTTTTTCTTACTTAAAAACCCTAGCAACATTTTTACTTTTTAAGAACGTAAATTTAGAAAATGGAATTGGCAAAAAAAATTAAAAGTTGACATCGATCGTTATTTTCCTTAACCCTCTAACTGGTTTCATCCAATGGGAAAGTGCATTTAGTTTCGCGGTCAAGTTCGAAGAAAAACGATAAAAATGTTTCCAACTATTTTTTCTCTATCACTTCCACGATTCCCGAAACTTTCGTGCATCCCACGTAAAGTGGTTGAACTTTTGTTTGTATCTCCGCGTCTTAGGTGTCTTTTTAGTGCGGTTTTAGCGCACTATTTTTCTCCCATTCTCATAGAGAATACTAATTTATAATAGCAAGCCTCGCCAATTTTCCGCACAGCACCGACCGACCACATTGCCGTCCATCGCACAGTGAATCTGAATATAACGTTTACAGCGGCATAAAATTGGTCGTTTTATTGCATGATGATTTTAAAATTCTGCGGTTTGCTAATGATCACAATTTGCTGAAACAATACGAGTTATATTATACGAATAGGTAGATACAGGTCTAAAGTCCATTCTAATTAAAAGTCTCATTTTATCAAAAAGATTAAATGCTGTGAGATTTACGTAATGAAAATCAAGTGCAAAAATGCTTTTACTAGGATATTCGAGGAATATTCTCGAGGAATATTTACGAGGAATATTCTCGCTCATTTAAGACATGTATTGACACGCGTAACCTATTTAATCTCAATGACAATAATTCGAAGAGCGTTTTAACCCTTGGGTGGTCACGCACTCCGACCGGCGTTTTTCGTATTATCCGTATTTATTCAATTATCGGCTCTTTTTCTCCCTCCACTGCGGTAAAAGCCTGTCATTGAAGCCTGCCATTGTCATTAATTTTGCATTTGAAAGTTTAAACTACTCAAAAACCTTTCAGAGCGTCCGAGTTTTAAATTTCGTAAAACATTTCGTTACATTTAATTTTTCGAATTTTATCTGTTTTGATTAATTTTACTTTAAAAGTAATGCAATCTCAAAGATTTTAAACTCTTATTTTAAAGAGTTCATCAACTTACTGACTGAAATTGACACAGGGATATGTTATTTTAAAAATCGTAATCTAAAAATCATAAAACCGTTTTGGCTATTTTGTATCGATGATTCTTCTTGTATTACTCATAACATTATTAAACACATCTTTAATCACACGTATGTATAGCATATATAGTTGAAATATTTGTGATAATATTTTTTATTTTGACTATGAGATGTGTGATGAAATCGAAGACTATCGCGTTTGTTTGGCATTATAAATAGGATAAAAAACGAATTTACCGCATGGAGTTTGTAGCACCCGACGTTTCGGCGATGTGGCAACCGCCGTTGTCTAGGGTAGACTGAACAAAGGCAGTTGCAACATCGCCGAAACGTCGGGTGCTCCAAACTTCACGCAATAAATACGTTTTTTATCCTATTTATAATGAGATGTATTGTGTTGGCGCTTCCGCATGTATCGACCCTTAAGACATAACTACACCTGCTGGTGTATAAAATACACCATGTAGAGTAAACAGGATTTATTAATTAACCGTTACATATTTGTGTAATATGTCATACTCTGTAAACATTGCTTTTATACAAAGCATTTTTGTTAGTTTTTAACCGACTTCAAAAATAGGAGGAGGTTATCAATTCGGTTGTTTCTTTTATTTTTTATTAATGTTTGTTACCTCAGAACTCTGCCATTTATAAACCGATTTGAAAAATTCTTCTTTTATTTGGAAGGATATACTTGCAGATTGGTCCCATTTTTATCAAAATCCTATTCTGATGATGGGATCTATGAGGAATTGAGGGAACTCCTCAAATATTATCATACGAAGTTGAAAATGCACATGTTGATTCAATTCCGATGACAATGTATTTATTTTTATGATAAGCATGACCTGATTCTTCACACTGGGCTGGCTCCCGATGAGGGAACTCCTCAACGGTCACAAGCACAGACACAAAATTTTGTATACTCATTCAGTTATGGTAGCCCATTCTAAATTTCACCGTGGCATGACTGCTGCACCCAGGGTTAGCTCCCAAAGAAGGGACTCCTTAAAGGTCAACAGACACGAAATTTTGTATATGCATTCAATTACGACAGCCCGCTCTAAGTTTCACCAAGACGACTGCGGCACCCAGGGTTGGCTTCCAACGAGAGAACTCCTCAATGGTCAACAGCACAGCACAAAATTTTGTTTACGCATTCAATTATGATAGCCCGTTCTAAGTATCACCATGACATGGCTGCTGGACCTATAAAACATTTTGAAGTCGGTTTTTTTTGTTAAAATTTTGTGTATTATTATCTAAAGTTTTGATATAGTATAATCATTTGTTTTTATGTATCTTATTTTTGTTTGCTTTTATGGTTGTGTACAAAGTGATTTTATAGTGGGGTTGTTAAGTGTTAACAGTGGTTAGCAAAAAGTTTTACAAAATGACTTAGGCAACTAAATCTGTCAAGCCCACCGTGCGCCCTGTTTGTTAACAACCATCGAAATCGAACGTGTGCGGTTTTCCACGCTATTATTAGCGTTAAAGACCGCTGTAAAATCGGGTCGAATGCTGAAACTTTTTATCGCGGGCCATGCGTGCAAAATTGTGACAAATATACGACAGAGATTGATCATTATGCAAACTGTCGAAGTTTTTCCAGTAAAGGGTGAAGAGGCCATATACTCTACAAGCAGAGGGTTAGGGATGACCCAAGCTGTGGCTGGCCCATGTTTCGTTTCTTTCTTATGCCTTATTCAGGGTTCCAAATTGCACTAAAACAGAACCTTGTATCCAACTAACGTTTTGGTATTCTCTTTCATGGATCTTAAAATGGAGGTATTCCCTTTCATGTGTCTAAAGTTAAATTTCCTTATACAGGGTGTATACGGATGTGGCTTAAATGGATCTTCTTCGATGCTAATTTAAGAACTATTGACAATCGAGTGGTCTCAACGTGTAATCCGAAGGCTTTAACCGCCCTACCTATGGGTTATTATTAAAATTGTAGGTAATAAAACGTTGGATTTTTATCATTATATTTCTTAGTAACAATACTTGTTTACAATATACCAGAAAACTTTTTTACGCAATAGACTTATTTAATAAAACCCTTTTTTTTATTTAGAATCGTAGGTTTTTATATTTAGAAACGTATCGCGTACGCTTTGTGTGTTTCGTTTTTTTTTTTACTTGAACGTACAGTATACGGCTTGTTGCGTTCGGGCGATAATATAGCGAACGTATCACGTACGTTCGTATAGGTAGGACGTTAATTCTTATTTCGTGGCTATTTTTCCTAATTTTCTATTTATTATAAAATATTATATTGATAACATAATCAAATAAATAAATACTAAATCATTAGTATACTATACTCAGTACCTAAATTGGGCTTCTCGGGTCTAAAACTGCACTGGCCTGAAAATAATGACAATGGCGCAGATCGCATGGCAAAACAGTCAACATTTAGCAATTAGTGTCCACAAACGATTATTTCTTTTGAATTTTATACACAAGATGTTACAATTTGCATGCATAAAATAACGAAACGCACAAGGAAAGTCCGAAACAATATAGCGACGGAGGTACAGAATATCCACAGACAAAACCGGAAAGTTTATAAATTAATTCAATTCGATTCTTTATCTAGGAAATCACACAGTATTACAAGTGAATATAAAAAATACAGTTTTAAAAAATAAAATCGAATTCGAATTCCAATAAAATTACAGAAATTACGTTGAACTATACTGTACCTAAAATTTTTATAGTACATATGAGGCTTGTTTAGGTTGTGTGTGTGTGAGTATGTTGAGTGTGTACGTGTGGAGTGTGAGCATGAGCGTTAGCCCCGGCGCGGATTTGCGGCCTGGCCGCGACGGCCAACGAGATACTGCTGAATGTAGGGAAACGCCATCGGGCGCGCCCACTTGGGTCGCGCGGGAATGCCATTTACAAAAACAAACAAAAAACTACAAAAAATATGTAAATCAAAGTTGCTTATTTGTTCGTACTGATTCACCCACTTCAAGGATGCCGGTTAATTAAAAGTTATACTGTACATATTCTAGAACCAACTAACAACATTAGGGCTACGATAAACGGAATACTGTACAAAGTGGCTCGTCTGCCCCGTACAAACAACATTACTTATATTGAAGGACCGCCCTTTTTGTGACCACATACTGAAGGACTGTATCAGGCACCTGAACCAGTAGCATCTCGGCTAATGCAAATAGACCTTAAACGCCAACGAGTTGTCATCCTGTAATAACTCCTACCTGACCTAAAAAATCGCTCACTTAGGAGGTCATGATCTTCCACTCCGTTCCAGTCAGATAGTGAAGTCGTCCCGAGCTCGTTTTGTGCCCCGAATCGATGTACCTATGGCTACCGAGGCTATTTCAGGTAGAGATTGTCGAACTCATGGCGGTTTCAAAGTAATCAGTGTAGGTACCCAGCGGCCGTCGCTGGGTCTGTTTCCTCGAAGCGATGATTTAAATGATGTTAAGTGATTGATGATATCAAAGTGATTCAAAATGACGTAGTCTCGGTGACTCGGTAACAACCCGACCATAGACAGCATTGGAGACCTACCCTACCCTTGTTGGCTGTAGTCATTGTGCTAGATTTAATCTGAAAGAATGATAGTGATGGATCTCGTTTTAGAGTAGTAAATAAACTATCATTTTTTAAAAAGTTTTTTTAATCGTCATTATTGAGCGAGAATCACCCACTAAAACATCTCACGTTGTCACTAATGTCCTATAATTGGTGCAGTATATTGCTTTTTGTCATTTTCGGTGCAGTTAATCGTCTTGATTATGCCTAAGCTGCATAGATAAAAATAATCAATTCGAAACACTTTTACTATTCGGGTTTCGCACGCGGAAACGGCTGTGTTTGCTCGACGTTCAGTCTTTCCAATTTGCAAATTCAGATCTTGCTACTATTATAGACACAAGCCGTGGAGCACATAATTTTGCTCCATTCCTATTAGTGACGTCTCGGTAATAGGGGTTCGTACCAGATTTATAAATTGATTAGCTGTACCCGCAACTCCGCCCTTTCGTACAACAACAAGGGCGAATTCTGTGATACATCATTGTAAAGAAAAAATAAATATTAATAAATACATGGCAGTCACTGCGGTCGTTTTCGTAAAATATTCGATTCCGACCCTCGATATATAAGGGCCTGGATGGGCCTTTCACTCGCGAAAATGACTACTTCAGTACCAATACGAGTAGTAGTTTCGCCAGTACTACTCAGCGTGAGCGATCCCACGACGAATAATGCTGTGTTATTCTCTCGCATACTATTCAATGTATTGCTCTCTCTCTCGGTCACATGTTTTTACGCGCTATGGTTAAAGACCCAACTCATTTGTACCTAAGGGTATATCTATGCCTTATAAATCGATATTTCCAACTTGCTACTTTCCCCTTTTTCGCCACCCCTTCGAACACGTACTTCCTTATTTTCTTAGATGATCTGGACACTGTTTTTATTTCCTGGTCGTCCAGTTTGAGCAATGCTTCAGATATATTCCTTGAGCAGTCTGCAGATGTATTTGCGAAGGGCGTCTTTATGATGTTTTTGGATTGGATTGGACTCGTTCCAGGAGCGTCTCTCCAATAGATGTATTCTTTTCAGCCACTTTTTGGTGGTAAGTTTTAGGAGGCAGGATGTGTCTTTAGCTAAGTTCTGGATCCAGGAGAGGTTTCGATAACCATTCCCTGGCTAGGGTATCTGCTTTCTTATTTTTTTTTGTATATTACTCTGCTCCGGTACCCACGTGAAGGTTACCATAATCATGGAACACAGTTGAAGGAGGGTTTTGAGGGTATCCCAGATTAGTTTGGATGTGACTCTCCTGGCCTTTAGTGCATTTAGGGCCGAATATAGCCTGGTTGAGTGACGTTCTCGATCTGGCGACATTGTCGCCCCGTGCAGCGCGGCTTGATATAACATAATAGCAGGTTGTTGGCGTGTGTCTGCTCTTTCAAAAAGTGCGTTTCGCCCGCTGAAAATACTCTTTCTGAATGAGCTATAGCTTTGTGTTGGCATGCTCTCGCGTTTGCCGGTTTTGCGCAGTCACGCCTATCCCGACCTCATTTTTCTTCGGATTCTTAAATTCCGGATGAGTTATATCGATTGAAATAGAGACACCAGTCATCTGGGAGTTTTAATTAAGTCGCCGCTTCTCTTTCTTGAAAGATAATAAATTGATATTAGATTTTATTTATTTATTTCTTATATAAATAAATTATTATTATTAAGTGTACAGAAAAAAAATATTTTTCTTACTCAATCACACATTGGCTAAAGGTGTTTTAATTTGGTATGTTTTTTAAATGGAATTACCGAAAATTTTAAAAAGTTGACATTAATCGTTCTTTCCCGTAACCCTTCATTTACTTTTACTTACAAAATTTCATTTCGTCATTTACTTATATATATATATATATATATATATATATATATATATATATATATATATATATATATATATATATATATATATATATATATATATATATATATATATATTGTTTTCTTAGCTGCAAATAATCTTATCTTTCTTGTGTGACAATATTTATAACACGATAGATAAACATCAGCTTATAAAAATGTACTTGTTTAGGCTGCAGATATTATTAGAGGAAAAGGTGCAAATATGATATAGGCAGGTAATATGGAATACAGCGATTTCTCTCCAAGGCGTCGACTTAAACTTGTTTAAAACGAAAAATGACCCGGTGGCATAAAGGTTAGGTCGCCTGATCTTACTTTGTAAGGTCCCGGGTTCGATTCCCAGCTGGGTTACCATTTTCTTTTGGGATAAAATTAACGGAATTGCATTTCAATTCTGTCAATTGAATGCAATAAATAACAAGACACACCTTTACACAAATATGACACGCACACATACATATAAACACTTCATAGTAGGGTTGGTTGGGGGAAATTGTCCTACGACAGTAAACCCGCCCATTGTGACATTTCACAGCAAAGAGTATAAACAAACAAACAAACAAAAATGTCGTCGCTGCTTTCGTAGCTAAACTGCTGTTATGTTATACAAGAGAATATCGGCAGACGTGCATTTAATGGCTTCCCTAATTTATCAGCAGTATCCTCCGACAACTACGGCTTGCTTGTTTGCTATCAACTTCGAGAACCTTCACGGTGTTTTAAGGAACGATTCCAGGACATACCAGACTGGGCGTTGGATCTTTTTTCAAATGTCAACACAGCATGATCTATACAACTGACAACAAACGAGGAATTAAAAATTAAATTCAAGAATCGCTACCAAGAATTTTGGCTGCAGAAGTCAATCTCCCAACTGTACCCTCCATTACGGTCGATTGTTCAACGATTTCTGATAGCATTTCCATCGTCGTATTTGTCTGAACGTGGATTTAGTGCTGTAGCAACAACGTTGCTAACTAAAAAGAGAAATCGACCGCATGTTACTGAACGCCGCGACTTACGGCCGTTTTAAAGTAAATTCGCGCCTGATATTAACAAACTTGTTCTTTCTTTTAATGATTATAAAAATACTTCTAATTGTGATTAAGAATGCGTTTTAATTGCTCTCGCTGAAACTTTCTACTTTGAGCTAAGCAATAGCATATATGCCATCTATTCTATCCATTGACATATCCATTTGACACGTTTAAAAATATTATTTGCAATAGTCGTTTTAAATTGCGCAATAGACGGTTAAACAAAATTGGAGGGCTCTAGATTTTTCATTTCTCAAAATAAGCGGTGGGCGAAATAAGTTTAAGAACCAGAAAGATCTATTGCAAATAATATTTTTATACATGCCATATGATATGGATAGGATAGATGACCCATATGCTATTTCTGAGTTTATAGTAGAATGTTTCAATGAGAGCAATTAAAACGCATACTTAATCATATTTAACCCTCCGTATCTCCGTGACTAAATCTCACATGCTATACAAGGTGGGGGTTGACATACCCCGAAAATAAAATGAAATAAAAACAACAAATTATTACTGTATGTCAGTTATAGGAAATTTATTGTAATAACTAATAATAAATAGGTTTAAGTAAAAACACATTTTAATAGACTTATTTAAAAAAAAAACAGCGTTTTGTTCATAATTATTTATTACATCATAATTATACATCATAATTATTTATCATTAATACATCATAATTATTTATCAAGTCTTTTCTTAAGAACTCATGTAACAAGCCATAGAAGGTGGAATGTGTGATATCCAAGCGCGCTTTATTCACGTGTCGCGCGCTCTGAGGCTGATGCCGGACTGAATGAATTACACTGATTGGAACTATTTGGAACGTCGCATTTGCAGCTACCGAGAAAATAACCTCGCAGATCTTTATTATTTAAGAATTATTACGAGTTTTTAACTGCTAAGTTGTGTTATACCCCACCTCGTTCACGGAGGGAGGATTAAAAGCATTTTTATAAACAATACATTTTGTCTAACTTACTAACTGGATTTAGACAGATTAACCAATAATTAACTATGATGGTATTTTCGAGCTAAAAATTGATTACGACAAAAAATGTAACACGAATTCTAATCACTATTCCACATTTGCACCTCTTTCCGAACAATGTAAAACCTTTTAATGTTTATTGTTTAGTAGTTCTTTCTTGATTATTTTGCCTGAAACCTTCAGTCGGCCGAAGAAAAGACGATTCTTTCCTCCGTGTTGTCCTCCAAGGCTGAAATAAATTGCCTTTTAAAATTTATATAAGTATAATCGATTTCGACTCTAGACGAGCGAAGCCTTATATGAAAGATCCATTGCGTCGTTGCTTAGTTACGTAACCTATAAATAGATTACGCCTACAGACGGTTCTTCAGTCTGAGATATGAATTGCCTTCTTTATTTTCTTCCGATCTCTTTCTCCCTCAATTTTCCAAGAATCACGAGTATTTCGATATTATTCTCTGTGGAGATTACTTTTTGTTGGAAAATTACTTACAGTAGATACATATTACATAGGTGCATTTATTTTAGTATCACACCGCATTTATCAAATCACCGGTTTACAAAAACGAACGAACTATAATGACCAAAAGCAGTGACGAACTAAAGAAAATGCGACGCGGTGCAAAATTGAACAAGAGGCCCTCTGCCTCATATACATTCATTATGATAGGGTTTCTCAATCTTATATCTCAATGGCCAACAAATCAAAATTATTCAGTTTTCTCTGATATATTCATGTTATCCTTCAGATTATCAATTTAAGTAGAACGCCATTCTTTGGTCCCAATAATAATAACAATAAACCATATGCCATGAAAGATATTTCTATATATTTTAATTACTTGTATGACAGTTCTTCCTAATTCGTTGTAGGTAAAACGATATGTACGGAAATATATGACCATAGTGGTTGGTTTTTAGTGGCGTCAGAGATACTAGACGAAGTGGGCAGAAGTGCTGCAATCGACTCACGCGGCGGGTATCACGTAGGCCATCAGTTGTTGTTTGGCTTTCGTTTCATGCTGTATCACTATTTTTGATCAAAATTAAATTATAATAATAATAGAGATATAATAATAATAATGTTTGTTAACAGACATTTCTCGCCAGAAACCTAATAATTGAAATATATAAAACTCGAGATTTCATTTAAATATACTTAACTAAAATATGCCTAAACATATACAGGTGAGTTTATAATTAGTGACATCCTTGTAGTGGGCGAATCAGTACGACGAACTAAGAAAATTTTAATAAGACTTTTTAAAAAAAAAAAAAAGAAAAAAATGGATTTTGAAACTTTATTACAGAAATAGTATAAAAAGTTGTGAGCACGATGCGCTATCTAGTGGTAGATAAAATATCGCTAATATTAGCGATATTTTACCTACCGCTACATGGCGTAGCGGGATCAACGCTTTTTAAACTTTTCTTCAATAGATAAGAATTCAAAATTATCAAAAAAAAAATCTTTTTTTTTTAAAGTTGCCTATATTGTCGTACTGATTCACAAGAATGTCACTAATTAAAAACTCACTCTGTATGCCACTCTCATGCTTAATGGCTGGTGGCCCAGGGCTCTTACAATTGACAAATAGTAGCATTCTCCTTTTTATTTACTAGTTTGTTTTTTAAGTAAAATACCTAGTGTTTATACCTCTACTAATGATATCATTTCTATGTTATTTAAATATACTCGTATATATGTTTATTCGTAAGGATAAAGCTTCTCTTGGGCCACCACCCATTAGATGTAATAATCTATCTTTACCTACTTATTATGAATTTGTTTTCTTTTCTTATTTGATATAAATAATAATTTATCACCCCTCGTTAATTCGATATTATTGTAATAGAGAGAGATACGGCAGTATTTGACGTAAATGCCACATACGGTATGTGCGTCCGCGTATCCCAGGTCGCCGCTCCGCGAAAATCGCCATTTTGTGGAAAATATCCACGGCTAAAAGTCGCACTCGTGCGACTGAACTTATTTCGGTTTTCGTCTTTTCCGGATCAACGAACTTGGCGAGCACTGCCGGCCGTCCTGCGACCGATTGTCCAGAATACTTGCTAAAAATTAGCATCCTCTCATCGCCAGAATCTCGCTCCCGCCACACCGCGCCCAAAATGTATTATTGACGTGAAACGTATGAATTTCGGATTGATAGAATATCGGTCTGGTAGCCAGGTTAAAATTTTCCATAGCAACCAACTGAGTAAATCCAGATAGCTTACACGTGTAAGATTCCAGCTAATGAGGTTATTGCGGCGGTAGACGCAATCTCTGGGTAATAGAGATTGAAATTATATGAGAGGTTATATGAGGATATCGATTCACTGAATCATATTTGTCGTCTTCCCCCATTATATTAGATGGCGTCACTGCGTATAATACTCTCATTGATATACGCAATAGTACGCCATCTAATGATCATCCCTTCAAATTCTGTGTCATGTCGATCCTCGAGATGAAGAAAGCCATACTTAGCATTAAGTCTAGCATTAAGTCTGAAGCAGAAGATTGTGACCAAATGAAATGAAATCTTAAATGAAAAATAATATCTATTTTAAATGAAATTTCAGATATAATCACATACTTGTTCAAATACTCCATTAATTCGGGAACTGTGCCCTCAATATGGAAGAGTGGCCTAGCTAGTGGTTACTATTCCCAAAATAGGATAGAAAACGAATTTACCGCGTGAAATTTGTAGCACCCGACGTTTCGTTGACGTTGCAGCCGCCGTTGTCCAGGGTAGACTGTCTACCTTGGACAACGGCGGCTGCAACGTCACCGAAACGTCGGGTGCTACAAATTTCACGCGGTAAATTCGTTTTCTATCCTATTTATAATGTCAAACAACCGCGATAGTCTTCGATGTTATACTATTCCCAAAAGCTCAACCGGCAATACTAATCGAAATTGTCGGCCGATTTCCATTCTCCCAGTGCTCGTTAAAGCAATAGGTAGAGGGGCGGTTCTATAACTAGCTTCTTCGTTCTATAACCAACTCTTGACAACAGCCTTATTAGCTCTTTTTGATCCCAATTTCACCCTAGTCACAGCATGGCTACTGCTTTTGTCCAAGTTGCTGGTGATGTTCGTCAAGCCAAACGAGAAGATAAACGACAACTTACTAAAATAATAATAATTTTGACATAATAATGACTCATTTTGTATCCGGTATCCCAGATACTGCACTCGTATGCAGCGGCCTATGTTGTTGCAGCCATTTCATCCTAGTTTCGTCTATTGAATAATAATAATTGTGTTGAGTCGAATTCCGCCTGCTCCTGAAATACGCAAAACTGTTTATTTTTCGCAACGCACTCCATCATACGCACGTCTGACAGTTGTGACAACCGACCACATTTTTCTCATTCTCGACGTTAAGCTGCGTTCACACGTTTTAGCAAACGATTCTTCTTCATGACAAATCGTCCTGTTCGCGATTGGGAGAAGTCGTTGTGGGCCGTTTACACTCTCGCGCGAGGCTACACTCTCGCGCGAGGCGCGAGGCGAGACGCAAAACCATGTGCGTAAACAAACAGAACAGAGGCAAAGCTTCTAGCAAGTAGGTAAACATTTTGTACGCTCGTTAGAAGCTTTGCCTCTGTTCCATTTGTTTACAGATATGGTTTTGCGTCTCGCCTCGCGCCTCGCGCGAGAGTGTAAACGGCCTATTGCGGTTGCGAAACGAGGTGGGTCTCTTCCTAGTTTCGGTATTTTTTGTGATTCCGCGCGCGAATCAGCCACGTGGCCCTGACATTTGTTTTTATTTATGGTGCATTTTGATAAAGACCGCCCAATTGATCTATGTAGGTTGCTGCTGCGCGCTGTTTTTCGTTTCTTATAAGCTTCGTCATCGAGATGATCAACGTCCTAAACTTCATAATTACTTTCAGGATAAGTTAAAACAATGCAGAAGCTTACTAATGAAAAAAGGAAAACTTACTGGTATGGAAAGGGTGGATGAAACTGTTTCACATATTTTTGTTTAAAACGAAAAACTACCAATTTAATTTATTATCATTATATATTACTAATAAATACCTGTATTTAAATAAAAATGTACGTAAATATTACAAGTAGGTTTATAAATTTATATATGAGAATAATAATACATACATGCGCATAGAAAAAGTAATATGTAAAAGAACAGGAACCACCCTAGTACGGGCATTTAACGTAGTTGGGTAGTTTTTGTGTACATGCCTTTTTTGCTACTTTCTCTCAAATAAACTATTATTATATATTACCTACTGGTTTTTCCTTTTTTTAAGGTTGTAGTGGTCTAATAATCACAGAAAATAGCTTTACAGAATATACCTGAGTATACGGAGTATACGGAGAAATTCGAACTATTGAGTATCAGAACCGACGAATTTTTTAAATAATTTAATAAAAATAAAATATTCTGACACGTCATGATTTTTTGTGGTGTTTTATTCAGCCATTCGTTGTATCATAGTAGCCTCTTAAAAATACAGATAAGGAGAAAGGTTATGGTTATTTCCTTACCTGGCTTCTTTTTTTAGTTTTGTTATCTAGCCATATAAAAAGATGTTGAATTCAACGAAAAGGAAATCAATTTTGAAACAACAAAATCCTCCCGATTTAGCCTATAGAAATATGGTATACTTTTTAATATCCATCTTAGTGTATTAATTTTGGCTGATTTATTTACTTAAGCATTCAAAAGCTTTCGTTTTTGAGACCAGAAATAATCATATTTAAAAAGTAGGTAACCATTTACCGACTTGGACTATGCCATTGTGGTAGAATTCATTGAATCTGCTCCCAGGGGAAAAGTAAACCGTAGTAATCTTTTCCACCATTTTGTACCTAAACTTTTTGTAGATACTTTTGTCCCTCATCCATTAGCAGAAGGGCGGTCGCGAACGGAAATAACCCCGCGGACTACTGCGCACTGACGAAAACATATTAATGGAGGGTTGTTTTGAATCAATAGATAAAATAAATTTGGTTAGGTATTATGAAAAACGGGCATATGGGACTGTAAACGTTTAGGAATAAATCGAATTCATTGCCTGAAGAGCGCCCTAGAAGTTCAAAACTGCTTGTCAAACACGGGAATTTTTCGTGCTTGACAATCAATTTCAACTGTCTAGAACTAAGCTTGATGTGTTTGACAAGCAAACTACGATCTGTTGTCCAGCACGTAGTTTGCCTGACTTAAAAAGATAAAAATTTATATCTTTTGCTGTGCTTGTCAAGCCTTGCTTGACCGTCTAGAGATATGCTTGTCAAGCAACTCACATCAGTGCGCTACGAAACGTCATGGCGAGTGTACGCGACACGAGCGATAAGGAGGCGCAGCATGCGAGTTTTATATAAACGAAGATATATTTTATAAACGTTTTATATGAACGTTTTTATATAAAATAATTTTTAAATAGACAGGCCAGGAAAAAGAGTTTAAATTTTATAACTGATTTTTTTTAATTATTTGTTTTATCGTTTGCCTCATAATTTGTCTTATTTTATTTTAATGGTATAAATATCAAAACCGAGACAAATACTTATAACCGACCAGCGTGAAAATGAGCAAGAAACATTTAGTTACTCAAACATAATATTTAATCTTTTATCTTTTATCTGGCTCGAGTCACTCTGTGGTGACAAAAATGCAAGTGAGTGTTAATGATTGACAAGCATGCTGGATGTGTCACGTCAAGGCTAGGCGTCAGGCTACTTCAAGCATGCTTCTCAAGCACCTAAATGCTTGACAAGCAATTTTGACCGTCTAGGGAGCCCTTTAGAAATCGCAGATGGTTTTTTCCAATATTGATTCGTCTTCTGATTAATAGCCCGTATCAACAAACGACCATTGTCATTGTACGACCTTTTCTATAGGTATACCAAGAAACAGAAATGTACACTGCATCATTTGCACTGTATGCAATAACAAACGACAAGGTGAGACAAATACTTACGCGGCTATTATTGTTATTCTCTGCACTGTGAATCGTTTACAATTCTAACATTTTTTATAGTTGCGTGGCAGGTGACTAATAATAATAATGAGGGAATTGGGTCATGTTGCGTTTCTTCGAAGGCTTAAAATGAAGTCGAAACAATCACTAAAATTGTTACGAAATTCGTGGTATTTTTTTTTTAATTCTGCCAGATTTTTTGGCGACCGAATTTAGTGTATTTAGTTCATTATACGTAACAAAAAAAGATAAATTGCGAACAAAACGTTTACGAAAAATAATATTACTGTACCTAAGGGAGACCAGGGCTGCTAGGCGCACGAGTAGGTTGGCGCAACTCATATATCTCACAGTCCCAAGAGGCAGCGACAAAAAAGTGCAAGAGTATTTGCAGAAGCTGATATTATGGCCATAGAGCGGTATTTTGGCCATAAAATGCTGTGGTAGAGTCAGCAGGCCAGACAGTGTAATGCATGCATAGTAAATTGGTAATACCCTTATCAAAAAGTCAAAGAGAGAGAGCAAAAACGATACTCAGAACTACTCGTATAATCTAAAAGTACGTCAGAATGGGTGATTGTAAATAATTTAATGTTCATAAATTTTTAAGACGTAGAGTTACAGATACAATACTAATATCGTAAAAATCAACAATTTATATAACGGTGTGACGTATCAGATAGTAATGGACGTGATGTTCAAATAGTTGTGGCCACTAAATTATTTTTTCAATAACATCAGTGATGTTTCAATCACATCTTTTACAATAATTGTAATGATATGCTTGCTATATTAATGAGTTATTAAGATTCATAGCTTCTTTTTTTATTCAGCTCTTCATCCTTCAGCTATCCTTCAGCTCTTATTTTATTAAGATTCACAGCTTCATTATTGCATTCGTTGTTTTCACCATCTGCGATTGTAGTCATTCTGGCCCGGATTTTTCTCAGTGAATCACACAAGAAAGTCGGCAATTTTGTTACTCTCGGTAGAATTAAAGGAACTGCAATACCTATTTTTATTACATACACAGTCCTATTTATTTTGAAATAGAATCAATTTTAACTCTAAATAAACACAATTTGGACCCAGTGTAGATTTACTTGACTCCTAAATATGTATGCCCCTGGATGCAGATATTTATTCTATCGGTTATTGCAGTGCACACGTCAATCTATGACATGCTACATGGATTATAACTAAAATATTTTTAATAGTAAATAAAAAAATCGGTTGGGTCACCCCAAGACTTTCCCGACAAGTAGACAAGCACCCCTTCTCCCCGCGTTTAACCCCCCCGCCGTTTAATTCCCTCCCCCCCGATAGTGAATGTGTTCGATTAAAATCGCGAATGTATTTCTAAGATTTTTATCGTCTTATTGTAGTATGTTCGTAGTATTTTCGCATTATATTTGTAGTATTTTCAATAGGATTAAATGGATTTTTTTCAATATGATGTAGTATTTTCCTAAATATGGCGAAGTTTAAAAATTATTTGTGTCGCTTGTAAGTAAGATATCCCAACCGAAATTTCACAATGTGCTTTCGGTCCAGACAAGGCATCTGTGTACCGAATTTCAAGTCTTATTTCGAGATTAAAGTATGACTAGCGCGCCCCTTGTGGACCGATTTCAACCACAATATTTTGAACTTGCCATGAGCAAATGGTGCCTGAATGCTAAACTGCTTGGACGAAGCGTTTGGATGAAGCGTTTCGGGCGCTATCGTGGAGTCACAGACAGTCACAGACATACATAGAAATGCGTTCACAATACTTTTCCTCTGCCGCGAAAGTAATAATGGCGGCAGTATAACCCTGCTGTATTATCGCCACTGTTGCAGTTTGGAGGCTTCTTGCAATTTCATAACATCTATTATCTAGGGGCTCTCTAGACGATCAAGCATGCTTGCCAAGCATTGCGTCACAGGCTGGGCAGGGATCGTAAACCACAAGAAACATGCAAATATTTTTTTTTATATTTACTAAAAACGCCTAATTTTGTAGTTTTATACCAGGGAGTCAAGTCATTCATCAATCAATTACGTGCAATTAACGTGAGTCCCTGGTATAAACTACAAAATTAGGCGTTTTTAGTAAATATAAAAAAAAATATTTGCATGTTTTTTGTGGTTTACGATCCCTGCCCAGCCTGTGACGCGATGCTTGACAAGCATGCTTGATCGTCTAAAGAGCCCCTTACACTCTTCTGAAGAATCATATTTAGTCTTATTTGTTTGATTAAATTTATTTACCTACAGATTACTTTACGTCATCTGTCATCATCAAAAAATTCACTTGAGAAATCAACGTTTAACTTATTGATCAATTTCTATCAGTCATCCTCGAATTAAATGTCTCAATTTTATTAATTTCTGCACCAATTGCTTCCTTTCCGTATCTACTCCAATGTAGTATTCTTATTATTATTATATGCAACTATATTTTGCAAGTGATACGGCGGTGATCCATGACCGATAAGGTGGAGCGGGGCATCTAGGTTCAACAGTAAAAGAACTGTTTTGATACGGTTTTGAATTTGATCATTCACGTCACTCACATTATTATTTTATCATTCGATCGTGACTTGCTAACGCACCTACATTATTAGTAATAATAATTAACAATCCATGACTCGCGCTCTATTTTCAAATGTAGTCAGTCACGTCCAGGTTAAAAAGACCCACCATGCTTTAATATGGCTTTGTAATGATTTTTGTACTTCAAGCAGTGCAGATATTATCCATTTTTGTATCCAACTGCATTTTATCACAGTCGTTGTTGGCTATAAATCTTAGGTCTAGAAGAAATCTAGTCTTAGAAGAGAAATACTGACCATGTTCCTACATGTTTAGTCTGATTCGAGGTAAAACTGATAACGCTAGCTTATTGGCTAAGGTGGATGTCTTTGCAACATCTTGATCGCAACATCTTTTCGTGGAGCCGTTTTCGCGCACTAACTTTACTAGGTAGAGCTTTAGTGGTGCCATCGAGGTAGACATTACCTCGATGGCAGCAGATTTTGATATTTTACCCCTAACCCTCATCGTTTAATTTATAGGCGATTTATTATTTATTCTTATTTGATTCTATTTTTATTTCAAGTGACTGTTGTGTATAAAATAAAATAAAATAAAAATAACACAGAAAAAAAACTCAAAAATGATCATAATATACTACTACTGGGTCTTTGTTACTCGGTAGCGAGGCATAGAAGATCAACATCTGATCTCTCGATTTTAAAAATCGCGATTTTGTGCATTTTTTAATTGCTAATTTTCGGTTTCATTTCACCCTGTACAAGTAGTGTTGTCAACTGCAACGGGCGAACCCGTCACCTCAGGAAGTTTTAACGAAATAGTCGTTCTATCTCTCGTGAATTGAGCGCAGAAGATTTAGGACTAAACAATCCACCGTTAAGCTCCGCCACATGCCCGTAAGAGGCCAACGCCTTATTCGCGAGATAGCCAGGAATGTTACCCAGCGGGCATACACTCACGCCCTTACTTCCGGTTGCGACCAGATTACTCCGGTCTCTCGACTGGTTACGAGTTCGAAGTCATTATAAATAGGATAGAAAACGAATTTACCGCGTGAAATTTGTAGGACCCGACGTTTCGGTGACGTTGCAGCCGCCGTTGTCTAGGGTAAACTGAAGAGCTGTCAGTCCGTTGTTTTGCGGGTAGGCCGCAACCGCTGCCGCCACTGCGTAGGTTATAACGGTGGTGGGGGGCCGGGCTCGGAGCGCGGGAATTTTTAAAATCCGTCTTGCACACAACACTCACTGTATCCTGTTTTACGTCTAAAACAACGGACTGACAGCTCTTCAGTTTACCCTAGACAACGGCGGCTGCAACGTCACCGAAACGTCGGGTCCTACAAATTTCACGCGGTAAATTCGTTTTCTATCCTATTTATAATGTCAAACAACCGCGATAGTCTTCGATTTCATAAGAGTTCGAAGTCGCTTGCGTGGTCATCTCCCTTACGTAGCAGTGAAACGGTGTCAACCGAATCTATCGCGGACCACGGCATCCTTTGCCCGGCTCTTCAGCCGGAATTAGGTAGCCGATGGTCGTTTCAAGAGCAGTCAGCAACCACCCCCTCTCTAAAGGAAACAGTACAGCTTCCAGACTCCCCCGACTGTTAGTCAGAATGCACAATCGATTGGCTTACGCCGTACGGTGCGCAGACCATCCAGGAGCGCCGGAAGATTGACTCCTAGGGGAACTAGCCCTAAGTCCAGAGTCCGGGCTCTCGCTTCATGTGTGGAGGCCGCCGGATGGGTGATGACGCGTGAGTGTGACCGACCCTGAACAAATAAGTCTCCGTGGCCAACTCAGCAAGGGCCCATTAGCTCCCCATTAGCATCCTGTACATATGTACATGTTGTGTGCAATTTTTAATTGTCAATTTTGGGTTTTATTTCACCCTGTACATACATGTTGTGTGCATTTTTTAATTGCCAATTTTGGATTTTATTTCATCATGTACCTACATACATGTCGTGTGCATTTTTTAATCGTAAATTTTGTTTTTTTTTTCCCTGTACATACATGTTGTGTGCATTTTTTAATCGTCAATTTTGGGTTTTATTTCGGGTACATCTTTCCTATACATACATGTCGCCTAACGAAGAAGCTCTAAACACATAAAGAAACTCGGAACATCTATGGCACATTTGTTTCTGTTGGCTATCTTCTTCCTTTTCCCTTCTGGTACCTTCTGCTACGTACGCACTCGTAATGTCGCCAATTGCGCTTTCTTTCATTTCGCGATCGTCAGCAATGGTGGTAAAAATAATACTAAAACGTGGCATGTGGTCCGCATCTGTACGTGCTCGTATTTTCTTTGCGCGATCATTTCTGGCAGCGAGCAGCGAACAGACGTCGTTGACACGACGTGCTTCTATTGGGATAGTTATTACTCCGTCGTGACTGCGTCGATCCGCCGTAGTGCGCTGCCACATCATCAAGTTCTTTGCCAAAGCAGTAAGGCAGAAAAACCCACGTAGTCTGGAGTTGCACTGATGCATGAGCATGTTCTGAGAATGTTTAGATGACGTGAAAGTGGTTCTGCAAATATCTCGGTCTACAAACTGATGACAGATGATTCCTATAGTGCAAAAGTTAGTTAACATGTTCGGGTCAGGTTATGACACGTCTCTCCAAAAATATGCAGCCTGGATGGTCTTGTTGTTCATCTCTTGTAGGTCCTGCTGTGTGATGGGGTTTGACAGCTGCGGGCAGAATAGGCGGTGGTCTTCATCCTGCAGCTTCCGCAGTTGTATGTTGAATTCGCTGTGTAGCCCCAGCGGACGAAATTGGCTCGGCATCTTTCCACAGTATCCTTTGGCCCGTTGGTAGAAGGATTGGCCAGTGAGTTTAGACTCACCGTTTTCAGGGACGCCCGATTGTTCATGGTGGGCGTTGGCATCTGAGGGGCGAGTGGCGTAACTAGACAGTGGACTGTTTTCGTCTCAAGTCTTCTACGCTCACCTCACGGGAAACAGAACGATCTAATATCGTTAAAACTTCCCGAGGGGACGGGTTCGCCCGTTATAGTTGACAGCTCTAGTTGTTTATGGTCGCAGACAATGCTAATAAAACAGAATAGACAATAGAAAATGTGCACAATCTTCGGGCAGTCTCCTGTGTCCCATTTTATATTACGATTTTATTAAGGATAATTCAAAGTTAATGTCACTTCAAATTTCGAATTTAGGAATTGATAGTGCGAAAGTGAGAGAGAATGACATGTAATTGCCGTTTTTCCACACTGATCACTTTGAACTTGAATGTTTGAGTTAGATTTCAAACTCATACTTTTTGGAAGTTTTTCAGATATCTTATCTTAAAAATCAGAAACTGAAAATCATTACAGTCTGCAAAGAAACGCAATAGCGAATCGATTTTAAAAAACTACAAATTTCGGCATATTATTTTCGGTCTGTTTTTTTACGACGAAGAAACTCAATTGAACCGTCCTTGAAAGCCTAGAAAAACGTGATGGCATAGAAAAAGTGTTAAACCTTTCCCCATTAATATCGATGTATATCTAATAAAAAAGATAATGCATTGTTTATGTGATAACAATAATTTTAATTGATTCGTGACTACCGCGCTATTATAGACGGAGTCCCCGATTTACGAGGAAAATTTCCGCGTTTTCCAGTCGTGTGTCTTCGCGATATGCAGGATATCAGTGACCTTTCACAAAGGCAGCAGGCCACTGAATCATTAGAAATATATCTGTCCTTTATGGAATAACCGCTGCTGAATATCGTATATTTCCGGGAGCGTGCAATCGGGTGCAACATGGGTGCAACATTGTTGTTGTTTACTGAGTAATAGGTTGCCTGCTTGTAGAGTTTGCAAATAATATAAGTTATAACTAGTTTGTGAAGAGCCGAATATGAATAGAAAGAAACTAAATAGAGTGTTCGAATCAGTACATCTCTCGAACTTTTACAAAAAAAGGAATTCGTATCTATGTGTATTGTGCATCTATGTATGTACTTTATTTATTCTATGAATTAATAACATTTCTATATTATAGAATAAAATCTGCGGTAAATATTTATTGATTTTCCTCTATTATATATATATATATATATATATATATATATATATATATATATATATATATATATATATATATATATATATATATATATATATATATATATATATATATATATATATATATATATATATATATATATATATATATATATATATATATATATATATATATATATATATATATATATATATATATATATATATATATATATATATATATATATATATATATATATATATATATATATATATATATATATATTTATATTTGATAAGGTTTTGTAAATAATCCGTTCATAGGATGATGATTCGCAGTAAAATAAAATTAGTAAAAGCTACTTGAACAGCAGCGAAGGAAATCCCAGCTTGTATTGGGAAACGCTTATGTTTGAATGAGATATACTTACGGATGTGCACGACTTTCGATTGTACATGTTAGTTTATGGGTCCCTTTACCGTCGACGAACGATCACTCATCATCCATATATCTCAAAAATCGAGCTTTTCCTTTTGCAACACAAAATGCCTCCAATTGAGGCGAATTAAAGCGAAAAAACTAAAATAAAACACTTTGATCACATCGGCAAAGGCCGTTTCATAAATGGAGGATGACGTTTCGAAATAATTCAAAATTTCGGACGTTTCCAACATTTAAAATATGACATTATTAGGCTGCGTTAGTTGAATAAGACAAACATAAGCGTTTCCCAATACAAGCTGGGATTTCCTTCGCTGCTGTTCAAGTAGCTTTTACTAATTTTATTTTACTATATATATATATATATATATATATATATATATATATATATATATATATATATATATATATATATATATATATATATATATATATATATATATATATATATATATATATATATATATATATATATATATATATATATATATATATATATATATATATATATATATATATATATATATATATATATATATATATATATATATATATATATATATATATATATATATATATATATATATATATATATATATTTAATTATTAATATACAGCGTTGGAGGGCTACTTTTGTATTTTATTTCTTTTTGTATTTTCTGTTTTTTTTCGAATACTCTTTTACCGTACATGGAGCCCGTCTTTGGAATGCTTTGCCAAAAATGTAGGAATCGCGCCAAGTAATAACAAGTTTTATAAACAAACTCGGAGAACATTAAAAATCTTCCACATTCATTCCCGTTCCCTCCCCATTCTCTTCCTTTTTAAACCTTTGCATCCTTATAGGTGTTGGTGTTGGTTTATTTTGGTGTGGCACATTCTGTGCTCACAAAGAGGTAAATATATATATTTCTTTCCTTCCTCTTTTTTTTGTATTTGTTTTACTCTTTATAAAGGCTAACTTAGCATCTACTCGAAAATAATGTTCATGCAATAGTTTACATAGGTTAGCTCTAAAATATAGCCTGCTGGCAATATTTTGGAGCTGGTTAGCTCTGAAATATTGCCTGCAGGCAATATTTTGGAGCTCGCTCGCTCGCCTTTTCATAAGAATAAAGCGTTTATTATTATTACAAAAAGAAATTCGTTTTTAAACCTTTCTATAATGGTAAAACAATTTCAATTTTTTTCAATTTCAATTTATTTCTGCTCCAGTAGGTAGGCTTTCCTACACTTGGATGCGTCTTTGTCTCTAAAATTTTAAATAATGTAATTAATTAAAGAATATTAACTATCATTATATAGTTGTGGCAATATAAATTAATTTTAGTAAATTATAATTGGTTTGAAAACCATTGATAAATAGAAAATAATCTAATAATCAGAATTGCTGATCAAAAAAAGAGCTCAATGTCTGTAGTCATAATTATCAAGGCAATAATATGATGGTCAAGAAAATAGATGAGGGTATATTAAAAATATCTAAATTTAAGTTAATTGTCAAATCTAGCAATACAGCCGTCGTCGATAAAAATAAAAATAAAAATTACGTTCTTTGGCAAAGTTGATTATCATGAATTATCCGTTATTTTACATTAGGATGCTCTGGAATAAGAAATCAGCATTATCCAAATCTCTTAAGTCATATACAGGATTCTTGACTAGGCCATTAAATAAGACTTTTTTAAATTGGTTCTCTCCAAGACTTCTGATATGTGTTGGGACCTTGTTATAATAACACAGGCTTTGCGATAGTCTTCGGTTTATTATTATTATTACTTTCTGTTATTACACCACAATTGTGCATCTAGATACAGGCCTAAGAAGCCCCGTGCATAGCGCCGTTTGTTACTTGCGCTGGGAAGATCTGTTCGTCAATTTTCTATATTTTATTTGCTTCAGTGACATTGCAACTATATTTTTTTATACGAGTATTAAATAAATAAATAAAATTGTGGATCCGGAAATTATACTCGAATTACTGCCTCTATGTCTTTGTTTCTGTCTATCGAAGCCTGGCTTTAAATACCCCATAGATTGTCAGTGAGGTAAATTTCACAAGTTCGGTGAGTTTCAATGTCATTTGAGTCATATGAGCTCTTGATTTTTTAATTGATTCTTAATTATCTTATTTATTGTGGGGTTAAATCTTGCTGATAGATCGCTATACTATTTGGATCAGGTTTTCAAGTTTAATGTCTTTTTTTATTCGAATTTTATTTGTATTTCTGGCTCATGCTACATATATGGAATTGCAACTTAAGAAATAGGTACAAAGAGTTTATTCGAACAAACTGTTATTGGAACTTGAAAAAACTGAATTAAATGGTAAAGCTATCTTTCAGCAAAATTTAGCCCCTTGACCTAGTGAAACGTAATGAAGAATTGCGTTATGGGCTTGTTAGGCTAAAATAAGTATGATTGTAAGATTTACAGACCCATAAATCAATAACTCATGTAAAATTTACAGACCCATAAATAAATAACGATTCCATTCCCAAAACCTCCAAGAAGTCATTGGAGCTAATTGAGAATATCATTTCTATTAAAATAACCAATAATAAACCCATTTGTGTTTAAGATTTAATGGTCAATAAATACATATTTGAATATTATTACACTTGTTCAAATGAATTCTCACAGTGCTGTTCTGGTTTGGAATCGTTAATATTCTCTAAAATCGTGTTTATAATAATAATGTTTTATTTTCAGTAATTAAATTTATAATTTTCTTATTGCTAACTGAATATTATACGGATTTTGAAATGCATATTTTACGGATTATATACGAGTATGTAAAATACCCACACATGATGTTTAATTATAATTTCCGAATAATAAACATTTGAAACTTTTAAGCACATTTAAAAAAAAGAAGACAAGCGATGTAAACAACGTTGCTGGCTAGCATTATAAACAACTAATTCAATTACCAAGGAAATATATAAAAAAGAATAGAAAACATGACTGCCTTTACAGAAAGTGAACTATTGTATTTATAATTATTTTTATTACTATTATTTTTAATTATTGTTATTACTTATTTTTATTACTAGTAAGTATCTATATAGACACGTGTATATTTCTGAAATGTACTCAATCAGACCTTTTTTTTTGGTAGTAGTCTTTATTCATAAAAAAGATACAAATTACTTGTCACAGTTCCCCACTAAGGCTAGTGCCTTTTCAGAGGGTAACAAACAATAATGTGTTCATCTGACTTATATTATCTATTACCTGTTATACCTATATTATCTATTCAAACTTTTTACGTTAAGTAGATGTATTGACTTCCTAACCTAACCTAAACTAACCCATTTGACACTGAACACGATATATTCATGTTAATTTATTGACATTTGGACATTTAAACACATTTAGACGACTACTTTAATAACGTGATATTTAGACAGTTAAGGTATTCAATGACACTCGGGATGACCTAACGATTCTAACAATACCACTCACTTCTGTATCGGTTCAAACGTTTAGAAGTTATGGTAGAATAAAGAAACGGAACACTTACATAGATGAACCTTGAACACATTACACTTCTTTTTTGTTGGGCAGTCGTGTAAAAAAAACGATATAAGAAAAAGGAATATATGCTATAAATAATAAAAATAATAATAATTGATTTTGTAATAGCAGGCCTCTCTATCATTCGGGAAAATCGCAATCCAACGCATCCTCGGCAACGTGTCACAATTTTCTTTTTTTCTGTCATCACCTCTGACTCGCACTATCTCGTATCTATTATCATCATTTATGATGTAGTTCCGTGTGCAATTAATAATACCCACACCACATTATTATTATTGTCGGTGTTTCTTTCGCTGGTGGTTTTATTACATACATATGTATTTTGATCCCTTGACACCTTATCTGCTCTTCCTCAATGTTTGACCTGATACAGTTACAACGTTGCAGATTTGTTTTTCAGGAATCGCTTATTATCTTGTATTGATAAACATTATACTTTGAAGGTTCTTTTGAGTTCGAAATAAACTGGAACATTTCTGTTATCGTTAGCTGTTTTTAATATAGAGGTTAACTGGCAATTATGGCTTGTCGTATCTAATGCGAACGTTATATTTTTATTTATTTATTTTTTTACTTTTTTTAAAACCAGTTTATAGGAATTCCTATTCTTGGTAGAGTTGAAATTAACTAAAATTACTACTCGAATAAGTATATAAAACAACATTAAGTAGGTATATAAACAAAATTTATCAAAATTACTACTCCAATATGTATATAAGTGCCTACTTTATAAGGTATACATACAAGAAGGTTGAACATCAAGGGCAGATTTTGTAGGTTATATATATATATATATACTATCCGTACTATAATATTATATCAGAATTATTTGAAAATTTTACAAATTATCATATAAACAGTAATAAAAATTATAATAATAAAAAATGTATAATAAAACAAATTAGTAATGATAATAATAGTCAATCGCCAATAAAAAGAATCAAAATTCACAATAATATAATGGTGAATATCAAGAAGAATAAACATTAAAGATAGTCAATAGTTAGGAGAACTGAGATTACGAATAGTCTCTGTATCACGAAATGAAAATATCGATATTTTAACAATTATATATAAACACTTCTGTCAGTCTTGCTAAACTGTTTGATCGAGCTAAACTCAAGAATCACTAAACGTACTGCGATGTGGTTAGTGCGTCTTTCGAGGAAGATTTATGTGTAATATTACAAATATACGCGTATTTAAAAATAAGTGGAAAGTTAATTGTTAAGTGGATGGAAAACAGACATTCTGTCCGATTGGCGATATTGCGAATCGCGATACACTAAAGAACCGCTGGACATATTCCAATTTAGTTTGGTTATGAATAATATGTCAACGTCCGAAAATGTATTATCATTTGACTTACAAGCTCTATACGAGGTGAGATTGGAAAGTTTTAAGTCTGGGCTTTTAATTTCAAAATGGCAGTTCATACAAACTATTGCGATGGATATCCTTCACAGTAGTCCTCTTCTGACCGAACACACTGACTCCAACGGTGCCTTCACTTTTAGAAGCATTCCTGAAAATTTAATTTCCGAAAACATAGTATTTATATCAATATTTCATACTCAAATCACACGATACAACACACTAGTGAATTAGCAAACACCCTTTTTTTGTTTAAATAACTTATGTAACTCTAATTAAGTGCAACTGTTTTTTATTACATTTGGAAACGTTTTAATTATGAATGTTAATTTAATATTAAGTATTTTTGTCATAATAGAACTGTTTGTTTCCATAATAAAGTAAAATACAAATGAATTACAAGCAGTATATAAGATGAAGGGTTACGGAAAAAAACGATCCAAGTCAACTGTTAAATTTTTTTGGTAATTCTTTTTTTTTAAATCTACTAACTTAAAAAATGTATTTTAGCAAAGGGTTTGAGTGAGGGAAAAATATATGGTCTGTAAATCAAACATATCTGGGTTTCTTAAAAAATACATTTTTCTTAACTTCCACCTCAGAAAAAAAGAAAATTATAATATAATCCTAATATTTACAAATAAATAAATAATTACATTCATTAGCAAAAGGTGACAACTGATTTTTCAGTCAGTCTGACTACTTACACATGCTCTCGCATAGGAAGACCTACCCCAAATGTTATTTCCCTCACGATAATAGGTGCTGGTCAATGTAAACATTATTAGTCGTCGTGACATTTCCTTAAATATTTTATCAGCATTACAGTGGAACATTACGACTAACGAGTGCTTACAAGTCTTTTAGTGTGATTATGCCAGTGACCTCGCAGAGAAGGCTTAGGTAGATTGTTATGGGGATTTAGTTTACAGATCGTAGTTTCATTTGTATTGCCAAATTTTCAAAACGGCTGCCGTGACACCCTACTTTTACGAATAATATGGATGTGACCGCAGTCACGTACGCTTTGCCTCGTCTTGTTTCTAACCTCGTCTGATTAGAAACGGACTTATTGGGGAAACACAAATACTAAAATAGGTGTCAAAGCTACCTGCTAACGTAATGTGTTTTGAATAACGCGTTTCTGTAACAGCAATAACTATGGACTCGATTAGTTTTGGCAGCAGATTTACATACCTAATTGGCGATGGACGAATCATAGATTTTTTTACATAAAAATCTACGAATACGTCATTCATGTAGAAAATGTAAACAGGAGAACCTAAAAAACTTAAATCGCGTCATCAACACATCATACACAATATTACCGACTCCAGCCGAAGTGCAGCAGCCATGTCATGGTGATAGTTAGATCGGGCTATCATAATTGAATGCGTATACAAAATTTTGTGTCTGTGCTGTTTACCGTCGAGGAGTTCCCTCGTTGGAAGCCAACCCTGGGTGCCGCAGTCTTGTCTTGGTGAAACTTAGAACGGGCTGTCGTAATTAAATGCATATACAAAATTTCGTGTCAGTGCTGTTGACCGTTGAAGAGTCCTTGTCGGGAGCCAACTCTGGATGCAGCAGCCACGTCATAGTGAAACCTAAAACGGTCTATCATAACTCATTCAGAGTATACAAAATTTCGTGTCTGTGCTGTTGACCGTTGAGGAGTCCCAGGGTGTAGAATCAGGTCATGCTTATTATTAAAAAAAACATTGTCACCGTAATTGAATCAACATGTACATTTTAAACTTCATATGATAATATTTGAAGAGTTCCCTCAATTCCTCATGGATTTTGGCATCAGAGCAGGATTTTGATAAAAAAAGGCAAGATATCCTTTCAAAAACAAAAAGAATTTTTCAAATCGGTTTATAAATAGCAGAGTTCTGAGGTAACAAACATTTAAAAATAATAAAAAGATACAACCGAATTGATAACCTTATCATTTTTTTTAAGTCAGTTAAATAATGAGTAAAACCCATGCTTCTAAAACAATTCAACGGAGATTTATCTACGGGAGTTCCTATTATGTTGGTTTAAATAAAATATAAGCTATTAAAAGAGAATGCTACATTTGTATGAAACATGGGCCCCGCAACCAATAAGCTTCAGAGTGGCATTTATATTTACGCATTTTTTAGTTACATTTAAAAATTAAATCTCACCTCTAATGTCTTAGTGGTATTTGATTTTTTACACGACTGCCCAACAAAAAAAGAGTAGGTAATGTGTTCGGGGTCTATGTATGTTTTCCGTTTCTTTATTCCACCATAATTTCTAAACACTCAAACCTATTTAGAAGCATGTGCTACTTTTAGAAACGCTATGTCATCCTGAGTGCCAAATATCAAGTAAATAGTGGTCTAAATGTTCAAATGTCCAAATGCCAATAAAATAACATAAATCTATCGCTTTTCGTGTCAAATGAAAGGTCTGATTGAGTACATTCCAAAAATATATACGTATCTAACGACATCAACCACAAATATTTCATTAAAAAACTGTATTAAAAAATATACAAATACAGCAGTTAACTTTATGTAACGGCAGTCCTGTTTTTTATTCCTTTTAATATCTTTACTTGTATATCATATTTTTCAATTACTAGGTCTTTGACAAGAAATGCCTGTTAAGAGCCGTATTACAAAATAGCGTAGGTATTCTTTTAAAATGAGTTGAAAAAATGAACGCATTTTTTTTGGATGTAACTATAAAAGATAGGATAAATAAATAAATAAATAAATAAATAAATAACTATTCAACCCTGGGAGAAAAACCGCGGCACTGAGCGCTCTTCTCTTGCGCAAGCAAATATATACACAATTTCTAATTGTTTTTTGCAGTGTTTTCTCCTTTCTAATGACAATAATTTATATTCTGTCGTATTGCTAAAAGAGTGAACTTTAATATAGTATAAGTATTATATAAGAATCTTATTTTATTTCTGAGAAAATTAGAATGATACAGGAAGATTTTTTTTTAATTTTGTGTAATTGTAAGTAATGTATACCTTGGATATGTGGTCAAAAAACGAAAAAATAAAGCCGTAGTGTACATCAAGAATACATGACGGACATAAAAAAAAATAGTATACGGTTTTCGTTGTAGTGATATTACTGTATTAAGGAGCTCAAAGTTTGCCTTCCGAGCGTTTTACGAATAACGACTTTCGGAAAATGGGCTGAATAAGTAAATAATATTCGTTACATCTAAAATTAAAGGCCGCTATGGTCAACATCAAGAAATGGTCTAGGTAATTCAGTAATTAAAGTTTGTAGAAATCTTTTTATTTCTTGGAATTAGAACGCCAAAAATCCACTTTTCTTGCCTTTCTGGAAAAAATATGTGAACGGGCTCTTAACAAATATTACTATTATTATTATTATCTCATTATTACTACTACATAAAAAAATGATACAGCACGAAATGAAAGCCAACAACAACTGATAGCCTACGTGACAACCACCGCGTGAGTTTGCAGCCCTTCGTCTCGCATCTCTCTCGCGACTCACCAAGTAAAACCAACCACTATCGACATTTTCTATCGCCGTATATAACTTTTATCCACAGCGAATTAAGAAGATCTGACATATAAGTAATTATAATACCTAAAAACATCGTTCCTATGACACAGTTTATTGTTGTTGGAGGGTGGGGTCCAAAGAGTGGCATTCTCCTTTACCCGTCATCATCAATCGGTCCATTAGATTTAGAGATCTTAGCAGACAGACAATCAATCCGTCAGACAGAGAGTTCGGTATGTACCTACTATGGAGATTTCGCCTGAGACAGGGGCGAATCTGTTATTCAAATTGCCGTGCATGCAGTGCTGTTTCAGAATGATTAATGGATTCGTGTAGCAAACCGTCGACTTTTGCACAATCGAATAAAATTCACTTATTTTAAATAACAATTGTTCAGAACATGTATTATTAACACCGGAAGCCGTCAAGTGGGTGGGTAATCTGTGTAAAGTTCTGCGAAAATACTTAATCGAATATTCTGCATACTTGTTTAGATTATGAATATATGCAGTAGATAGTTAGTTGATAACATGAATTGTTACATTTATCAGTTGGAAAAGACGTAAATAAGGCACCTGAGTCGCCATTAACCCTTGACTACACTCGCGGGGTACAAACGTACCCCACGAGATCTATTTTACACTCTTCTTCTGTAGTCGCGTGTGTCGGTGTTGCGCGTCCATGTAATCTCAGTGTCGCTAGAGAGTGGGTTTCTAAAATTAGGCTTAATTTTATCATTTTTTATTTTATGAAATGACTATTATTTCTAATGCAAAAACATTTAAACATGATTAAAGGTTGTGCGAAAGTACATATTTTCTTAGCCTAACTTAGTTTATTTGAAAAAGGTAGTAATTCCGGTTGTCTTTGTTAAAAGTTTTGTTATGTTTTACCAATTGGAATAATATTAAAGACATTCGATTCTCAAATGGCGTTTTATTCCTATGCTAAAATAAGAAATATATATAATTTCTCATTTATATTAAATTTTTCCTAAAGAAGAAAAGGGGTACAAAACAACCCCACTAGTGGACATGCGTGTGCCAAAACCGTGAGTGTAGTCAAGGGTTAAAGATGAGTGGTTATTTTGGAATAAACCAATAATCGGAATAGGTACTTAGAAAAATGTATTTCAATTTCATTATTTTAAAAATTAACTTAAACCACCAATTATTCGTAGTGATGTAGGAATGTCAACAAAAAACAGTTACGTACGTTCATAGTAAAAAAATATAATTGTATTGACATACTGGCCATACTGGTTAGGTCGCCTGATCTTACATTGTACCTAAGTAAGGTTGCGGGTTCGATTCTCGGCTGGGTCACCATTTTCCTTTGGGATAATATTAACGGAATTGCGTTTCAATTCTGTCGATCGAATGCAATTGCAAGACACACTTACTTACACACATGTTACACGCACGCATACATATAACCACTTCATAGTAGGGTTGTTTGTAAGAGATTGTCGTATGATAATAATTCCGCCCATTGTGAACTTTCACAGTAAAATATAAAAGCAAACAAATAAACAAACATTTTTTTTTCGGAAAAGGTTTTTTTAAAATTAGGTTGAAAAGCGTTGAGTGCGCTGCGCCATCTAGCGGTAGGTAAAATATCGCGAATACTGTTTGTATATTCGCGATATTTTATCTACTGCTAGATGGCGCAGCGCGCTCAATGTTTGTCAAACTTTTATTCACAAATTATGTTGTTCAAGTAAATTAAAAAGTTCTTTTAATTTTTTTGTTCTACAAAATTTCGAAATTTCGAAAGTTGTTTATTTGCTCGTACTCATTCACCCACTTGAAGGATGACCGTTGATTAAAACTCAACCTGTATACATACTAAGACACCAAAAAAAAACTACATTTTAACACATAATGTGCTACACCAAAATAAACACTGGCTTATAATGACGCAATGATTTGAAGAATAGGAGAATGGAATGGAAAGGAAAGGGAAATTTATGTGAAAAGCGGCAGTATATTCGGCGCGGTTCTTACATGTTTCAGCAAATCATTTCAGAGACATGCTTCTTGCACGGTGAAAAAAAATTTTAAAGTATTAACTACTGCGACCAGGGATATACAGCATCAGGTTATCGTCAGATCTCAGAAGGGCGCCCGTGAGCCGATAGTGCTGCAATTCTACGCTGATGAGATAGTCAGCTGCGATGCCCTCCGAGATCCTGGAGGGAATGTGGCAAAGTGTAATGTCTATTTTCCCCCAGGTCATCAGCCGGTGAAGATTCTATTTCAACTCCGTGGGGTTTGTCAGGTTTTTTGAGTCCATTGTATATATTCAGAATACAGATGTTTTATAGACTATTACTTTTCTTTCCTGGTTAAACACTCCATCACATATGTGAAATTCCTAACAATAACACTGTTCCACCATGACCTGTACATTATTCCTAGATCAATGTTTTTTTCATTAAAAAGTAGGTCAGACGAGCGGTTAAGCTCGGATAACGCTGCTGGGCCAGACATAAACATTTATGCCATTAAACATATTAGCTACGTCTCTTTCCCGACTGTCCCAGGGACACTCAAGTCACAGCACAGTATACCGAGTTAGACTTAGATTCTCAGTCTGTTTTTAGAGATATTTTATTAAAAATCGTATCTATTATATTAGGGACGTTGACATTATAAACTTTATAATCTTTAATGATTATTTTTATTACATTTTTTACTACTTATGTTTTTTTTACTTATTTATTTTTTTAATTCCAATAATTTTGAAAATTGAAGATGAATTTGTATTGATTATTTCTATATCGGCATTTTTATTGTTGTAATTCTTTATTTCTAATTTGACTATTTTATAACTGACTGTTGTTTTTTTATATTTTGACTAATTGTTTTTTCATTTATATACCTACTTACATATTTTAGCATCTCAGTTATTTTTAAAAGATTGTATATGTTTATTATAAATTTTATTATTAATTGTTTTTACACTTTAAAAAAATAGTCAATCTGTCGAAAAATTGGTATACCGCAAAATCAAGTAAAATAATTTGACTACACCAAGAGTTGGGACTCATATCAACTGGTTTATTTTATAAAAAAAAATAAAAAAGACGAACCTCTATCTGTACATAATAATAATTTATTAATAAAAATATATATTTAAATTGTTTTCATTGCAGAATCTGCTTAACTAGGCCGTAGCACACGAGTAAAATACCGTTTGTTTACTCATGTGGCCGTAGCCCGTACTAAGATATACTATATGTATGGCAATGATTTGTTTGTTTGTGCGTACATATAGAATCAAAATAAAACAGAAAAATACTTATAAAGAATAAAACAGATAATTGAAACAAAATTAAACATAATCATGTTTAAAATTATCGAAATAGATGATCACAGAATTAAAATGAATATAAAATATCGGAAGATGAAGTTTGTGGGACAAATAAATAAATAAATAATATAAAATGTTAAATAATACAATATATGACAATGATAATGCAAGAAGTTTATTTTAACATATAACTTTTCTCTTTTCTCCTAATTGGAATGAAGCGTTCCGTAATTTTTAATTTAGCTTAATATAGCACAATAAGACACAAATATGTACATGGCTTTTTAGAATTCTGAAAAACTACTGCGGGGAGGGAAACAAATTTCTGAGGGGAAGACAATTTTAGGTAAAGATTGGGTCTTCATTATCGATTTAAATCCGGTTGAAAGTGGAGTAGTTTATGGATCGGTTCTTGGACCGATGCATTTCCTATTCTACATGCCCGATATCGAATCTGATATCCTCTCAGCTATGCTTGGTATTTTTTTTGTAATAGTATTTATTCATAAAAAAGATACAAATTACATGTCACAGTTCCCCACTAAGGCTAGTGCCTTTTCAGAGGGTAACAAACAATAATGTGTTCATCTGACTTATATTATCTATTACCTGTTATACCTACTTATATTATCTATTCAAACTTTTTACGTAAAGTAGATGTATTGACTTCCTAACCTAACCTAAACTAACCCATTTGACACTGAACACTATATATTCATGTTAATTTATTGACATTTGGGCATTTACACATTTAGACGACTACTTTAATAACGTGATATTTAGACAGTTAAGGTATTCTATGACACTCGGGATGAGATAACGATTCTAACAATACCACTCACTTCTGTATCGGTTTAAGCGTTTTCTAATTTGAATGAAGAGTTCCGTAACTTTTAATTTAACACATTTCTGAGGGGAACACAATTTAAAGTAAAGATTGGGTCTTCATTATCGATTTAAATCCGGTTGAAAGTGGAGTGGTTCATGGATCGGTTCTTGGACCGATGCTTTTCCTGTTCTACATGTCCGATATCGAATGTGATATCCTCTCAGCTATGCTGATGATACAAAATTCTTTGGCAGCCCTCTTGCATGGCGAATTTCAAAGCAACCTCGACCAAAGCAAGGCATGAAACGATGATTGGCTCATCAAGCTAAATAAAGAAGAATATAATGTAATGCATGTTGAGCGAAACCATCCTCTTACTAGTTATAAGTTATATGGGGCAGAACTAAAAGTCGTGCACTCGCAGGAGGACATAGGAATCATAGTAACCAGTGACCTCAAGGGGAATTATCACATAACTGCTATTGTAAAAGCCCATCTTATTCGAAAGGCCTTTTAAATACTAACGCCTGAGATCTTTCTACTAACCTATAAAGCCCATGTACGACCAGTACTGGAGTACGTTTTCCAGACATAAAGTCAATATTTTGTTGGAGACATCAGACTTATTTAGAGTGTGCAAAGAATAGCCATTAAAATGATACAAGGATTCTAACAGTACAGCTACGAAGAGAGGCTTGAAAGGCTAAATCTGCCAAGGCTGGAGGAGAGACCTTTAAAATACTAACAGGCCATTGCAGCTGTGAATAACTATCATCTATGTATACGATACTTTTTTATTTACATTACAACACTGACATATCAAATATGTAAACAGAGAACTGCCAGATGTGTTTTTATGAGGTACATATTTAGTTTTTAAAAAAGCAATATGAGGAAAAAAAAAACAGAGGATTAATCAAGAACACTACAAAACCTTTAACATTAACGTGCCCATGTGCCCAAAAAGTAATTTTTGTTACAATTTTCATGCATCTTTAAACCAGGACTTCAATAGTTTTTTTACTGATTTCATACTATTCCTACTAGTACTAGATCGTTGCGGATTAATTGAATTTGCGAGCCGGCATAGCAGACGGTATTATAAGGGCTACGGGCAGTTTGTTTTCATATTAATTTGCGTACTCTCACATCCCAAAATGAATCCGTTCTGTTTACTATGTTTATCAGCGCCTTTGTGTTTTCGGGTTCAGCGCAGTTCGTTCGTCGGGAATAGTATAGGTGGACTTCCGTAGAACGATCGCCAGCCGTTTGGCCGTGCGTCATCAAACCGCTCGTCTGCGCAGCTTCATCCGACGCCAGATAAAATGCAAGCGTCTTGTTTACCGGCCGTCCACTTCACATCGCACGTTCTCGACGTCACCGCTATCATTACTTATCAGTTCTGGTGGCGCTCAAGAAAAAAGACTTCCTCGATTCAAACTAGAATTCATCTCTCAAATGAATAAAAGTCAGTAGAAGGGGCCTGCAGTGGAGTTACAATAATTACCTAACTGAAAGCCACAGGAATTTAAAAAAAAAATGAAACAATGTTTTAAAAAAAAGAACATATTTTGAGAAAAATTAATTTTAGAAATAAGTAGAACAATATAAAATACTATTATAAGTCTTATATTTTTTCGTTTTTCTAAAATGATTTCTTTTTCACTCTATTTCACTTCATTAACCCGTCGAGCGCCAATAGGGCCTCCTATAGGCACTTTGCGACATTTGACAGATCCGCGCGTAGCTATTTCGGCCGGTCCCCATATATATTAAATAAATATATAATATACCGACTAACCAGATTAAATACTAGGTAACAAGAGGGAACTCATGAAAAAAATATATTGTCAGTATTTATGGCGCAGTTTTTTGCGCGCGAAAGCTGGCTTTCGAGCGGTTAATTGTACGTATTTTCTTTCATATTAATGATACCCATATATAATATACTATATTTTATATGAACAAGCAATGTTGATTGACAAATTAATTCAAGAAATATATATTATTTGAAATATATATTAAAAAATATACAGCAAATTGAGCTGTCGTGTGCAGAAGATGTGGTCATTTTAACAAAGGATAAAGAATCATTTCAGGAAATCGTTAATAGTATCATTGAAGCACTCAAATCAGTCGGATTAAAAATAAATGAGACAAAGACACAAATATTACCGATTCGATATCCAAGACAAGATACGTAATAAACTGACAGACGTAAACTGAGTTGAAGTTAAACCAGCAAAATAAATGAAATATTTGGGAACCTATTATATATTATCACATCGAGCCCATCGATATATTATATCGATGATATAGCCTCATCAGTACGCACACTTTTAAGACACGCTGCGCTGTAAACTATGAATGGCAAACGCCAAAAAAATATATTTTGTTTTATTAAAAAATAAAATAAATGTCGAACAACAGGACTTGATATACAAAATAAAGTGCTGACGATGTTTTATGAATTGAAGGGTCTCGAAATTTACCAAATGAATTGATAAAAGATTTTCCGGAGGGAAGACGGTAACAAAAAATAATTATATCGTATGTAAAAGTTACTACTAACTACTAAGGCGATATCAAAAGAAGAGTGAGCATACGTATATCGGCGGCAACAAGATACTCGTCAGGAATACGAGATGTGGAAGGACCGATATACATTACGTGGAATAACTGAAAACGTCAACATAACGATGAAAGATGGGAAGAACTAGCAATGATAGAGAAAACTTTACAAGAAAGCTACAGCAATATATGATCTGGAAGAAAGTGGATCACTTTTGCAAGAAGCTCAGAAATAGTGGCCCCTGCATAAAGTTGACTTTTCTGAAAATGACATAGGTAACATGGTACATGTGGGCAAGACAGCTGTTCATCAAGCTATCAGTGATTGATATCCTGAAAGTCAAGCTGCGGAGTGTATCTCAATTAAGGCATGGTGAGCGCTGAATAGCCAAAGTGTGGATAAGAGCCAGGAATAAGAATAAGGAGTACCTTAAAACGCCGTCTCCTCCTGGTCTTCTTTGACTGCTCCGCTTATAGGTTACCCAGACGCTGGTTTAATCCCGATGAACGAAGTCCCGAAACGCATGGCACGGCACACAAAACCTAGTTTTTTTTTAATATTTTTGTCTATCAAGGATAGGACAGCAATCGCAACGGTATGTGATACGATCACAGTGTCATCATTTCAACTGAATCGAATAAACCTGCAAGGAAACCTCGACACCTCGAGTATGAAAAAGAAACAACTGACTTTCACCCAAAAACATAACAATTTGAGTCAAGTACCTATCCAGCAATTTTCTGCACGTGCTAGAAGTGTTCGCTGCTCAATGGATACAATATATGAGGAAATATATACTACTCCAACTGTGAAACATTCTCCAAGCCAGGTGATATGGGGTGTAATGACTGTGTCTGGTACTGCCGCTCCGAATTTTCTGCCGTGTAAAACCACTATGATTAGAAGTCAGTATCTTAATTTGTTACGCGATCAGTTGAATTTTCGCATTGACGTTCAACGACGTTTCATTTTCATACATAATTGGGACCATAAGCTGAGGATTGTTAGTGACTATCTGACGGCGAAGCAAATCCAAGTGCTTGATTGGCCAGGTAACAGCCCAGATTTGAATCCAGTCGAGAATCTGTCGTGCATTCTCAAAAATAAAGTCGCATATAATATATCTCAATGAGGAATCAGGAAATCGTATCGAAGTTACTTGTAAAATTTACGGACGTGCGCGCATCAATGGGCGTACGACCGCCGATTCGCCGCTCGTGGAAGGTCAAATGAAAACTCTGCCGCGTCCGCGTATTTCCCAGCGGTCACGTGGCCCACTGCACGATCCCACTTTGTTTCTGGATTTTCTTTTCTGAAACGCCCCCTCAAACCCGTAATACGTCGACCCGTCGAGTCCACGCGGAAGTCGCTGGTCGCCAGGGCTGCCGCATTTATATTATTTTAAAAATCCACGAGACAAACAGAAAGATTAGGTAAATCTCAAAATTTTAAATACTACAAAAATAACTATCAAAACTATCAATCCTTATAATTTATATTAGTAATTTGCATGTGTTGATAATGGATATAGTTAATATAATAAAACACGTCAAACCACTAAGACGGGTGTTGCACGTTCAATCTGGCATCAATTCAGTCCGTGACGTTGGTCAGACTGTCGGGAAATTGACCGTTTATTGCGTTGACTGATGGACTGAGCTGATGGATTTTCAAACATTTTGATAATGTATATCAGTCCATCAGTCAGCTCATGATCAAGGTCGCGGACTGAACTGAGGCTAGATTGAACGTGTAACACCCGTCTTACACAAAGCATCTCGGCCTTTCGGAGAACGGGACCGTTCCAGTTTATATTAGTGAGTACCTCGCTCTGGAAAGTAAATGTATTTTTGGTCATACGAAGACGATTAATTCAATTCATTTAGGCAAATTCTGTAAATATATTCCAAACTTTTTCATAACAGCTTAAGACACGGTAAAACGCTACTCCCCAATTATTTCAGAATTTAAAATATGTATTATATAATATTCATGTCGAGTATTTATTTATTTATTTATTTATTTATTTATAACGTACAAGAACAAAAAAATACAAGGACATGCATACTGTTGTACATGAGGAATAATTAAGAACAAACATTATAATAGCGAAAAACATAGCTCTATGGATATAAATATGCTAGCATATCCGAATGAGGCGAAATCGCACAACCAACTAGACCTAGAAGGTCTGTCTCTGGCTGTGCTGTGTTATACCAACTGTATTTTTGTAACTCGCGAACTGACGAAGGTGATCAATTTTAAATATTTCTAAATCTAACAAATGTGTTGTTTACACAATTTAAAGTAAAATTTAAAGTAGAAAAAAATAAATATATAGGTATGCAATTAAGGGCTAAAAATAAAGTAAACTTTACATTATATACAATAAATTTAAGTGGAAAATAAGTAATAATATATGGGGTGCCGCAGGGCAGCGTATTGGGTCCTTTACTCTTTCTAATGTATGTCAACGATTTATGTGATATGACACTTGAAGGTAAAGGAGCCATAATCTCATTTGCAGATGACACCGCTGTCATAATTGAGGCAGATACTTGGGATGAAGCGTTTACAGACGCGCAATGCTCCCTGAACAGTATTAAAACATGGCTTGATCGACATATATTGACACTCAATATCTCGAAGACGAAGTACCTAGCATTTTCACTCAGACCCAACCTAACCTCCAACGTATTACCCTTAAAAATTCACCAATTTAACTGCAGTGTATCTTCAACCCAGAATAATTGCAAATGTGAGCATATAAACATTGAAAAAAAAATTAGATATTTAGGCATAGAAATAGATTCCAAACTAAATTGGGAATTCCAAATAAAATCGCTTACGGCGCGAACAAGGAAATTACTGTACGTGTTCCGCGAACTTAGGAATGTACTGAGTAAAGAAACACTGCGAATGGTGTATATGGCTCTTGGTCAAAGTATATGGGTGCATGGAATTATAGCGTGGGGCTCATGTACAAAAACAACAATGGACCGACTATTAAAAGCACAAAAGTTACTAATAAGAGTCATAAACAAAAAGCCTCCTCGGTACAGTTCAAACCAGCTCTTTGCGGAGTTTAAGGTTTTGGATATCTGCCAGCTATTTATTAAGCAGTGCCTTGTAAGCTTTCACAAAACTAAAGAGTACAGAGCAAGAAGTCAACAATTGTACTTAACGAGAAATGCTGGTAAGGAATTTTTCACAATTCCAAAGGTTAAAAGCACATTTGCCCGAAGACAATGTTTTTTTATCGCCCCGAAAGTTTATAACTCACTATGTGAAACCACGAAAAACGTGAAAAATTATGTAACTTTTAAAGGTAAAGTAAAAAACTGGCTTCTAGATATTGGGCGTTCAAAAACTAAAGACCTTATTAATACTGTAGGGTGAATATTTAAAAAAATATGTATTTGTAAAATTGTGCAATATTACATATCATTTTCTTACATATATACTAGAATGTAGTGTTTATTTATTTCGATTATTTTTATTAAGAAAACTACGAATTTTATTTTAGCTTTAACAAAATTTTCGTTTTGTTTTCAAAATTAAAACAAAATAAGAAAAAAAACGTAATAAGTCTTCGCCAAGACAAAGTCGTTGTGTACAACTATGGGTGAAAAGTCCCAGGTACCTACCACCAATTTCATGGGAATCACAAATTGAGTAATTTTTCGGGGTTTTACATTGTTTAGATTTATATTTATTCATTGAAAATCGAAACAGCGCTGTAGTTTAATATGTAAATAACATTTGCAATATACAGATGAGTTTTAACTAAACGGCATCCTAAAAGGAGGTTTTGGCATGGTTTTCACCAAATTTTGTATGTACTTGGAAAAAAAATTCAAACCACACTTTTTCGATGATGTTTTTAAGGTTTTCCTTTGACGAAGGCTTCAGAGTTTATTTATTTCGATTGCCGTTTTATGCCACAAGTTCTTGATAGGGTTCAGGTCAGGACTATTTCCGGGCCAATCCAGTGTTGGAATTACATGAATTTGCATATATTCTTGGAACTAAAAATTATTTTAATAGTGTTATATTTTTTAAATATTATTTTTTGAACGGGATAAATCAGTGTCAGAAAAAAATAATACTTACAGTTTTTGCTCGGTGACATGGTGCAGAGTCATCTTGGAAAATGCACTCAGAAATATAGGAAATTGCATTTCAATTGACGGGAATAAATACTCTTCCTTTTTTTTGTAAACTTCTGCATTCACAGTTCCTTTTATGAATGCTAATTGCCCCACTCTATAAAAGGAGAAACATCCCCAGACCATTTGTCCAGCAGGATGCTTCACTGTTGGTCTAACTCATCGCTTAAACGTTCTCCAGATCTTCGTCTCACGTACTGAATTCCATCCGAACCAAATAAATTAAATTTACTCTCATTGGAGAAAATAACTCGTCGCTAATCGATTTCAGTCCAAGTTTTACATTTTTAGCCTATTCTAAGCGGGCAATGCGCATTTTTTGGTCAGTAGCGGCTTTTTTGCAGGTCTCCTGGCAAAAAAACCGCTCTCCCGGAGTCTACGGCGTACGGTGTGTACACCCACTTTAGAACAACCAGCCTTTATGAACTCTGATCCTTATATCCACGGCACTTTTTAATTGATTCTGCAAACAGATTCGCTTCACCAGTTGATCCTCAGCATGTGTTGTCTTTTTTTATGCCTAGTACATTTTTCTTGCTCTAGACTTGCAGAACCTTAATTTTTTTATACAATCTAACACTGCAGTGTAAATGCATCCAATCTGAACTGCTGTAGTTCTGGAACTCACTTTTTGCGTCGCCAAAGTTAAAAATGTATTTTTTTGTAAAACGCTTAATTGCTTAAATTTTGCCATAATTCAGAAAAGTATTAATACTTGTTGTCAACACGTTGACAATCACAATAAAACTTGTTTTATTATTTGAGTAAGACCCTATTCAGGTAGAAATAAAAATAAATGGTGGGGGTTATTAGTTCTTAGAACTAATTTATACCTGCACTAGCCCTTTCTAATAGGTGGCAAGATTTCAGTGCTCGCTACTGTACCTCTCCGTTGGGAGAATAGAATTGCATTTCAATTCTGTCGATCAAATGCAATAATAAGACACACTTACACACATGTTACATGCACACATACTTTAGATATAACCACTTCATAGTAGGGTTGGTTGTGAGAGATTGCCGCAAGATTGTAAACCCGCCCATTGTGAAATTTCACAATAAAGAGTAGAGACAAAAATACACAGAAAAACATTGTAAAACCACAAATCCTTGTTTTTTATTAGGATATTTAATTAAGCAAAATGCGATAGAATTTAGAGCCTCCATTAAATTTAATTAAAAGACCAGCCCTGAAAAAAATTAACGTCAGACGAACGAACGCATGTTATTCTATTTCTAACAGCAGACGCCACGCGAATCTTCTAAATTGTGTCGTATTGGGTGAAAGATTGAGCCATTACCCGTACTCACGTATAATAAAACGTGTCAAGAAATTAAATGAAACATTTGATGGGTCCGCAGCCGCGGTTACAATTGTGTACCGTTTATATATGTATATTTTGCAATGATCTCTCCATGCGTCTTTACGGTAGTTTTAATGCGTTTAATGCCAATTTTGCATGATTTTTATTATGAAATCTGTCTTATACACTTTTCTGTCATTTGATTAATAATAATATTGCGTCATGTGGAACGACCGTGAATATTTCGAGGTCGCGGCGCACGTTGCGAATTTTCTAAATAAACATTTTCCCGAAGCGATAAGAGAAAAAAATGCGAAATGAATGCCAAGATCGGTCGCGTGGCGGCGAGCGAACCACATGGGGTCTCTCCAGCAGGGTTGCCAACTTTTGGTCCAATCAAAAAAAGACAGGTAGGTTTGGTGGGGCCGTTTTTTGAAAGTAAACAAAAAATATATTTTCAATCGTACATTTCTGTACTATTTGGTCAAACTGATTTATTTCGTAAATTTTACAGGAGCGGCAAAAACAGTTATTTTCTAACTTAAAGTAATTAGTTAACCTTACTATATTTCGTCATTATTATTGCATAAGTAATGACGAAATACAATAAGATTAACTTGCAGCATGAAATTTAAGTTACTTACAAAAATATTCTCTTCCTCTTCTATAATTTACAAAATATCAGTTATCGTAGTCTGACCGTACATATTTATTTATGCCATATCATACATAATATACACTGTTGTTTTAGCTATGTAAAATCACAATAAGAATACGAAACAGTTATCGAATGGGCTTAATTTTTACCTAATAAAAAATATATTTTTTAGTATTTATTTTGTGCAACAAATAATACAAAGTTGAAGTTAATTAAATATTTTAAAAGTTCTTGAACAATTAGATAGCATAAATAAAAGCCCATAGATATTAATATGTAAATTATGTAAGATTGTAATTTACATTGTAAACTATGTAAATTCCCATGCTTAATGCTTGGGAAAAAATTCTAAATACAAACTATGAAAAACAATAATACAAAGTAAAATTACGATTGCAGAAAAGTTACTCTAAATAAAACACGTATCTCTATCAACTTAAACTTATATGTAACTTAAACTTTCAGTAAAACGTGTTCCTTAACATTCTCATTGAATTATCATAACGGAATAGCAGAGAAAACAAGCGTAGCATGACGCATCTTTTTTTTTCATTTCTCGCTATCCGCAAGAATTCCGTAAAGAAGGACTATCGGCAACCTTTTGGATATGCAGGAAGGTTGAAGTACTACACATACTGTGGAAAAGAACTGTGCTTCCCATAAAACGACAGTTGGCAACCCTGCTATCCAGTGACATATATTATATCCATCTTGATCACAGAGTCACAGCTTCCCTGAACCTGATCTGTTAAAAATAAACTAAGAGGAATAAATTTACTGTGAAAAGTGAATTACACTTTTTTGCAATAATTTGTACAGGGTTTGTACACAGTAGGTTTTGAAATTAACTCTTGGTCACTTTTTTTGGAGGTGGTTACTTTTCGTCACCTTTTTTATTTGTAAGAGACAATCACGAAAACCACTTTCTCGGATTTTTATGCCTATAATAAACGATTTTTTCGTTTTTCTAACATTGCAATTTTCCCTTAGAATGGTAATATTTTTTAATCTGGCAATTTATTGGAAGTGTCACATCTCTATTGGGGTTTCCCCTTGACTTTCCTACCGTAGTTTTTTTACATCATCTTTCAGATATTCAGTAATTTTTTTCTCGGTCACTAAATCAAAAAATAGTTTTACTCGATTTTTCATGTGGAATAATCTGTTGTAAAACAATCTAAAAAAATTATATATGTATATTTTTTTCAATTAAAACGGAAAAAAAAGGAGTTGCCGCTTGAAATTAATGTACTCATTGATGGTGTATACATTGTATACATATGTATTACTCATGTGGAATTCATACTTAAGAAATGAACTTCTTTGTCTAAGAATGAGGTCTTATTTGAAAATCATTAGCTTTTTAATGATTCCTACAGTAAAATAAGTGATGCTTTTTGTAGTATCAATTTCTCGCATTTTTACGAGTTACACAGAAAAGAATCGCTCATCCAGATTATTATTTTGTGGAACAAAACAACTACTTTGGATAAATCGGGCTAGTGCGTATACAAACCAATAAATGTGTATAGATTGAATAATGCTGTATAGATAGGTGTCTGTCACATAATATATTGAAGATGTTTTAAAAGGCAGAAACCTACTTCATATTGACCTATTTTAAGAAGACAGAAACCCACTTCCTATTGATCAGTTGATTTTTGATGGAGAAACGTTTGCAGGTGTCGAGATGTTGAAATCACGAGTCTGTTTTACCACTGAAGGTTCTTGGTCACTTTTTTTGTAACTCGGACCAGCTGCCAGCCCTGTTTGTTACAAGCTTTTATTTACCTTGCAATGTATGTTAGTTAGTATGTACGTTTGCTTAGGTCAAATCTTGCAAGCTGAATTAGAACCACTTCCTCTTATCCTATGAAGTTGAAATTTTTACATGTTGGTTCAGTTCCGATGACAATGCATTTTTATGGTGAGTATGACCTGATTCTACACCCAGGATCGGCTCCCGACGAGGATACTCTTCCACGGTCAACAGCACATACACACAATTTTGCATACGCATTCAATTATGATAGCCCGTTCTAAATTTCACCATGACATGGCTGCTGCACCCAGGATTGGCTCCCGACGAGGGGACTCATTAACGGTCAACAGCACAAAAACGAAATTTTGTATACGCGTTCAATTATGATAGCCCATTCTAAGTTTCACCGCGACAGCGCTGCTCCACCCAGGGTTGGCTTCCAACGAGGGGACTTCTCAACGGTCAACAGCACAAATGCGAAATTCTGTATAGCATTCAATTATTTTAGCCCACTCTAAGTTCCACTATGACATGGCGGCTGCATCCAGGGTTTGCTCAATACAGAGCATTTAAATAAAAGCTTGTTTTTTTTAATGTGTTTTTACTATTAACTTATCATGTAACGTGTCGAAAATTAAATTAAAGCACATTAATTCTGGTATTCCACATATTTCCTATGTAAATTTTTATTGTTTTTAACATTCATCAACATCCGTGCTGTTGAGAACGTAACGTACCTTGTTTTGAAAATGACATTACATAACACAAACAACTACGCATAATATAAAAAATATACTACAATACTCTTACTATAATATGGAATAAACGAAGATAAAAATGTCAATAAGACAATATCTCACGAAAAAAAAATGTCACGCTGTCGCTGTTTATCTCTCGCCGTATTGCGTCTTTCCCTGTCTGCGATAATTCCGGATTCTGGACTCCACCTTCACCTATCCTATCACCGCTCACTGGATAAACATACAATAAAATAAAATAAAATACCCATCGATAGTCGATTTTTTATTCGTCATCTCCACGCTCTCAGGGAAGGCCGCTGATAAAAATAGACGTGCAAAATAATGCTTTGACGTAACTCAACTCTCTTTACTCTAATGGGTGGGGTACATATTTATTATTTGCAAAACGAAGGTCGCTATACTTTATGTGCGTTTACTTATTCACTTCGTCTGTAGTCTATAATTAGTATTATCTTCGATTCGGCACGAGCTAAAGTGATAGGACATTTGTCAGGCTCTTTCATTATGCTGTCACACCTATATCCGATTTATTCTCACGAATATTACTTTATAGTATAATATATTTTCAAACAAACAGTATGAGTTTTTAATTAGTGACATCCTAAAGGGTGAATCAGTACGACGAAATAAGCAAGTTTTGATTTTAAAAAATGGGAAAATCAAAATATATATATATTTTTTTAGGTTGTTAATTTTGTTAATCTTATCTATCGAAGAAAAGTTTGAGAAGCATTGAGCGCACTGCGCCATCCAGCGGTAGGTAAAATATCGCTAATAAACAATATTAGCGATATTTTACCTACCGCTAGATAGCGCATCGTGCTCATCGCTTTTTATTCTTTTAAAAAAAGATTTTTTTTATTTTTTTAATCTAATCAAAATTGCTTAGTTCGTCGTACTGATTCACCCACTACAACTATGTCACTAATTAAAAACTCACCCTGTATAATGCATACGCATGTAAATATACATTAAAGGGTCACGGGGATCAATATCAACTTTTTGAAAAAATTTTAAATTACATTTTAAAAATTTACTAACTTAAAATTTGGTCTATAAAGCAAAAGGAATGGGCATTTTGGGCCCAATTTTCTAATAGCTGTAAATTATATACCAATGGAAAGATCTCTTTATGTGTAACATTTATTACTAGAGTGACTGACCTCAATTATGAGCCCTTTTGTAAGTTATATCGTATTAAATATGGCTAATTACCTGATATCCCCTAGGACACCTAATACTTCCAGTCATTGTATTTTTTAATAACCGTTGAAACAAAAACCGTCGCAAAATACCCGAAACTGTATAGGTACAAACTATATATTCCTAAGAATGCTAGAGTTTTTGATCAGTATATGGGGGAAGGGGGGGGGGGAGTACTGGGATATGTTGCTTGAACTCTATAATGTGTCTCATGATTTCACTCCCGCTCTGTTTCCTGACGTATGTAATATGCTAAGGTCAGATGTCCAACATGGTGTGCCCAGTGACCGTGTATCATGATATACTATCTTTTATGGATCTTCACTGCAAATAATATATTATATTTTAAATAAAAAAATTGCTTCATAGTAACATTGGGTTTTCGTGTAATTAGCCATATTACAACTTCAAAACTTCGAAGATTCGAAGATTTCGAACTTCAAAACTCCGAAAAGGCTCATAATTGCGGTAAGTTGTAGTAGTCATAAATATTCTAAATAAATAGGTCTTTCCAAAGGTAAAAATGTTATTGTTATTGAAGTGGTGGGCCCAGCGCCCATATATTTTTTCCCATTGTCCTTTATTTAGGTTTCTAAAAAAAACATTTCAATTTTACTTATTTTACACCCCAGGAAAAATGCGAAATCTAATATATATAATAATAACAAAATTTGAGTTTAAAAAAAATACATTTCACTTTAATTATAGGTACGTCATAAAAAAAGCAAAAAGATGGAAAAGTAATTGACCTTGATCAGTATTTCCCATCACAGTTCCAGCGTCAACCGGACATCAAGGTCTGGACCTGACGGGAAAGAGTGATAATAATCCACCGTCACCGCGCGGGCTTTGACCATTCTTTTCCGTCACACGTTTTCTTCTCCCTTCTTTAATCTTCTCCTAGCCATGATCTTTCTTTCGAAAATCGATTCATGCTTCGATTCTTTTGAATCGAAGCCACAAGGTGGCATTAGTAACTCCTTTTCACAAAAGTAATGACATTAATTGATAGTTTTTCCCCATAACCCTTCATATCTTTACATATACATACGTACCTACGCATATACATACATACATCTCGGAGACGGTATTGCTGCCGAAATTTATCGAACGATATTTCACAGTTTGTTTTTTATTCGCTATTTTACTTCACTGCTTGTAAATTTCAAAGACAGTCGGTAGATTGGCTGTCGAGATGAACACTGTAGCTACAGAGTAGACGTCCTCTTAAAACTACCGGTCTTTAGCTGACAGTCGTAAGCCTGATGCGAAACTTTGGAGATTTTTAAACATAGTATGCTGTCCGGCTGGATTGTGGGACTCGTATCGGATGAATCTCGTGCTGGAATGAGTCCTTTTGTGATGGGTGATATGCTTCAAATAGAGCATTATACTTTAGTATGATGCTCTATTTGATGTTTTAATTGCAAATTGGAATTTATCTGTGTGCATAAATAAAAATATAAATGGTTGCTATAATATCATATTGATCTCATTGTTCTGGCAAATATTCAACCTGATAATTTTAAATGATTTCCAAAAAAAAATCCCTAAATAAACTCCATTTTATTACTCTCTAATGTCCAGCAGGACACCGTAATCGCGCCCGCGCGTGGCCCCGACACGTGGACGCTATAAAACCATAGATAATCAAACGGTCTGTTGTGAAAATGAGAGGAATTGGCATGTATATCGGCGTAACGATGACGTGTGGTCATCAAAAATGCGCGAGTTCCCATTATCATCTGATCGCGACCTTGTCTGATATGACGAACTGACAAAATAGTGACTTTGTTGCGTCTTGACACCTTTAACACAGTAGGATAATAAATATGCTACCCAAACAATTACTTTGCAGTTCTAATTTACTTTGCTCAATAAAGTACTTAGCGTTATTAAAATGTATTGTATATCATGTATAGGTAGATCAAACTATTAATTAAATTCAACGATTACTAATCTAATCAAACTATTATATGACACGTATACACATTTATTGTTAGTCGAACTGAATGTTGTAAGATTATATTTTATGTTAACGAAAAAAAATATAATGAAACATGTCATTGACTTGTGTACGTATACATTTTATTTAAAATGTCCATCGTGTTACCTACTATAGCAAAAATAAGGTCAGTCTGTTTCTAGAAGCTTTCGTTTTTGTTTTTTTTTTAAACATTTTTTTAATAATTTCGAGATAGCATGACAATATTTTCAAGTGGTAACTGAGTATATATTTTTTATTATTAGGACATTTTATTATACATGAAATTATTCTACGTGAAAAATTTAATTGAAAATCATTTACTTAGGCCTTTGTTAAATATAAAAATCGCTTTTCCTCGGTAACCAAGGCCTAAATAAAAAAAAATGTAGACTACTTTCGACTCACTCTGTCATGTAAAATAATCTCCGTTAAAAACACCCTAATATCTAAAAATATATTTTTTGAGAGTCATTGAACACATTTTTTTTCTAGGTTTTCCATTTTACCGTTTTGTTTTTATCCACAATATCAAAACGATTTTGCTAACAGTAGAATTTATATTTCTAGGTGTTCGCCGAATCTAATAAACACTTTATTTAAATTTTGTTTACTACCCATTTACATAATTTTTTAGAAATGATTATAATTGCATAAATATTTCTAACGAATCCCCCTCGCCGTGTCGATAAAATGGTTGCACTTGCAAAGTATCGTGAATTATTAAAATGAAATGCTCCATCGTTATAGCAGCATTATTCTAAAACAGTACATTTTAATGCAACAATCACGTGCAGATTGTTTATCTTGCGTCCGACGATACAGATCACTGTTATTTTATTTTAATTATTGAGATCAGTAATGGTTTTGACATAGATTCGATACTCCCGCACAAATCGTGCAATTGCATTCTGCCATTTCTGCATTGATAATCCAATACAAGGCAGAACTGGTTCTGCCACCATTGTTATACTTAGAGTTACCGTTTGGTCGGTAACCGTTTTAACATTCGCTATTCGTATAATTTCCTATGCATTGTAATATCCTTAAAAATCAATTATAATTCTTAAGTAAAGCCAATTATAATTATTAAGAATGTAACTAATTAGTCGCTACCAAAAAAATATATATTTTAAATATTTTATTTATTTAACAAAACATAATTTACCTTATAGACAATTACAAATCGGTAATTATTTTTATAAACCTTTCTTGTTATTAATAGGAACTACTCTTTAAAGAACGTTTATATTACGTACCATATTACCTAATTCCTTGATTGCTGAGAAATGCCATTATACATTATTATATTATGTAGGTACTCCTAGAGGCACATTGTTCACAGCGGATTTGCCAATTAATAGTTGGCGTATTCGTCAAAACTGTACGGGCTTTTTAACGAAGTACATTTCCTTAGTTCGGGTCTTTAAAATAATCCCGATATCCACTCCTTACGAAGAGATTTACATTCACGGGCTACAAGGAATAGAAACCTCATAAACTGTCCCTCAGTGAGGACAGAAATGTGTAAAAAGGGACCTCAGTTCTGTTGTAAATATTTTAACGCTATTCCACACAACATCAAATCAATGCAACAACCAGGAAGCACTAGCTCAAAAATAAATGTTATTACAGCGGAATGACTTTTTAAACGATAATGACAAATAAATATTATTACATTCTCATTATAATTCTTAGACATTTTAAACTTTAAACATTTATTTATCATTCTAGCTCTAAATCTGACAAACCGTAGATTGCCTAATAATTCCACAATGATATTTTAATTTTAACACAAACTGACATTTTACTTAATATATATAATAGTATAGTATATTATTTTTGTTAATATGTCTAAACCGTAATACTTTTCGGATTAGTTTTCCTTCAACTTGCGAAGTGGAAATATTCAATTATATGAAAATAAATATTGTACGCCTTATAGGTAAACTGTATAGCACATAAGATAGTACCTATCCATGTTTGTACGACCTACTTACACTTCACAATAAATAAATTAATATTAATGTTCCTAATATTGTTGGGTAGGTAAGTTATTAAGATATTTTTTGTCACTGAAATTTGAGTTCACGAATTGATTTCATGGACATAATTTAGCCTATTCCGCGTGAAGTGGACATGCTTCTTCTTTATTATTAAAGAAATCGCATAACCTCCATTGGAAATATAGCACCCATACATGCCCAATTCTGCAAGAAGAAACCGGCAACAACTTATCCGTGGTAGATATATTATACAGTACAGCTCTCAACTCTCGTTTCTGCAGTATGAAGAAATCGACAATATAATGTGCTCTTCCCCATTAAAAGTATGTGATGTGTCATATGCGACTCTACCAGGTATAGAAGGCCAGCATCACGGATTTCTGTCCATAAATGTTCGTATCCGAGATAAGTCATGGATCGCCGAGGAGAGTTTACCTTTCAGGTGTTTCAGGAGTTTTTCACCTATTTAGTCGTCTAGAAATTTTACATTTCCTACTATAAATGATATTAGTGCAGGCTACACATAAAAATTAGTAGTCGTTTTTTCACGTGCATGTGCGCATTTTTTGGCCTTGACCCATTGATCGACGAAATTATACGTGTCTCAGCGGCTTACTATTTGTTTTAAAATAAAATTCAAAACGAAAAAAAAGACGAGAATGTAACACGTGACACTTTAGATATCGAAGCCTGAATGTTTTTGATGATATGAATACAAATTGAAAGATCTTCTTCATATGAATTCACTATTGATAATAAATTCACAATACGTTTATCTACGATAAACATAAACATTTCAATACACTAATAAATAATATCAATTATTTCGAGCAATTGTATATGACATATCAGAATAGATAATAATATTTTATACATCAAAAAATTTGATCATCAGATGATATGAATACAAATTGAAGATCTAAAGTTTCCCGTGCGTCGTCCCTTAAGTCAGAAAGGGATGCAGTTCTGCTGCAAAACGAAAGAACAATTTATTTATTTATAAAGAAAAGCACATTTTTTCACTGCAGTACATTGTAACATTATCAGTAGCAAAATAGAGAGCACCGCAGACCACATTTTTTTCAAATCAACGCTGCCTAACTAGGCCTAGTCCCGTACTAAGGCAAGCGTACCAAGTAAACATTGGCTTGTGCATACTTTAAACACCTTAATTTTAAAAATATGCTAGGCATCAAATAATATTAGAAATTAACTAAGTATCACTGTAGGTACGACTTAATTATTAATCTAAAAACTAAGTCATCTACATGTAAATGCGTCTTTTATTCACTCAGTCTACGAATAATATCTAAAACATACCCATCCTACAATGCATAATAAGATAGGCGGTAGTAGAATTTTAATAACACGTGAAAAGTAAATAATAATTACGGATGGAAAAATAATATTCAATAAATGGTGAAATAATCAAATCGAATAATAATAATATAATATCGTAATAAATAGAAAATTAATAAATAGTAATAATAATGAATCGCAATAAATGGAAAAATAATATCGCAATAAATAGTTAAACAATCAAATTGAAATAGTCAGAGGATACAATTATATATAAAATGTCGATGTTACAAGTTAAAATATATATTTTAATATAATTGAATTAAAAAAAGAATAAAAACACAAGAACAGCGATTTAACAAAATAATAATAATAATAATACAATTTATTTAACTTAAATATATCTACATAAGGTCAAATATTTGGTGGCTAATATGCCGACCTTCATTCAGAAGCCAGCTACCTGTGACACCGCTTTTTAAATTGGTCTTTATTGTATGCGATCCTTATCAACAATAGAGCTGCAGTATTTTCGATTTCGAAGCGATCGTCCAGCAACATGCCGGCAACACATAGTATAGCTAGTATTGCTAGCTATGTTGCCGGCAACCGTATTGCAGCCAGATATTGCAACAAAAATGTGGCCCGTTTAGGAGCACCTTTACAAAATTAAATGGTAACGGCATAGTAAACAAGAACATCTTGCGGTGTCAACTACAACGGGCGAGCCCGTCACCACAGGACGTTTTAACGATTAGTCGTTCTATCGCCCTGCAGTGAGCGAGAAGACTTTGGACAATACAATCCAACGTCTAGCTACGTCACAACCCGTGAGAGTCCAACGCCTTACCGCGAGTTAGCCAGGAATAAACCCGGCGGTCTCGAGATACTCGCGCCCTCACTTCCAATTGTGACCAGATTTCTCCGGTCTCTCGATTGGTTCCGAGTTCGAGGTCGCTTGCGCGGTCCTCTCCCTTACGAAGCGGTGAAACGGAGTATACCGAATCTATCGCGGACCAAGGCGTCCTTTGCCCGGCTGTTCACCCAGGATCGGATGGCCAATGGTCATTTCAAGAGCAGTCGCCGTAAGGTAGGCAACCACCCCCGCTCTATAGGAAACAATACAGTTCCCAGACTCCCCCGACTGTTAGTCGGAGAGCACAATCGATTGGCTTGCGCCGCTCGGTGCGCAGACCGTCCAGGAGCGCCAGAGGTTTGATTCCCAGGGGAGACTGGTTGACCCAGTGTCCTACCCAGGTTCGCACCCCGTGCGTGGAGGCCGTCGGATGGGTGTTGACCCGTGAGTGTGACCGACCCTGAACAGTATAACAGTACAGAACAGTAAACAAGAACAGAATAACATCTCCATAGTACGCACCGATTTCGCACTCATATAAGCGCCTATTGTACGTACGCTACCACTACATAGATTCTCGGGCGCCTCGGTGCCAGTGAGTCAGGGTTGCCGCGTGACAGCTAAGTATACAAAAGTTGAATGTTTTCTGTACAGGCTGTAATGCAACCTATCAGAAAATACATTTACGAGTTTTTACATTTTCGTTACCAAATTACATTTACGAGGTAACGTTTATTGTTTATTTGCGTAGGTAAGTATGTGGCTAAGTAAGTAGGTGCATATTAAGTAAGTGCGTAGGTAGGTAGGTAGATGCGTATTTGTTAAGTACCTAATTTAACTTACTTAAATGTAGGTATTTCGAACACGTGCAACAAGTGATGCATACTGTCACACAAAGTCAGCAGGAACTCATATATTCTGTTACAGTACAATTTTGGGAACCGACTCTTGATCTATAAACCAAAAATACATAAACGTACATAATAATTATATAGAATTGCATTTCTGCTTTAATTGTATCACAATTTGTCAATTGTGTATTTGTTGTGGTGGTTCTGCAAAGCGTAGGTACTTATTTCAAAAACGGGCTCGAGATGTTCTACTGTTGTTATTTTGCTATGGTAACGGTATACCTCTGCACTGCGTAAATACTTAGTAATACAATTTTATTTCATTATCTCTTCTAAAGCCGTTACTTTTTTACCTGGTTTAATAGCATTGGTTTGATTTAATTATGCTTCGCAGTTTCTTTTCAGGATTACCTCGTTACGTAACTTGTTATTACTACATCGCTCACGTTCTGCGACGCGCAATATGCTTGTTTTCAAAGAACTATGTAGGTATTGGAATTCTGCCTTTTTTCGCGCGAATAACTGTAAACACGTAATTCTTATTATAAATTCTGGCTTTAGTGATATATATTCATTTTATATTTTAAATTTGAAACGATTGCGAAACGTAAACCGTAAAACCCAACTTATTATAATCCATCCTTTTACAGCTTCGATCCTTATACACCGTGAGTTTTTTATAAGTGACATCCGTGTAGGGGTTGAATCAAGACGAGCAAAATTGCAACTTTTAATTTAAAAAAAACAGGTTTTTTTTTCTATAAATTTGAACAAAAGTTTGACAAGCATTGAGCGCGCTGCGCCATATTCGCGATATTTTATCTACTGCTACATGGCGCGAAGCGCTTAACGATTTTTATACTTTTTAAACATATTTTTTTTTAGTAAAAAAAAATAATATTTTGTATTTTAAGTGTTGTTTACTTGCTCGTACTAACTCACCCACTACAAGGATGTCATGTCACTTATAAAAAACTCATTCAGTAGAATCATTCGTTGAAATTATTAGCATATTATGACGTTCGCGACCCGATTATTTCATAAGCTAGCAGTATACTCATTAATGATTCAATTAGACTTCTATTTTTTTAACAAAAATCTGGTTATATGTCGTCTTTTAAAACCAGTGTTTTTTTTTCGGAAAAAATAAACGAAGTGCATAATAAAACTGGAAAGTCTTCGTTTTTTCGTATTACGTATTTGTTATTCACGTGTTTCCCATCGTTGATTTTAAAGTCAATGACTGACAGTATATTCATTTTACTTTTTTGCGTTTGTTATTCGAAGGTCACATTTTTTTTGGGAGTGTGACCATTGATTTTATACACTATAAAATCAATGGTGTGACTAACGAAAATTATTGAAACAACATTCTGAAAAATTGTCCGTATTTCCCGCGGCGATCGCGAAATATTTTACTTTTAAATTGTGCACTGCTCCGTCGGAATCAGAATTTAAAATTTCTCGCACCCGTGCAAAATCTTCATACGCGATTTACAGGGAGTCTCAGAACTCGACCGATAGACTGTAGGTGGTGATAGCTTTGGTCACGTAACTAAGGCCACAGGCTAACCGCTTTCCGAAGAATTTTTGGACTATATACGCACATGGAACCGCGCGCACTACGGAAAAAAATCAGCACGAATTTAAGGCGACATGATACCTGGGAACGACCATATCTGAGAAATTTTAGTTTTATGAGTTTTTAAAAAAATATATAAGCATTAATTAAAAAAAGTTTCTAAGTGAATCCCTCGATAAGGAACCAATTTAAAATTTGGACTCAAAAAAGTTGCTCATTGCCTTGGACGTTAAGGCTTTAAACAGACTTCGAAAACTTTCAATCGCGTTTACTCCTACAATGTAAGCGGTGAGTGTGTTTTATTATAATTTCATTATATTGAGCGGTTAATTCTCTAGGGCAGCACTTAGCCATATTTTTTTATGTATGCCCTAAATTAATTAATATTATTCAAACGTGAAGGGGTCTAAGAGTTACGCTAAATATTCTTTGCCATTAACACCCTTATACCACCACTGCGTAAACATAGTTATTCTATGCTAGCGCTGCGATTGACCGTTTAATATGCGTCTGGTTCCCGACGCTAGCGGACGTGGAATCTGCTGCGCTTGACGCTTCGTCAACGCTGGATTTTTATTGGCCAAATCCTACAAAATTGATTCCGCCTATTTTTTCACGTATCCGCCCATTTCGGATATTTTTCTGAGGTCTCATGTCGCCTTAAATTCTGTCGATTGTTGCAGAATTTTTGGGGTGGCAGACCGAAAAAAGACAGCGGCAAGATTGTACCTACAAAAATTTGTAATGGAAATGTACTTCATTACCAAAATGTTATATCAAATGAGACGTAATTTCAGAAACTTAAAAATATCGTTCAATAATCTAAATATGTTCTGTATATATTTCGTAATAAATCATTTCCAAGATATCGTTTCATTTCATATTAGTAAATGAACCATAAAGATCAAGCAGTGACAGCAACATCTAGTATTTTTCTCACTTTTTTCTTTATTTTAAATTAAATTCTATTTCAAAAATCATATCAAATAAGACGTAATTTCCTTTTTAAAAAATAATAATTGAATTTCAATGATTTTTGAAATAGAATTTCTTTTAAAATAAAGAAAAAAAGTGAAAAAAATACTAGATGTTGCTGACATTGCTTGCTCTTTATGGTTCATTTAATAATATAAAATGAAAGGATATCGTGGAAATGATTTATTACAAAATATATAAAAAACATATTTGGATTATTGAACATTATTTTTTATTTTCTGAGCTCAGTGTCGGATCAAAAACGCAGTGAGCGTATCGCATAAATGCGGTATTTTTCCATTCGGCGTAAAAATCGTACCGCATCGCAGTGCGCGCCTAGCCTAAGCTAGTGCAGCCGCTGTGGTGCACGGGGAACTTCCGTTACGATCGACGTTCCACCATCCAACTCTGCTAGGAAGCTAAGGAAACCGAAAAAAAAGCTGTTTCAAAACTGATACACGATTTTGCAGATTGCAAATCAAGACGAAAACTTTTTAGAAATGAATTGTCATATTTTTTATATTTTATTTTATTTCTGTCTGATTCCTAATGCTATAAACTCCATAGGGTGTAATGCACAAAACACTGAGTGGGAAATCAACTACAACTATTTTTTTATTTAGACTATCGTTACTAAGAAAGAAATACAAAGTGCTTATCTGAGAGTTTAATAATAAACATGCTTTTCTAGAATATTAAATATATTTTACTAATTGGCAAATATATTTTTTCCGACAAGCGTTTAAAATGTGGTTAGGGATTTTACAATAACTCTCAAAAACATTTTGAAAACAACGCGATAAATCAAACGACACCGTTGTATTATCCCCCAAAAAAATGTGTCGGTTTTTCTGCCAAACCTTGTCTTGATGCTGATATTTTCCTCCAAGTGCATTGCTAACCCTTTTCATAGCGTATATGTATTTTCACCTGAATTTAAATTGTAGACGTATCGTAGAATCATGGACTAAGATCGTGATCCCGCTCTGTATGCGGCGTCATTGAGTCAACGCTGACACATTTTTTTTAAATGGTAATCAATCCTGTCAACGCGATCACGTCGCCCTGGGCCCCATCGCCACGTGTTCCCCAACCTAGAACTTGAAAAATCAACTGGCGTGAAGGCGAGAGTCAGCAGTGGATGCTCGAGTTAGAACCGAGAAAACTGGGAGCCCTTTTCGCTATATCCTACGTAATCAGGCACATGAATCCCCCACATTCAGTTTACATACCATAGAAAATAATCACCAAGGGTAGCTTTACGCCGCGTTTACTTTTACCATTGATTATATATGGTACTATTTTGCTCAAATCCATATGACGTTTTGGCAACCCTTCTGCGCCGGCGAAATGCAGGTGACGCTGAATGACGGCGAATCTAATAGCAATTTATTTGGCCATCTATAATAATTCTGATTATGATTATTTTTTTTATAGGACTGAATTATTATTAAACCTAATAATTTAACCGATGATAAAAAGAATAACATACATTATTAGTGCCGAATATATTATATCGCATGTTTTGTATAGGCTGATTACCTACATCACAGAAATAATACAGAGATATAGAATGCCATATATTAGTTTATCGGACCGTAAAGTGCGTAATTATTACGTATTGAAACCTTTATACCAAATTAAAAAATTACATCTTTTTGTAAATGATATTAAATTAATAAGAGCTTTGATTTAATCATTCGTTTGTTATTTTATTATTATTTTATTTCGACATAGGATAACATACAGACGTGTTTAGAGCGCCATATAAAGTGCGCCGATAATCTGTTATACAACGAACGCCACCATATTGAACATTACAGAAGATTAATATTTTTTTGGAAATATGAGTGTCATCTACACGTTGCATTTCGTAGTAAAAACTGAGCTGCCAAATCGTAGTACGGCGTTGAGCAATCTCATACGCTGTATAATCAATGCTTTTACTTACGTCTAGCAAGTTCGTAAACTGTTCGTCAATTGAACTGAACATTCTATAGTTATTCGGTCAGTTGTATACTGCCGTGCGAGTGTTCGCTCGCCGCCTACCGGAATGTTCGCTCGCCGCCTACCGGAACACGACCATTCGGACTTTTATTGCATTCGGCTAATTTTGCAACCTTGCAGTGATCAAACGAATATGCTATCGTACGCTGGATATCGGAATATGTCATGAGCAATTTGATATACACGAAGTTGATATTTGAATAAAATATATGTATGCATGTATACGTGCTTGGGTATTTCTTACAGAGTGTTAGAGTAACACTCGCGAGTCCCGGGACTCGCGCTCTATTTTCGAACGTTGTTAATCACAACCGGATAAAACTAAACTATGATTTAAAATGGCCTTAATAAAAAATATTAAACCGTTTCAAATTATTTAAAAAAAAATATATTATCAAAATTAAATTATTCAAAATAACAATTTTAATTTAAAGAAATTCTACTTTTTACATAATTTTTCTAAAATATTATCTACATCACAATGATTTTTCTCTTATTTTATTAAATTTGTCATGTTTTTAGAATTATGTTTGTTATATCGACTTTCTATAACTTTATCAGAACTATTATATGTAATTCTATTCTAGGATATTGCGAATCTATGATATATTCTGAGTGAAAAATGATAATATATTTTAACAAAAAACAATACGTTGAAAATATGCCATACATATACCTTTATGAGATTTCTGAGGACAAAAAATACACAAAAGCTGACTACCGAGTAATACCTTTGTAACACAAATCGCTTTTTCTCGCATTACACTTTCAGGGCCTATTTTATTCATCGATTTTTTCAGTTTCTGTAGGTAATTATTGAAATATTCCTGCCAGACTAGCTTTGTTCAACTGTAAATAAGCCAGATTGCTATTCTTGTGCATTTCATGATAGACTCTAGTGCATGTAAATTATTTACAACTGGGTACAATTCGATTACACCTAATCGGATAATCCTTACCAAACTCGTTTTTTTTTGGATATCATCAATAATATACCAGATTTAATTACTTTCACAAACTGGGAAAACATGTTAAATATTTACTACCTACCCGACCAAAAGTTTGTCGTTTTAAATAAGAATATGTGATATAATCGCTCCCACCATTTCACTCCCGGTTTCAATCAGCCACAAAGTAATTTTTCCTTTTTTCATTTCGTAAGTATAAAGAGGTACTGTAACTAGCAGAGTAAGGCGCTTTAATTAGCAGAGCACATGGATAAAAACACAAGGAGATATCAGAATAAACTGCTACTGGGTCTTTACCCGGTAGCGGGTACCTGGAGTGTTAAAACCACAAATATTTCCACAATATATTCTCCTAAATGGAACAGAAATATTTTTTTGTTAGTTTCTGTGTCAGTTTAGCTCAGATTCGTTTGACAATTCGTGAGCCCGATGTGGTAGAGTAGACCTCAACTGACTCCTGGTCTAAAATCGACCGTTCGATAGCACACCACACGAAGCCGAGCTGCACCCGCCGACCGAGACGAATCGCTTTCCGCGATGGAAAAATACGCACTCTTTTGCCATTTACATACATTTTCTCTGTTTTCTCCCTGGCAGCAATCTGTGTGAACAATCGTTGAATTCTGAAAACAATTATTGTATGGAGAATAACAGCTCATACCTATAAACACCTATAAAACCCGACGAGAAAGGAAAGTATTGTGAACAGGCTAAAAAATCGAGATGAAGACGGAAATATCCATTTTGAACCCCCCTGAGACGATAAGGTCATTTTCAGATTAAAGTCTGTCTGTGTGCCTTTTGTGGGTGTGTATATTACCCCACGATAGCGCCCAAAAGCTCAATCCGATTGAGCTGCAATTTGGTATGCAAGCATCTTTGGTCATGGCAAGATTTGAAAAGATTGTAGTTGAAATAGGTCCACCGTAGTCATATATCATTCTCAAAATATTGGACATAGAGACTTGAAATTTGGCACGCAGATGCCAAAATCCCATTGTGAAAATTTGGTTGGAATATCTCATATATTACAAGCTGCACTAATAATATAAAAATTCCGCCGTATATTTTAATAAAATATTGACGGTGAGCCGCCTGAAGCTAGCCCAGAAATGAGCCGCGCGGCCTGAGGTGCCGCAATGGCACCCAACCGGGTTCGGCCGCCAGCCGAGAGAGGGCGCACATCGATTTTGTTATGAAATTAATATTCAAATGAAATCAGTCCTTGGCTATTGCCGGGAAAGTCTTGGGGTGACATATTTGCTGGATATAATATAGGCTTCTCCGAAAATTGGAGGGGTTTAGCCATGACTACGCTTTATCTGATAAATTGTAAACGATTGCAGTTTCAATTTTTAAAAATAAGCATTTAAAGTGGTAATAAAATAGCTAAATATAAATCAATTGGCTGGCATTCATAAAGGTCAAGCGTTTCTACGACTTTCAATAGATCAAAACGACATTAAATCGACTAAAAGTCCAATAGTCGGGTTGTTAAAGTGAAACATAATTTTGTCATTTGGATATTATATAAAAATCTCCTAACAATAATTACCTTCCTTTCTGTAAATGCAATCTTTTGAAAACTTTTAAAATATACAGAAACCTGTAAGTGCCGAGTATGCATCTTTTATTTTTTAATGCTACCGTCAAATCGGTTAATTTCAAATTCAAATTCAAATTTCTTTGTTAAATTTATAACGGTATTATTATACTTACAAAGCCATCCTAACAAGGCATCGCCTGTACTAAGGTAGGCTTAATATTGTATGTATTGTAGTTTACTTATTATGGGGTATCAATTGCTTCTTATTGTATGCATTTTGATACAGGTTTGGAGTTAAATTTGATACAGTTTTGGAGTTCTAGGGCGGTGAAACTTACGCATTCCTAAAATAGCCTGCAGATTACGCTGGTATAATTACAAGTACCAAACATGTACTACACCAAACTTTGAAAATAGACTTTATTGCATAGTGTTAGATTTTTATGTTTTTGCATTTTTGTGAGAACTTATCTGTTTTGTATTAGGTACGCGGTAGATTGAGTTTGCCGCCTAATGTTAAATCTTCTGTTTTTTTTTGGTTTACAAATTGACAAACGTTAAGGATGTAATATGAAAAAGTGTAGAATAGTAGGTTAATCTTTGCAAAGTAACTAAATAGTGATCATACTTCCATTTAAATCAAACGTGACTGCAATGATCCACTGTTGATCCATAGGCTGATTCGTCGTGTAGGTACGACCCCTAGTCAACAAGGGAACATTTAATTTTTTTTGGGAGATTAGCTAACACATTAATAGTATAACATATTTGATTAGAACAGTGAAAAGTTGAACAAATTATGTTCACAATAAACAAAAAGTCTAATTCTGGCTGTAAATTCAAGAGGTTATTCGCCTTTTATAAGGGGTGGTCCACTGTCGACTATATCACCCCACACAGTGTTGCCATAATATATCACAAAAAAGTAATACTTTCCCAAACGCTGTGCCGGATTTATGCTTTTTTAAGTATATACTCGTATTGTATTTACTTACCAAGGCCTTTGTTTAGGAAATTGTCAAATTTACGTATTTAAGTGGGTAGGTAGGTATTGAAAAGCCAAATGAAAGAATGAATTAGCTATAAAATACAAGTAGGTATAATGAAACAAGAATTACACTTTTAATAGGGTATTTTGTATTGGCAACATCATAATAATATCGTCATAATGTATGGTCTTCATTACAGTACCGTGCGAATTAATTGGAACAAAGAGTATTTTTCTTCTAAAAGTGATTTATTGGACATCATGATGAATTCGGACCAATATATTGACATATTATCAAACCATATGATACGGGAGCTCCACAAGGTCTGTCCTTCCAACGAGGGAATTTTTCAACAGGATCTCGCCCCAACCATTCGTCGAAAAAAGTGAAACAGTTTGTCACACAGAACCAAATTACTGTACTTGAATGGCCCGAAAACTCCCCCGATTTCAACCCCATCGAAAACCTCTGGGCCATTTGCAAAAAAACGGCTCCAAGATGGATTGTACAACGAAAACCAAGATGATCAGTGCAGTAATTCAAGTCTGGTTTCACTATGGTGAACTGAAAGGAAGCTGTCAAAACCTGGTAAATTCTATGCCTACAAAAGTGAAAGGTGTTATCAACGCAAAAGGAGGACACATTCTATATTAAAACTAACAATCTAAACCTACCAGTACTGTTTTTGTATATGTCCAATAGAGCACTTTTTGAAGAAAAATACTCTGTTCCAATTACTTTGCACGATACTGTATATTGTGAGATTAACTTTACTAATACTTTATTACTTCGCCGTCCGCGCAGCGCACTAACGTAAACATAACTAACATAGAATAGGAGTATTATTAAGTCGCAATTGAAGGCATTTATCCAAATGAGAATTAACATTTAATAGATAGAAAACTCTATGATCCACAAGTGACTTCCTTGAGTATTACGTTCATAATCGCGTACGAACTTGACGGCTTCTACTATACTAAATCGAGCGCCCTCTGCAATCTGCCGCCCCTTGAAGTTTGCTGCCCTGGGCCCTGGCCTATTGAGAAATCCAGCACTTCCCGAACGTCTTAAGTTAAACCTGAGTCTCTTTGACGATACTAATCGTCAAGAAAAAAACTAAGACCCCCTTTGACGATACTAATCGGTATATCGTATTTTTCAATTTACTGATATTTACATATTATGCTTTCCGACAATTCTATTGATACGCTCTGTTAGGCTGATCAAATTAGCGAACTTCTAAATTTTGTAAATGTTTTTGATAAACAGTAGGTTTCAAATGTAATTCACGCATCCGCACTAAACAATCAGCAGCATAATCCGGGTCCCATCAAACTTGCAGAAGGCAAATTTGCAGACGGCATTCTTGCAGGCGGCAGTTTTGTAGAAGGCAATCTTGCAGAAGGCAGTTTTGCAAATGTCAAACTGACGTTTCGAGAACCTAACCTAACAGAAAAACTTAAAACATTTTTTTTAATGTTTAGTTTGATGTATAAAAGTCATCCACTACAAGGATGCCGGTAATTAATGTCACTTCGATTTTAGGGAAAGAAAAACCTAACCTAACCTAACAGAAAAACTTAAAAACTGTACTGAAGGTTGCCGCCTGCAAGGTTGCCGCCTGCAAGGTTGCCTCCTGCAAATCTGCCCTCAACAAATTTGGAGCTGTCAAAAGTGACATTTGTGCAAGTTTGCCGCATGCAAACTGGCGCCCCCCCATAATCCATCCGTTACATATTACATAGATTACAAAAACAGAGTGTTACGAGTAACCTCGAATTAACTTATGCAATAGTTGTTATTCCCGATCACTGCCTTTTTTGCGCAGCAATCGTCAGGTGTGATGTTTACTGTCGATATCGATAAAACATGACATTATTAGAAAAGAGTACGTATACATAACTCGTGCAACAGAGGGTATTGAGACAATAGTCTCTAGTACCTAAGTCTAATTTAATCAAACGTCTTGCCGCAGCTCTTTAAAATTAAATTGCTTTTTATTCGGCGCAGTCGAGGTCGACTAGCGGCTATTCCGCCTCTGTGACATCTCAAATCGCAGTGGATCAGCCATCTCGTCCATTCTACCGTTTGAACGCGTTAACAGTTCACGCGTTGTTTTTTTTACAGTCCTGTGTATCGGAGCACCGTAGTCCACCGCTCACCCCCGAGAAGTGTAGTAGTAATAGTATTTTTATGGGCCCGACTCCGGTCGGTGAATTCCATGGCAGCTCCGTTTGTATTTATTTTTTTAAATATTTATTTCACGAATAAATTCCCGAGTGTCATCAGTTAGTACTTACCTGCTGGCTGGCTGGCTTATACATAGGCCCCCTCCCAATACGACACATTTGTTGTCTCGTTCATGCACTCGTAAAATTAATAAATGTATTAGAGTATTTTTCTGAATATCGCAATTAGCAGCATCAAAATCCATACGACATAATACATGGAGTCTGAATGACTCCCTTGGTCATCTTAGGTAAATTTCCACCCCCCCCCCCTCCCCTCCCCCCACAGGTCTACCGGTCACCCCCTAATATTATTATGATGGGCCTGACTCCGGTCGGTAAATTCCATGACCACTCCGTTTGTATTGTATAATTTTATTTCAATACAAACAAATATTGGAAAGCTGGCCACAAACAGTATAAATATTGGAAAAATGGCCATATTTTTCAGAAATTTGCAGATACGCTGCAGTCCTATTTTAGGACTACCAAGTTTAATGATTAAGATTTTGGTCAATTACGCATTACATTACGCTCTCAATATTATTATTATATGAACATCCATTCCTTTTAATGAAAAAAGGAACATAAATAATACTAACGCAAAGAACAACACAACGCAATTATTATTATCGAATCAATTATAAAACAAGGCCCCAAAGAGCGTCTGTCTGTTTGTTTGATCGCGATAAACTCAACAACGACTGGAGGATTTTCGATACTGTTTTCACTGTTCTTTAGAGCGTAGTTCGAGGAAGGTTGATGTGTAACACCATCAATAGTATATATCTAAAAAGGGCCTGAACAAGGGCAAGTTAAGTGTTGAATAGATAAAAAACAGCGGTGCCGTGCGATTTTTAGACATTCTGCCTGGCTGACTCTCAGGCCGCGATTAACTAAAGAACGACGGGACAGAACCTAATTACTTTTCACTGTTGGTTAGGCTATCTTTCGAAGATAGTTAAAATGTAAAGAAAATCATTATCTGTAAAAAAAGGGAGTGGGCCGTGTCGATAAAAGTTAATTGAGTCGATAATTATATCGACTCAGAAGCCACACGTGTGACTTTTAACTTTAATAACGTAAAACTGAAGTATTTAAAAAAAATTAACTAGATATCGATATTAGTGAGTTGACTGGTGCATATGACAAAGTGGTACATTTGCTATTGCAGTAAGTAGCCAAGTTTGTTTGTTTGTTTGTTTGTTCACAATGGGCTATTTTATTATCAACAATTTCTTACAACCAATCATACTATGCAGTATTTATATGCACATATGTGTGCGTGTAATATGTGTTTGTGTAAAGTTGTTATTGCATTCAATCGACAAAATTGAACTGCAATTCCGGTAATTTTATCCCAACGGAAAATGGCGACTGCCGGGAATGGAACCTGGAACCTTACAACGTAAGATCGGGTGGCCTAAACTTTATGCCACCGGGCCAAGTAAAGATTTTTAGTAGATTCACTCACTATTAAAAAGTAGTTTTCATAAAATTGTTATTCTTTTCGTCAGAGAAAGAGTAAATAAAAATGGGATGAAAGATATCGTGATCTTCGCCTGTATTTTAGGGGCTTTGGTTACTACCATAGCAACACCGCCAGCTGTGCTCGTGGCTCGTGCGTCATCGCTTCAACGGGCCCCCTCGACCCAACCACTCGAGAACTCGACATGACTCGACCAACAGCAAAGATTATAATAATTATTTTTTTAATATACCTACTACGCCAACGGACATGCGGACGGAAACTTTTTGCGTTGTCTCTGCAGGAAAGAAATGCGAATGAAAGGGCCGGGCGGCGGTGGGATGTTTCTACCCTCTTAACCTTGATATTTTACCCTACCTTCACAACGGATATTTTGTATGTATGTACATACGGGCGTTACGATACCATCAGTCCGTTGCTGTTCGTTGCAGGAAAAAAATACCGATGCAATGTTCAGTGAAACCGCGGGGCGCAGCTAGTATGTATATATTATTATGTGTATATGTTTATATATATGAGCTGCTTAATTATTTCTTTTGTTTTATATTACAGCGGTTGGCTGTAAGAAATCGCAATACAATAAGCCCGTCGTTTGTACTAAGTTAATTAGAATATAAGTCAATGTAAGTGTTTTAGTACAATAAAGGCTTTTTTCTTTTTTCTTCGTAAAACAATGCAAAATTATTATAGTTCTCATTGAAAACACCACCTAACAGAATCATCATTTCTAGATAAATGCGATCAGTTTTTAGTCAGGTACATATTTTAAACCACGACAATTCAAGAACCAAAGAGCCTAAAAAGAAACTATTCTCGTTTCTTATAATATCAGATCAGTAACAACTGTTTAAAATTTTTGGTAATTCCATTTTAAAGATTGTGAACATTTAGCCAGGGTTTGTTTGCGCGAGAGAAAAATACATTTTTTCTGTAAACCGAAGAATATAGTTGAGTTTCTAAAAAAGTACTTTTTAAAACTGAGATATACCCCATAAAAAAGTATCCCATCTTTAAAAATAAAATTTACATTGATCGTCCTTCCCCACCCTTCATTTTCCTCGTCAACAATGTACTGAGTTTCACAGAGGTGACCTTTTTATATTTAAAATGTGCTGTGTTCTTATATTATTGCAACTTTTGGAACAAACACGAAGTAAAAAATGAGACGTTTAAATCAACGCTTAAAAAAAGTGGCTTGCAGGATTTTGATTCAGTATCGATGTTATCGAGGTATAACCGTAGCATTCTAGAATATACCACGGGACCAGCCTGAATATTTGATAGAGGAATAGAAAGAAAAAGCTGCGTATGGGACCCCTCTATCCTTGTTTAGTCGCGAATGCGCGGGACATGATTCGGTATTAAAGAATTCCGAATTATTATACTCAATTAAAGAATGATAAACTAGACAAGGATAGAGGGACCCATATGCAGCTATCTCTTTCTGTTCCGCTATAGCATTCATTTACAGTCCACCTTCGAACTCCCGCGGTCTATTCTAGTATGGTTATGGGTACAACAGCTTCCAGAGATTAATAACTAACCAAGTGTCGCAAGGCCAAATGCGAGGAAAAAGTCACCAAAGTATATCGATGATTTTTTTTTGACACATATTTTAGTTTTTACTAGGTAAGTGGTGGATTTTTTAAATCTTCTTGAAAACATGAAGCTAGATATTTGGTGTTTTTTTTCAAATTCTTCATTTTATATAGATTACCAATATAAAATATCTCACTGTTATCAAAAATGTAATTTGGTTTGTTTTCAATGAGAGCGACGTTATGTTTTCTGAAATTAGATAGGTACTTTATCTACTTTTGTTATCAGATCCTCCAAACAGACAATTTGCAAAATTTGCCTCTGGTACATATTTTGTCGTTCCTATCTACATGGCTCAAATCATCATGATCATGAAGCTTGATGAAATAGGTCATAATAATATAAAATGAGACACGCCTGCATCGCAGCTCTAACGATAACACTACTATAAAATAGTTACTAACCAAACTGCTGATTGCATATAGGAAGTGTATACGTAGGTACGTGTACTGACACGTCAACGGCGTAAACAAAGATCCCCTCTTTCGTCCCCTGTTCGGCCCCCCGGGCCCCGGTCGCGTCGCCAACAGAAGGCCAAGATATTGCGCATGATGTTCAAGTTCAAGGTGACCGCCGAACGAGAATATTTCGTTATTCTGGGGCGCCATTTCGCAGCGGCACGCGGCTCCCATGGCGCGCCGGGTGCGCTCAACGCACTTCCGACAGCTTAAACATGGCTTTAGACATACCATTTTATAGGTAACTCTTGAAAAAAAGAATAAATTCTACTAAACATTGTACCTATTTTTCTCATTCCTAAATATGGCACGTAGGGGAGAACGGGGCGCTAGTAGGCGCAATTTTTAGTTTAGTTTTTTTTTCAATGTTACGCGAAACTTTGGATCAATAAGTAAATATATTAAAAAGAATAAAAACTCTTTACAGAAAGTTAACTATTGTTTTTATTATGGTTTTTTTTAAATAAAATATTTGTATATTTCTGAAATGTACTCAATCAGATCTTTCATTTGAACAGTTAAGGTACCCTATGACACTCGGGACGACTTATTGATTCTAACAATACTACACACTTCTAAATCAGTTTAAGGGTTTAGAAGTTATGGTGGAATAAAGAAACGGAATACATACATAGATTAACCCTGAACACTTTACACTCCTTTTTTGTTGGCCAGTCGTGTAAAAATAAGATATATACAGTAAACCTTATTCAGCTTATTATTTAATAAGCATACGATACTATCGTTGTATATTTAGATTCTAGTATTCTATCTTAAATTCAGTGAATTTATTTTTTTAAGCCAACCTACCTTGATTCCGGGGCGTTGTTTGGCACAGCGTATGGCACAGGTAGGTAGACGGATTAATATTGAATTTCTAACAAAAAACTGGAAAATATCCTTAATAAACTGTAAAAAATATATATTTATATAATTTTAAACTTTAACGTATCTGCTTGCACGAAAATAAAATAGGAAAAAATATGAACACGAAATTATTTACGATCATCATTCTGAGGGACCATTCGATTATAGTTAAAATTGCAGATTATCTTTTTTGCTTTCCTCCTCTGATCTTTTGATAACGATATTTCCATTAATAATGGGCTCGATTGCGTTTCTTTGTGAAATAAAAATGAAATTAGTTCAAGCCAACGAGATAGCGGAATATGAAATGATATGAACGATCGTCGATTTTCCCACTTTGAAACTACTTGTCGAACTTATAGCCGTCCTAATAAATTTTAACACAATTCGTGCGGTATAAGATTCAGCTGCTTTAACCTCGGTGGGTAGTTTTAATGCGGGAAAGTGACAACCGTTTATTTTACATTCCACTTTAACGCATTGCCCTGTCTCGTTCACATGAACTAATTTCCGATTTTAGTTTACGAAGAAACGCGATCGAACCCAATATGCATGTGGATACTTGCCTGCGCCAACTAGCCCCGACAATAATGCGCCGATCTACCCACAAACGTCCATTTTTATTTATAACGACTATAGCACAATACAAATGGCGATCCTCAAAGCCATCCGAAGCCTAGAATAATTCATAGTGGCGTAGACTACAGCACAATATAAATCTCCTTAATTTCGGTCTGGTCGTTTAGAGCAGGCGATTTTCGAAGTTGCAATAACAACATTTAATTCAACATTTAATTTTTATTTTTCTTACAAATATTACAAATTTTATTTATAATTTAAGTTATGACTATGTAGTTTATTATTAACCGAAGGATATGTGTATTTAATTATCTATTTACTTCAATGTTTTATTTTATTATAATGATATATTTACATATTTTATTTTTATGCATATTTTTATTTAATTCAATGTTTTTTTTCCATTTTCGCTTTTTTTCTTTTTGTTTAAACTACTTTTTTTTTCTTTTGATTATGTTTTCTTTTTAAACTAGTATTTGTTTAATATGTCTGCCCTAGAACAAGTGTTCATACTTAGTTGGGCGACATGGGACCGATCTTCAAAAAGCGTGATACAACTTGCTGTGGGTTTTATTTAAGTGTAGATATTAAATATAATTTGTTACGCTTGTTGCTTATTATGTACATTGCTTTAAATAAATAAACATCGTAAAACACAAAAATGCCGATATCGTCGCAGGAACACAGCCGCAATCCATAGGGTACATACATTAGCCAATAGAGCATCGTTGTTAGTGCGATATGGTACAGGTACGTTGTTGTCAACATGCTAACTAGTGATATTTGAGTTGCACCACAGAGCAGTGAGTTGCACCTACCTACCCATGCGCCTACCAGCCCCGGTCTCCGCTAGTACATAAATACCACAAGGAAAAACGAGAAATATAAAAAAAACAATACTAAAATCGCAAAACTAAAAGAAATATGAAAATCAGGCAAAAAGCATATTTTTTCAATTATTGAAGTCAATTATGAACAAGGAAATAACGGGAAATGTCACTGAAAACTGAAGCTGCGAAATCTTTATTATTTTTAGAACACAACAATTAAATAAATTGCACATCTCGATTGTCGCACAACTACCTACCCTCGGAACCAAAATCACAGCTGTCTTTCCTCCACCTTTCCCAGCTTGAGACTGACATTCTCGTTTTATCTCTTGACAATTTTTCAATCCTCGATTTTACGATGACAGTCTGTTTTTTGTTGATGTGTCGTTTTTTGTTTTTTTTTTGTTGATTGAATGAGTAGAGTCATTCGATAGCATTATATATATAAAAAACTCAATTTTCCCAAGATATGATATTCCCACTTCCTTCATTTTAGCCGTGGTCTTTATATTATGCTAACACTTTTCATTTATTTACATTTTTTTTAAATCTCCCCTTCGAATATCCTCTATTGCTTTTGACCTCGTACACATTGCCTCGGGACCCCCTTCCGTTCTTTGCTAATGGCAGGCATTGAATCAGTCGAAAGGATTGCCATACAAGTGTATATGTATTTATGTATAGTAGATACATATTATATCTAAACGGCAGTATAACGTGACGACAGACTACGTAATATTGAATAATATTTACAAAAAGGCAACAAAAAACGTTTTTTCCCGTATTCGGACACCTTGTTTATACATTAATATTTAGCTATAGAATATTGTCATCGGATCTAGGTATGCATGCAAAATATGAAATCAATCAGACGTGTACAAATGCGCCAAAATTTGGCTGATCTACGGTAAAACACAATATTTGCCTTTGACCAAATTTTATAGGGGAGCCAACAACAGTTGAAAACACTGCACAGGTAAAACTGATAAAACTTTTCGGACTCGTTTAGTTGCATAATTATATATATTTGAAAGCAGGCTATACATGGTAGTAACCAACATTCACTTACTTTGTTCTTCACTAGAAATCGGCATATGTACCTATAGGTAGATTATTTTTAATTAGAAAATGTATAACCTCAAAAAACTAATTTCCGTGTTTGGAAGAAACAAGGTAGAAACTCCCAAAACCCAAAAGAATGAAAGCAAAAAAAAAGGACGCCACCTCCTTTTAAAGAAAAAGAAGGAAACTAATTATATTAAAAAAAGATACCCGAAAGAAATTTTGAAAGATACCCGAAAGAAAGTTAACCTAAAAAAAAATCGATCTCAGAGAGTGGGTTATATTGATCGGCACTGAATTTGGCCAACAGAAAACCCCTTTCCTCAGACACAAAAGTCTACAGCACAAAAAGAAACACAAGGTTATGCAAAGTATCCGTGTTTATTCGCCCACAGGCACCCTTTTCTTCAAATTCCGCTTATCGGCACGTCACATGTGTTCAGTCAAATAAAGAGGTTAATTCCGGATATGAAGGCAAATTTCCTGACGTGGAGGCAAGTCTCGTCACATTTAGTGACGATTTCGTTACTTAATTAGCAGCAATTAAAATACGCATGTGTCAGAAGGTCATAGATGCCGCAAGCTGCGATCAATAAAAAAAAATCCGTTAAAATCGCGAGGATCCTACTTGAAAAGCTACCCAAAAAGAGATCAAATGCTTACCAGATAAATCACACACACTTCACATAACAAATTTTTTTACCGCCAGGCGGTCACTCTCCGATTTACTCCTTACGGCGGTCGCCAATTCTCACAGCCCAATCTCTCTGTCTGTCTCTTAGCCATGTTGAAGCGAAATAGAATGATTGCAGGACGGCGGAAGTCAGCCATAACAGGTAAGGCTAGACCAGCACAACCGCGATTAATCGCCAGAATCGCCTAGAGCGATAAAAATTACGACTGCACAGCTCTATCTGTCAAAAATTTGATGTTTACGAAATTTCGTAAAAGGTTCATTTAATTGTCATAATATGGGAGAAAGTCATGAAAACAGCGAAAACCAACAGGAAACATGACTAAACACGGGGAAAACATGGAAAAACGGGTGCAGCGAACATAATCTGCACAAAGGTGCGAAAAACAAGACAACAAAATAAGCAGTTTTTGTTACAGCCCCCTCCAAAAAAAGAAATCGGAAGAGCCAACGACGATTTCAGACGAATCGTCCCGATTCAATTTATCCTACTATAGGATAACAAAAACGTCAAAGCATCAACTAACAACTCCTAACTTAACAAACCTTCTTCACGTTAACTATAATCAATTAATCCGTTCAGTAACAATAGCAGAGGCAAACTTTTACCAACTAAAACTTACACCCATTACTCTTATCACTAGAGTAAGAAAAGAAAATCAAGAAATTAAACCCAACACCAACATAACCAAAAAAAAACTTATGGAACTCCGACAACTTCCAACAACTAAGGAAGGATCAACTCATTGCGGATACCCGACTCCTACCGAAAACAACAATAACTCTAGCGTTAGACCTCGACTAAACGTTTACTTACTAAGAGACTATAGTAGTTGTCATTTACTACCTTTCATACCAATCCCCATTCATTCATCCCGGACATGAGACATTCTTACAACAATAATGCTAGATAGAAATGCTAGCATGACTGACAAAACAAAATGATTTCAGCTATTGATACCACTTGGTACAATGCCTTTGTAAAGACAATTTAAAGGGCTCATTTTAGTTTCACCCAAGATAGACAATTTTTGTAATAGAATGTTAACGCGAAGAACTCCGATACTACTATTCTGAACTATTCGGATTTAGCTTAAAATCTTTAATATGCCAGGAACCTATATTCTTCCCTGTAGCATTTTCTAACTCGTACACTAACGCAGAGAGTTTTTTAATTATTTTACATTTTTCATATTTTGGGGCAAATTTGGAAATGTAATAATTCCCAGCATTACTTAGATAATAAGTCTTTTTATAGATCGTATCGCCTACTTGAAATTCCGCAGGACGGTGTTTTCGATCATAGTAAACTTTATTATGTGCATGTAATTTTAACAATTTCTGCCGCACTACATGAAAAATGTTAGATAATTCACTCAAATTTTGAGCGTAAGACAACCTACTACCAAAAATAACCTCTGCTTGAGATTCCGGCGCCTGAGCATAAAAAGAACCATTCATTATTGGTTCACGACCATGGACTAGGAAAAATGGACTGAACCCTGTTGATTCCGAGACTGCCGCGTTAATGGCCATCTGAATCTCAGAAAGGTAGAGATCCCAGCTGCGATGATCGTCTTTTACACACAACGATAACGCAGTGACCACACTACGATTCTGACGCTCAGTTGGATTAACTTGAGGGCAATATTTCGGGTTTAAATATACTTTTGGAATTTTATATTTCGCAATCAGTTCAGTGAACTCCCTTCCGATAAACTGTTTTCCATTGTCTGAAATTAAATACTGCGGAACACCATAGCGAAGGAATACATTATGTTCAACGACGTAACTTACAAGTTTACTGGTAGCACGTTTTAACGGAAAAAGTAAACAGTATTTGCTAAAACAATCTGTCACCACGAGAATATGCATATTTCTGTTCCTCGTCATCGGATAAGGACCCAACAGATCGACCGAGACCATTTGGAACGGGAAGGCACAGGACTTAGGATTTCCTAACTGACCCAAAGGGGAAATATTTGAATGTTTGTATTGCTGACAAGTTTCACATTTAGAAACAAAGTTAACTACGTCTCCGTGTAAATTAGGCCAAAAGTAACGAAGACAAAGACGACGGTGTGTCTTAAAAATTCCAAAATGCATAGCCAAATCAGACTCATGATTTTCTCGAATAAGCTTTTCTCTAAGCTGCAACGGAACAACTAACTTCCAATCGTAACAACTGGTGAGTTGATACTTGCTTTTAGAGTACCTAAACAATTCATGGTCCTTAATCTGGAAATTTGGATATCCAGCGGGATTTTCAGACACTGCCTTAAACAAATCGTTGTACCATGAGTCGGAAACAACAGACAGAGAGGAAACGGGAAGCAACCGAGATAACGTGTCGGGAACCACATTATCGACACCTTTCTTGTGGACGATCTCGAAATCAAAAGCAGATAGACGAATACCCCATCGAGCCAGACGGCCGGTAGGATTTTTTAAGCGCAAAAACCAACGTAAGCTGGCATGATCTGTAAAGATAGTGAATTTGGGACCGCCCTCCAAGTAACCGCGAAAATGCTCGACAGCATGAATAACACTTAGGGCTTCGCGTTCGGTAGCCGAATATCGCGTCTCAGCGGGTAAAAGTGTTCTACTCGTGAAAGCGATAGGATGATCGACGCCATCCACTTCCTGGGTTAAAACTCCGCCTAAACCGTACAACGATGCATCGCAATGAAGAGCGAACGGTTTTGAATAATCCGGACAGGCCAAAATCGGACTAGAAACTAAGGCCGATTTCAGTTTTTGAAATGCCTCTTCCGCCTCGGGCGTCCACTCATAAGGGGGAGCACCTTTGCGGGTACTTGTCAACCGAGATAAGGGAGCAGCAATACTAGAAAAATTTTTAATGAACCGACGATACCAACCGGCCATACCAAGAAAACTCTTTACCATTTTTGGAGAATTTGGAGTAGGAAAATCGAGAATACATTTTACCTTCTCGGGATCGGTATGTAGACCGTGAGAATCAACTACATACCCTAAATACTTCAATTCCTGACGGAAAAACTGACACTTCTTGAAATTTATAGAAAGGTTGGCATACAACAAGCGATCTAATACTTTGTTTAACAAAGTTATATGTTCTTCAAAAGTAGCAGATACAATAATTATGTCATCTAGGTAACAGAAAACTTTGTTTTCGAAAGAGGGATCGAACAATTTGTCAGCCAGTCTTTGCATGCACGCCGGCGAGTTTCTTAGGCCGAAGGCGCAAGATCTGAAGCAGAAGAATCCTCGACCAGGAACAGTGAAGCTACACTTCTCTCGTGAAGAAGGATCCAAAGGAATTTGCCAAAAGGCAGAGGATAAGTCGATAGAAGATAAATAATTCGCATCTCTCAAACTGTCCAAGATAGTAGTAATTCTCGGCAGGGGATACGCATCCGGTTTCGTGATAGAGTTCAGCTTCCTGCTATCGAGACAGAAACGAAGAGTACCATCTGACTTTGGAACAAAAATTGTTGGATTATTCCAACCCCCGGAACTAGGTTCGACAACACCTAACTCTAACATCTTATCAACTTCTTCATTCAACAGCGCCAATCTAGCTGGAGACAAAGGATAGTAACGCTGTTTCACTGGAGGATGATCTCCAGTATCAATAACCTGGGACAACAAATTAGTACGACCGAGACCTTTGACTTCGGAAGAAATTTTTTCAAAATTATTGATCCTTCTGTCTGCTAGCGATCGTTGGTCTCCAGTCAATGAAGCAAAAGGCCGCAAGGCCCTCACTTCATTGACTCGATGCCAAACAATTGCATCGCAGGACTCAAACTTGACGAATTTTAATATTTCCGGAGCCAACTCAAATTCTCGGACAAAATCTATTCCCAAAATAAGGGAAGTTCCTATATCTGGAGCTACAACGGCTCGAATAACCTGGCAACGATTATTGAATTTAAAAGGAAGAAACATAGACCCAATCGTCTTAACCGAACTTGCATTAGCAGTGGATAAAGTCACCAACGGAGACTTATTAAGAGTAAAACCGATATCAACTAAATATTTATGTGAATCGGCACCCAAAATCGTAACACTCGATCCAGTGTCGAGTAATCCACAAACCGTTATATCACCCAGTGAAACTTCTAAGAAAGGGCGACGGTTATCCTTCTCATTTGCAAACAATATCGAGGCAGAATGTAGAAAATCCTCTATTCTGCCCCGCCTTTCGAGTTTTTTGGCTCTGAAACCGGGGAATTACCAGGCCGGTTATTCTTAGAACATTCCGGACAAGTGGCTACCGTGTAGTTAAACCTACCACAACGATAGCAATATTTAGAATAGCCATGATGAGTGCCACCGCGTGAACCACGCGAACTATTATTGGCTCCTTGGTTGTAATTACCAGAAGACGAATTAGCATAAGAAAAATCATTACGGGAAAAATTTCCACGATTAAAACCGCCACGATGAAAACCACCGCGATGAGAACCACCACGATTAAAACCACCACGATTGGATGGACCAGCAGAAGAAACGTTACACTCTTTTAACTTCTGTTCAACTTTCACTTCCTCCGTCGCACATTTGGTAGGAGACTCGTCGACCGCATAAACTGCTTTCGAGCCAGAAGGCTTGACCTTCGCTTGGGCAGGAGTGGCTGCATTAGATGCGTTGATACGCTGTTGTGCATTTTCAACTTTTTTTCCTAAACGCAGAAGTTCGTCGATTGAATTTATATCAACTAGCATGAAATGTCGTTGGTAAGAAATTGAGATATTTGAAAGGATAATTCCTAATTGTTCCTCACCAGACAATGGCCTTGACAACCTGTTGAAATAGCCCAACATGACGGAAACAAAAATATGCATCCTCTCGTCCGACTTTTGCTTGCGTCCCCGTACAAACGACAAAACTTCAGCATCGTAATTTAAACTGCCAAAATCGGAGCGGAGTGCAGCAACTAACTGCTTCCAACTGGAAATGCTCGAAGCTCTAGCACGGTACCAACTAAGCGCTTGTTTCTGGAATAGTTCACAAGCCGATTTCAGCATCCTGGCATCCGAGATATTACGCGAAAACCTAATCTCATCCAATCGTTCTAAGAACTCGACCACACAGGAATCGCCGTCAAATGTGAAACCAAGATTTAAAGGTTTAAGAATGCGTTCATCAGAAATGACAAAGTTATTGTCCAAAGGAACTGGTTTCGTATCAACATGCTGTATATACGGAGCTGACGTCACTTCAGAATTCCTTCCCAAAGGAACCACCTCAGGACTAAGCTTCTCACCCTCGTGCAATGAAGTAGAAGGTATCGGAAGAACTACAGGATTTGGTAACGGGCTAGGCGAACGAACAATATCTAAATATTTTTCTAACAAAACGACAATTTCCAAAACTTCCTCCTTTAAATTATCTAATAATTTCTTGGAGTCTGAATTAGCAGGATTTATGCGTGAAATTCTATGAAAGATATGTGCAGTTTTAGTGCTAATTCGTTTATATAAAAGTTTCTGTTTGCTATTAATAAATTCCTCTATAAGTTCTTGGAGACATGAAAGTCTAATCGAACATTCTTGAAATTCTGAATCCGGATCTAAATCCGTTGAGGTAATTGATTCTGCGGGAAATTCCCTTAAGAGTGAATTAAATTGTTTTCTCATCGCTTCAACATTGGTTGGAGTGACCTCACGAATCGTGAACTCATAATCGAGTTCTGCCTTTACTAAATGTGACGCAGCATAATACACTATCGCTGGAGACGCCATCATGTCTATATATATAATTTAAATCCCACCAAAAAAATTAAAACCAAAATAAATAAAAAATATTAAAAAAAAAAAATGGAATAAACTGACTTTTTTTTACTGCTTGCGGCACTTCTGATCACAATTTGCTGCTTACCTCCACCAAGATATGTTGCCTTCACATCTGAAAATTAACAAAAAATAATTAGTATGATATTAACAAACTTAAACGGCAAGCGTAAAACTTTTTCGCGGAAACCGCCTTAAAATAACAAAATCTGCTGCTAAACAATTGCCTTTAAATCTAAGATTCAGACAAAAAAAATATAGTAACCATAAAAAAAACGGCAAGTACAAAATACTTCTTTGCGGTAACCGCTTTAAATTACAAAAAGAATGCTGCTATATAATGACAAAAGATGATGTTCAATACAAAAAACAAAAAGACGGTGCTTATAAACCTCTTTCACGGTAATCGCTATGAATGAAAATTATATAAAAACAAAAAAAAATGCTTCTAATTTTTTTTATACAATTTTAAAACAAAGTGCTTAAAAAATCGTGCTTCAATGGCTGAGGAAAAGAATATTCTGGAAGCCAAAATCCAATTTACAGGCCTAACGTTGGAGCGCTAATTTTATAACCTCAAAAAACTAATTTCCGTGTTTGGAAGAAACAAGGTAGAAACTCCCAAAACCCAAAAGAATGAAAGCAAAAAAAAAGGACGCCACCTCCTTTTAAAGAAAAAGAAGGAAACTAATTATATTAAAAAAAGATACCCGAAAGAAATTTTGAAAGATACCCGAAAGAAAGTTAACCTAAAAAAAAATCGATCTCAGAGAGTGGGTTATATTGATCGGCACTGAATTTGGCCAACAGAAAACCCCTTTCCTCAGACACAAAAGTCTACAGCACAAAAAGAAACACAAGGTTATGCAAAGTATCCGTGTTTATTCGCCCACAGGCACCCTTTTCTTCAAATTCCGCTTATCGGCACGTCACATGTGTTCAGTCAAATAAAGAGGTTAATTCCGGATATGAAGGCAAATTTCCTGACGTGGAGGCAAGTCTCGTCACATTTAGTGACGATTTCGTTACTTAATTAGCAGCAATTAAAATACGCATGTGTCAGAAGGTCATAGATGCCGCAAGCTGCGATCAATAAAAAAAATCCGTTAAAATCGCGAGGATCCTACTTGAAAAGCTACCCAAAAAGAGATCAAATGCTTACCAGATAAATCACACACACTTCACATAACAAATTTTTTTACCGCCAGGCGGTCACTCTCCGATTTACTCCTTACGGCGGTCGCCAATTCTCACAGCCCAATCTCTCTGTCTGTCTCTTAGCCATGTTGAAGCGAAATAGAATGATTGCAGGACGGCGGAAGTCAGCCATAACAGGTAAGGCTAGACCAGCACAACCGCGATTAATCGCCAGAATCGCCTAGAGCGATAAAAATTACGACTGCACAGCTCTATCTGTCAAAAATTTGATGTTTACGAAATTTCGTAAAAGGTTCATTTAATTGTCATAATATGGGAGAAAGTCATGAAAACAGCGAAAACCAACAGGAAACATGACTAAACACGGGGAAAACATGGAAAAACGGGTGCAGCGAACATAATCTGCACAAAGGTGCGAAAAACAAGACAACAAAATAAGCAGTTTTTGTTACAAATGCAACGAAAAATGCAGTTCCTATGTTTTTCCAGCCTGTAGATCTCCGACTTCCTAAATATTTTTTCGTAGTAACTAAAATTAGTACGTGCAAAAAGTGACCCTGATTCCAAATACTTATGCAGAAATCTCAATTTCGAAAAAAATTTTGGTTACTGTGTTAGAACGTCCAAATTGAGATTGTCCCAAACGGACAAACTGGCGAGCATGTGAATTTATCTATTTAAAGCAATTCATATAATATTACAATCTACAACTAAAACATCAAATAGAATATTATGTAAATAAATTACTTAATCAACTCAATTATGAAATGATGTTTACTAGCCTATGTCGCCCAACTAAGCAAAGCTTGTGCTTGGGCGGACATTGCATAAACATAGTTACAATAATTAATATGTGTTTACGTTAAAAAAATGTAAAAGGCTGAGAGCAATTTTATTTAATAAACACCCACCTAGTTGAAAATTTATAAAACGAAGATAACCTACAGCAAATACAAAAGTTATTTGTTTTTTAATAGAACTACTAAAATTAGTTGAATACAAAACTTGTGAAAGCAAACATCGCCGCTTTTTTTATTTCAGCAAAGATGAAAGTAAATCCTGAAACAATTTAGGTCAATATCATAATACATTTTAATATGTTAGAAGATAAAAAAATTGATGTAATCAAATCTGGCTAAATCCAGTTTTTAAAAATTGATACTCATACCACCTTTACACACACAAAAAAATACATACGTTTTCGCAATTTTAATCAGTTGAGTTTGTTAAATTTCGCACAGCGCATTTGTAATTTCTAAAACAACCACACCCATTATTATTTTCCGCTGTGATAACGCCTCTGTTTTATCACTAGTTATCGTAAAGCATATTAAAATGTTGTTATTATCTTAATTGTTTGGTCCTTTGAACAATAAACTAACCTATGCTTTTCGGCGGATATTGTATGCTCCGTCAAGGTCTTTCGATGCTTTGGTCCAGCTAAAAACTGATTAAAATTCGTAACTTACACAAGTGAATATTTTTTCGTATTCTTAATGCGTCCATGACACCGTTGATTATTTTATTAGTAGTCAGAAGACGTGTGAATTGTAACTATAATACATGCACACATGAAAAAACATCACCAGTGTTATTTTTTTTGATTTGCCGGCTCACCAACCGATGAGGAAGGAAAGTATTGCGAACGCGCAAAAAAAATCGAGATGAAGCCGGAAATATCCATTTTAAGTACCCCTGAGACGATTAACCCGTCAGACGCCAACAGTGCCTATAGGCATTTTGCGTCGTTTGGCAGATCCGCGCGTAACCGCTTCGGCTGACCCCCAAATATTAAATAAATATATAATATATACGACATAACACGATTAATTACTAGGTGTTACTATTAATTACTAAACACGATTAATTACTAAACAAGAGGGAATTCATAAAACACCGATTTTGTCATTATTTATTTACAAAATCGACCAGAAAGCTGCAGTGCATATTTTTGCGCGCTAAGGCTGGCTTTCAAGCGGTTAAGACCGTTTCCAGATTGAAGTCTGTCTGTGTGTCTGTCCGTGTATGTCTGTCTGTGTATGTCTGTCTGTGTGCGTCTGTCTGTGTATTCCTCAACGATAGCGCCTGTGTATGTCTGTCTGTGTGTGTCTGACTGTGTATTCCTCAACGATAGCGCCCAAACGCCTAATCCGATTGAGATGAAATTTGGTATCCAGGCATCATTTGGTCATGGCAAGAGTTGAAAAGATTGTGGTTGAAATCGGTCCGTTAGGGGGGGCACTAGTCATATATCAATCTGGAAATATTGGACTTCGAGCTTGGGTACACAGATGATTTGTTGCGTTAAGCCAAAATCACCTGTGAATTTTTAGTTGGAATATGTTATATACAAGCTACGCTAATAATATTTAAATTCCGCCATACATTTAAATTAAATATTAACGCTAAATGTAGGCACTTGGCACAAAACCGCCCTTAGCTGAGAAACGAACTGCGCCGCCTGAGGCGTCGAAATGGAACCCGACCTGGTTTGTCCGTCTGCCGAGAGAGGGCGCTCATCGAAAGTCTCTTATTGCCGGGGGAAAGTCTTGAGGTGACACAACCGATTATTTGTCATTTCCTACACGCATAATACGGCCTCTCGTATCGAAACGGCACAGGAATAACACTAAATTTAGCATAGTCGCGATAACGATAAGATTAAATCGATAAAGTGAGCTTGTCTGCCAGTTTTGTTTATTTTATCCTCGCTATCGCTGATGCAATTCAGTTCGTCCGTTTTTTTAAAAAGTAGCATGATGTTTGTTTATCAACATAACTTGAGAGTGAGGAAATTTCAACAAATATTTAAAACCGGCAATTGACTGAACTTGCATAAACGCGTCGATTTCCATTTCATGTTACATCCGCTGACCAGTCGCCGATCGCTGGAACTCCATTAACACGGACCAAGGCAGTTCTCAGGTAGTTTTTTCATTGCCAAGGTAGTTCTCAGGATTCTGGTCAGAAAATCAAATCTTATTATATTATTAAAACATCTAATAATAGCCTATATTGATCATTAAAAAGCACAAGGAATGTACATTTTCAATATAGTAATTCCGATTTGTCTCAATTGTTTATGTAACAAAATCTTGCTAAAACTACTATGTGCCATCTCGTAGTTGGCAGTCAATGTAGCGACCTGAGAAAAATATCTGAAATGGGCGGACCCGCGAAAAACCCTACACTTGAGTAGAGTTTGACCAATAAAAAACCAGCGTTAATGAAGCGTCAGGCGCAGATTCCACCAGCGAGGTTTGTTTCTCGGCTAGCCTCAGGCGGAATTTAAATAATTATTAGTGTAGCTTGTATATGAGATACTCCAACCAACATACAATGTGATTTCAGCCTAACAAGGCATCCGTGTACCCCATTTCAAGTCACGAAGTCTCATATTTCGAGATTCAAGTATGACTAGTGGCCTGCATGCCAAATTTCAGCTCAGTTGGATGAAGCGTTTGGGCGCTAATCACAGACTTATGGTCTCAATCGTCTCAGGGGGGCTCAAAATGAATATTTCCGTATTTATCTCGAAAAATGTCTTTAGCGTGTTCACAATACTTCCCCTCCCGGTCGGTTGGTGGGCCGGAAAAGTAAAAATAATAATATCGCATTTTAGAAACTGCATAATAAAAAATACGATTGCTCCCATCCCTAAAAAGTTTTGAATGTGACATCTGTGAGATCAAAATGGCCGTAGCGCTGGGCGCGCGCTTCGCAAAAAGCTCCCGTTTTTCTGCGACTCAATGTCGCATGCAAATAAATACTAGGTATGCGTTAAAATTTCAAGGTTGGCGAGCGACGAGCATATCGTAATGGAATACGATACGATTAATAAACATGGGCGCTGTATTTTTTTTGCTTTGTATTTCTGTGGCTAATCACTAATACCAGTAATATCTATCACTCAGGGTCTCTTCAGTTCAAGAGCTATATGGGAAAATCGCGCAAACATTGTCTATAGGTATATAATATATTTAATTTAATGATACGGATCTTAGCTGTAGTATGCAGGTATGTACTGCGTACTATCAAATTTAGGCAGTCATTATGATGACCTAGTTTGGAGCGGCTCGATCTTTTCCCAAATTATTTTAGTTAATTTCATATTACGTATTGTGTGCGCAGAATTGACCACAATTCCACATTTAAAGATTTTTTTGAATAGTTGCAAATTTAGTATACATATAATACGCAACTATTGTATATTTATTTAGTCCAGTTAGTAATTAGATTAAGTATAAAATTAGGGGTACCTATGGCATTGGTGAACATTTGCTGGTATTCTGTAACGCACTAATAAAGATTGAAGTTTTTGACGGTACTTCGTAAGCTTCCTTGTTTGTTGTGCATTGGTTTATACAACATCGAGATTGGCCAAAATCAATTCGCTTGTAGGGCCTTACAAAATGTTTGCCACTGCACGACGAACGTTTCAATTAATACGGAACTCTGTATGTGAAACTAGATAGTTTTTTGAAAGTTTTTATTATGTTCTTTTATATATCGCAAACGCCCATTTTTGAATATGTTAACTCATGGTGAACTCTTTTGAAACCACTATTAGGTACCTATACATAAACCGCTTCACGCTGCGTGATTGTAGTTTATAGTCGTTTTCAATTTCATTTTTTATATTTCTCAAAAAAATCGATGGCAGTGCCTACAGTGTAGTTTCCTTTCTTGATCATTTTCTCATCTGATATGAAAAAATAATTTTAATTGTTCATTGTCGCTTTATCGCTAACTGGAGTTGTATGTTTTGTTATCGAGTAATGTTTTTGTTTTCGTCAGGTGAACAACCCGAGTATCTTTTAGGCCTTGAACTAGGTATATAAAAGCCGGGGTATTTACCCCGGTTGTATGATTATTTAATCATTTTCTGTTACGTTATCGGATGCCGGCTGAGCGAATGATGATGATGATGCAAAAGTCTGCCCTCGAACGATGAACGAGCGAGCGATTAGAAAAATACACAAGTTGATCAACCGGGTTCATGATTGATCATTGAAACCCACGCGATAATCGTTTTGACTGGAAAATGATGTCATGACTTCTCGCTGCGCGCCGTCGCGTCCAAGCACTGTGTCCCAGACGCTTTGTTTTCTGTATTTTGACGCCATAAAAAGTCGTGATATTTTGCAAAAACAAACAAGGCAACTATGCTGCTTTTCAGTTCAGTAGTGTCGCACCGAATGGCGATTTATCCGAATAGCCAAATATTCGGCTGAACTATTCAGCCTTGTTTTATACTCCAAAAACCACTCCTGTTAACATATTTGCGCCTTTAGTACTTCGTCATTTACATACGTGTAAGTACATATACGAAGAACGCATTTTGATCATATTCGTCGTCCAATGTGACGGACGCCAATATGGCATGCCAATATGTTGCTCTTTCCCATACCTTTTTCATACGTCACAGTGGTGCCGCCTCGCTTCCACCTTTGTTTGCGATGTGACCCCAACATTGACCAACGGGTAGAGCGGGCATTAAGGCAGGCGCGCACTGCGGTGCGGTGCGTTTTTTATGCCAGACGAAAAAAACAACGGTGTTTTATGGTCCGCGCACTACGGTGGAGTGTTCGGACTAAATAGTCATTCGTTGTCAATGCAAATCTCTGCTGGCGATCTGCGTGATAATTTCCGCAGTGTGCGGGGTTCTATATAATTCTATAGTGTGTAAAATACATCCGGTGACGCACCGCAGCCAATCTGCAGCAATCCACATAATTTTAATCCGGCCCGATTTTTTCCCCGTAGTGCGCGCGCTTTCATGTTCACAGATTTTCCGAAAATAAAACGCACGGAATTTTACCGCAGTTCGCGGTAAGCCTTGTGCAGCTCGAGAAGTCACTCGTTTGGTATTTTCGATTAAGCCATTTTTACTTAAAACTTCGTTCACCCCAAAAATACGCGTTGTAAAATTCTAAAAAAAAATGCAAACTAATGAAAAGTAGCTTCATGGTAAGCGATAATCATTATGTCAAAAAATCTTTTATATTCGCTGAGGGAAAGGTAAAACTTTTAAATTCACAGAGAAAAGGGGAAATTCAAGATTTGGCCAAAGTTCATTAGGGTCAAAGGATATTAAAACCCTTGAGAGGCGTTCACTCTAGTTTTTTTTTATTATTTTGTTTCTGGAAGTCGCTAGAATGTCTAAAACTTTGCGGTATTTCGGCCTTAGTACTTCTAACCTTCCTAACATTTCATAGACAAAAAATAATAAAAAACAAGGATGTCCCCTCTCAAAAGAGGCCGAATAGGTCGAGCACCAAATAGTTGCCGAATCAATAATATTACATTTTTTTAAATGACCTTCAACGCTAAGTAGTTTAGTATAGTCACCAACGCGCATTTCCTCTGATAACGTTTCTACCTACAAAAGTGTTTACTACAGCTGAACTGCCATAAAATTGCATATCTTTTGTATCCTGGGTAAATAATATGATAATGGGGCTAAGTAAGTGTCCACATGTTTTTATGTAACTTAAATCTACAGCACTTTGTTTATGCAAAAATGCAACGAGGCGAAAAACTTAAAAACAATTATTGGAGGTGAATTCGCGCATTCGCTATTAATAGTTCATGTTAGTCACAGCATTCCATAAGTGGAGAAATTCTACTGCAAATAAAGTTCATTATCCTTCAATGAATAAACACGCTCAGCAACAATTGGCGAGAATTGCATCACTGCCTGTCGCGGCGTGGAAGTAACCATTGAAAATCGCAGTTCTGTAAAACGAAAGATCAGGCGGATTTGTTTGTCAGAGCGTACTAAGAAGTACACAGGTCACGCAAAATAATATAAACACTTCCACAAACGGATTATCAAGATAGTCTGGTCTGGCTTGAGATTTTAACGATAAATGACACGCGTTCACCGAAATACTTCTATCTAACACGGGGTGTTATTCACTGTTTTATCATTTCTGTTTTACATGCAAATGACCGTATTTTCTGTCGCCATTTCATGGGCACGCTATTATGTAATTACTTTTTGACACCATCAGGCATCTCACCTCAAGAGGTGAGATGAGGTCAAGCTTGGGGTGTGTCACCCCAAGACTTGCAAGTATTCAAGGACTGCTTTCGTCTGAATATTAATTTCATAAATAAAATCGATGAGCGCTCTCTTTCGGCCGGCAGATGAACCCGTTTGGGTTCCGTTACACAACCGCCTCTGACGGCGCGATTCGTTTCTAGGCTAGCCTCGGGCGGCTCGGCTTTAATATTTTATTAAAATGTATGGTGGAATTTAAATATCATTAGTGCAGCTTGTATATTATTATGACATATTTCAAACAAATTCACAATGTGATTTCGGCCCAACAAGGCCTTCTGTGTACCAAATTTCAAGTCTCTAATTCCAATATTTCGAGGATGATATTATGACTAGTGCGCCCCCTGGTAGAACGATTTCCACCACAATTTAAATAATGTATGGCGGACTTTAACATTTTATTTGTGTCGTTCGTATATGAGATATTCCCAGCAAAATTTTACAATGAGGTTTCAGCACAACAATGCACCTGTGCACCAAATTTCAAGTATCTAAGTCCACTATTTCGAGATCGAAGCGCGCCCCCCCCCCCCCCTGGTGGACCGATTTCAACCACAATCTTTTCAACTCTTGCCATGACCAAATGAGCCTGCATACCAAATTTCAGCTCAATCGGGTCAAGCTTTTGGGTGCTATCGTGGAGACACACAGACAGACACACAGACAGAATTCAATCTGGAACAAGGGGGCTCGAAATGGATTTCCTTCGTCTTCATCTCGAAAAAAAATGCGCGTTCACAATAGTTTCCCTCCTGGTCAGCTGGTGGGCCGGGAAAGTAAAACATCCAATTCTGTGTCATGTAAATAAAATAATCTACATTATCGCAATGACTGATGTTTTTTCTTGTCGTTGTAGCAAGCGCTGGACGAGAGCTGCCAGGAAGACGATGACATCCAAAAAATAGTAATGGCCATTATGAAAGAAGGTATGTTTGTAGAGATGTTTCAGAATCGCTCCTACCAATCAGTAAAGATTACCACCCTGGTTTTGTCTTGACATTTGTATTGAAGCTAGCAAAATAACCGTGCTTAAAATATTGTGTGAGGAAGTTTTTAGCACTTTCTTTCTTTCTTTCTCAAGCTTTGAGCAATCTTTTATATTGGTTTCCCACCTTTCGGAAACGATATTTTCATCAAAACTCTATAACGCGATTCTATTCTATTCTCAGGATGTCTTATTCAGATGATAGAATTTATGTTATTTAAAAAAAAACGTAAAACAGCTCCAGCTAATGTAGCTGCTGACATGTGACTAGCTGCTGACAGTCCTCAGTTTTCCACATAGATATGTTGGCATTCCTCGCGGAAGAAAAAGCTCTCTCTATCTCTCTGGTTCAACGCTTGTTGGATATCAGGTCGTTTTATGGAAGTTGAAGATGTTGTCCGTATGATCTTGACATTTGTATAGAAGCTAGCAAAATAACCGTGCTTGAAATGCTGTGTGAGGAAGTTTCTACCACTCTTTTTTTCTTTCTCAAGCTTTTAGCACTCTTTCATATTTGTTTCCCACCTTTCGGAAATGATTTTTTATCAAAACTCTATAACGCGATTCTATTCTGTCCTCAGGGTGTATTATTCAGATGATAGAATTTATGTTATTTAAAAAAAACGTAAAACATGTCCAGCTAATGTAGCTGCTGACATGTGACTAGCTGCTGACAGTCCTCAGTTTTCCACATAGATATGGTGGCATTCCTCACGTAAGAAAAAGCTCTCTATCTCTCTGGTTCAACACTTGTTGGATATTATGTCGTTTTATGCAAGTTGAAGATGTTGTCCTGATGATCTTGACATTTGTATTGGAGCTAACAAAATAACCTTGCTTAAAATACAGTGCGAGGAAGTTTCTACCACTCTTTTCTTTCTTTCTCAAGCTTTTAGCACTGTTTCATATTTATTTCCCACCTTTTGGAAACTATTTTTTTTTCAAAACTTGGATGTATTATTCAGATGATAGAAATTATGTTATTAAAAAATACGTAACATTTCCAGCTAATGCAGCTGCTGACATGTGACTAGCTGCTGACAGTCCTCAGTTTGCCACTTAAATATGTAGGCATTCCTCGCGAAAGAAAAAGCTCTCTCGCTCTCTCTCTCTCTCTCTTCCTGGTTTAATGCTTGTTGGATATCTGGTGGTTTTATGCAAGTTGAAAATGTTGTCCTGATGATCTTGATATTTGTATTGAAGCTATCAAAATAACAAGGCTTAAAATGCTGTGTGAGGAAGTTTCTACCACTATTTTCTTTCTTTCTTTCCCAAGCTTCTAACACTCTTTCATATTTGTTTCCCACCTTTCGGAAATTATTTTTTTCTTCAGAACGCTATAACTGAAATCTATTATATCCTCAAGATGTATTATTCAGATGATATAATTTATGTTATTTAAAAAAAGCGTAAAACATGCCCAGCTAATGTAGCTGCTGACGTGTGACTAGCTGCTGACAGTCCTCAGTTTGCCACATAGATATGTTGGCATTACTCGTTGAAGAAAAAGCTCTCTCTCCCTAGTTCAATGCTTGTTGGATATCAGGTCATTTTATGCAAGTTGAAGGTGTTGTCCTGGTTCGTTTTCCTGTCATGTTCTTCGTTCTTCATTCTTCTGTTTGGCGATGGAGGAAAATTGACATCCATCCCATCTTAAGGTAGTGATTTGCTGCTCATGAATTTTGAAGCTGCTTCCACAGTCAAAACATTGATATCTCAGTGGTAAAGACTCATACCTCATTTAGTTGTATAGGCTGCAGAGCGTTTTAAATGTGCAAATATGCAGTTTTAATGTCATTGAGTGTTTTAATTATTTTTAATCCCGAAAATACACGGGGTCCCAAAAAATAATCAGACCAAGAAATGGTTGGGGTCCTGGAATTTTCGGGATCACACGTATCAACCTTACCTTTACACCAGCGATTCCTAACCTCGGGGTAACTACTCTGAAGGGGTAAATGGGATTTTCCGATGAATAAAGATACAGACAAAACAAAATTTGTTGCGAATATTTTAACACCTAAAGATAGGGCTGCCAGTTTTCTTCGCAAATTGCATCTTTACCAACGCAGAGCTGGAACTGATGACGTTATGATGCTCGCAGAACTAACAATGGTGCTCGGCGCAAGAAAAGAAAAATTCTCATTCACAGATGAAATAACTCTCCACTTGTCATCAGTAATACATTCTATCAGCAAATGATAAAATATTGTACTGATTTGGAAAATCGCCAAGTGAATGTTTGGGGGCTAAGACCCTTTTCAGTGGATGAATATTTTCAGATACTTAAATTGAAGCCAATTCACAATTCCTTGGACTTATTCCTTGGACAACATACTGAATATAGATTTCGAAAACACACAACTAGCAACATTTTTGGCAAATATTGGTAAATTAGAGAAAAAATGCAATAGGTAATTTGTTTTTTAAATTAATCTTTTTTAGGCGTATTTGTTAATATCTAACCCGTTTTATGGTAATAGGCTCAAAACGGTTGGGAACCGCTGCTTGACACCCCTACAAATGAAACTCAATTTCTGCTGCAAGCTGTTTTGACTTGGCGTTGATCTGGAGTCAGTATAGATTTTTGAGCAAATTTCAAGTAAACTTTATTCTATAATATGATGCCTACCTGCATATTTAAAAGCGCGGGAAGTCTTTTAAAAATTACGCCTGTATAATAAAGTAATAAATTAAAATACTAGAATGTTCGGTTCGTTCGATATTGTGTGAATCATCGACGCTCAAGATTATTCGAAGCGGTTCGCATTGTGCATTACAAAACAAAATGCATGCCATGCGCACTTCACCGCGTTCAATTAATGAATCACAAATAATTCAGAAATTTCATCATGGTTCATCAATTAATAAATCATAAATAATGCAGAAATTTCATCATGGTATACCTAACGTTATATAGGTTATATGACTGCATCAAATGCATAGGACATTTGGGGGGTGTGTGCCCATCACTATGCGCAGCATCCATCATCATCAAATGAAAAACAATGTACCTAGGTACTTACCTAAATGTAAAGTAAATAATAATCGAATGATGTGACACGTCATTCATCGGTTTTGTTGATCGGTGCGCCGCCGCGAGCGCTGGCATCGTTTCGCCGGCTACGTGCTGGTTTTTTTCATTTCATGTTTTCATCCGATCGTTCACAATCCCCCTCTACAGAACGCACACCTATTCAACCTCTGCAATACATACGCACGCACACAATGGACCGCCTTGAGTCACGGAGGCGCTACTAAACAAAATAAGTTATCGTATCCTATCGTACTGGTTTGTCGGTGCGCGCTCCATACTAAAATACGACGCATTAACCATACGATAGTAAATCATCGTAGTGTGTCCGCTTGGTTCTGTTCGACTTCGCATTCGCCACTTCGCCAGTCGGAATTTAAACATCAGGGGGGTTGGTCGCGTCGGGATGGGTCGCTAGCTAGAGGAGATGCTATTTCTTTACACATACACGGTCTTTGTCCGCTATCTTGGGTTTTTATTTTTCTAGTTTCTTTAACCCCTTCACATAAATTCGTCGCAAAAATCGCCACCAAGTTCCGTCGGTCGTTTTTTCCAAGTTTTCATTGTGTGTGATTTCACTCGGTCGCATCTGTGACCGGGCTGTTGTGCGTTTACAAAGTGAATTCGATCGGGTGTTTATTTTTTGCGCTTTGTTGTGTTCATTTCGCCAGCAGAATGGTTGAGAAGATTTTGGAAGAAATTATCGACGAAGGTAGGTTGTTTGGGTTCTTTTGTTGGTGTGTGGGTCGGTCGGTGGCAGTGGCAGCTGGTTTACTGGTTTCTCGCTCGGGCCCGCAGGCTGCCAGCGATCGCCCCATCATCTCTGTACAACGAACCGGCTTTCCTTTGCTTATGATATCGATACGAACGTAGATCTACATAATCGGGATTGGAGCTCGCTTGCAAAATTCAAATTTGACGCCTTTTTCAGTTTTCTCGAAGCCGCCATGTTTTTTTACATGGTCGGGAAAAAGGTGCCCGCTTTGTTTATGTTTATATTTTTCCGGATTGCTCGTCTCTTCCTTGTAGCTTATCTCGCTATTGAGTTTATTGACCTATAGCATACATGTGCGCTTTGCACAGATTGTTGGACATTGTTGCAATTGACAACAGCCGTGAGTCCATTCCGTTTCTTTTTATCGATAAATGTTTTTCTTTATTCAGGATAAGTTTGCTGGAAGTAGAGCGCCGGTATTATTGATTATTTATTGTACAAATCGTCTTATTGGCAAAGAGCTCTATGCAAGAATGTCGCAAATTAACAGCAAAAAAACTGTTAGTTTTGAGGCTGGGGCAAATCATAGAGAAAAAATTCGGAATTATTGCAGTATAGGTACCTTTATCAGAAATCGAAAAAACAAAGAAATACTACTAGGTTAGATCATTGTAATGCTAAATGTGAAAGAAAAAAGCTTCGGACGCGTACATTTTCAAAACCAAATTTACATACAAAAAAAAAAAAAAATTTTTTTTTAGCTCAGTTTTAAAGGTTGTTTTAAAAAACCTAACCTAACCTAACCTACCTACCGCCAAATAGGTGTTTATGTATTATTAAAAAAAAAACTACTGAAATGTGTGGGTTTGGCGCTTTTTTGAATGCCTATATCTCGCTTATTTATTGAGACCGAATAAATATTATTGCAGATTCGGAATCAGCGTGGTGAATATAGTCTGGTGACGTTAAAAAATCAACAATCTAGAAGAGGTACCTATACTGCAATAATACCAAAAATTCACACAAGAATGCTACATCATAAATATAAAAGTTCAGTAGTGAAAATGGTGATGTTTCCTTATTACAGACCAGGGGGTACCTTCTGTACTTGTTCTTTACGTCTTGCTCTCTGAAAATTGCTCTTTATGTCTTTTGCGAAAATCTTTTTACGTTTTTGCAATTGTTTTGCAAATGACATGCTTATTTGACAATCAGAATTCGCACCAAGCGCTCATATTTTTGATGTAGAGAGGTTACTGTGTTTTGGTGTCGTAAGTAGATACTGAGAACAGGAATTTTGCAGGACGGTTGTTGTTTTGATAGTTTCACGGTGTTTAAAATATGGTCTTATAAATTAACGAGAATCGACAATCATCTGTCGAATGAGATTAGCTACTATCGCATCTCTTCCTCTTCACATTTGCGAGCTTAGGATTCTAGACTCCTCAGTATGCGCTGAATTCTTTAATTGCCTTATTAACCGACATTTCTTATAATTTTCACTCTTCCCTCTTTAAATATATAATTTCCAAATTTTTTTATACCAAGCCATCCTGATATTTATTGTTTATTTGCTAGAATCGTAGAACTCCCGAAAAACTGGTTATTTTCATGATCTAATTATTGTTTACGATTATTAACATAACTTCAATTTTATCATTGTGGTAAACTTCAATCCGCAGTTTTTAAAAATATTTTGTACCAAAGAGTACTAAAAAACCCTAATTTTAAGACACTTGTTATTTCGTACGTTCGTTTGAGAAGTATGTAAATTACTCGAACAATTTGGAAATTCAATAGATAACGTTCAGAGAAAAAAAGACATGCCCTCTGTGACTATGGTAGTTTTTGTTATATGAAGGTACTGGAAGTGGCCTGCGAAGGCTCCGAGCTGTTTTTGAACGGCTGTTTGGTTTTGTTGCAGGCGACAGCGGAGGCCGTTGCAGCAGCAACTCGGGCAGCGAGCGGGAGTGCGGGGGGGAGGGGGGCGGGGGGCGCGCGGCGGCCAGCGAGGCGGAGGAGCTGCAGCGCCGCAAGGAGGAGGCGCGCAAGAAGCGGCGCAAGAAGAAGCGCACCGGCAGCTCCGTGGCCTCCACCTGCTTTCAAGGTAGGCCCCGCCCCTCTCCCCGACTTCCCCGCCCGCCGAGCCCGCTGCTCGAACCGACGAAAGACTCCTGTTTCGGCGGGAAGTGGGCTTTCGACCCGCTTCCCACCGAACGTTCCATATTAAATCGAGCGTTTTAACCAGAAAAGTATCGGTCTTTGGACCGATGCTCTTTTCGTTTTGTATATCTGTTCTAAAATTTGTCAGTTTACGGCCGACGATATGAAATTTATTGAAATCCGTCTTTTACTCGGCGAAATGCAGAGTGACCGATTGTATCGAGGCGCGGACTGAACGTTGACTCGTTGAATTAATAAAATAATTCATTCGATATATAGTCGCTGGCGTAGAACTGAAATCTGTGGATTTTACAAACAGATAAGAAAATGTTCAAATTAGAGCAGAGATCTCATCGAGACGATAACGAGCCATGGTAGCTGACGAATCGCGGTCATCTTTGACCGAAATGGTAATTTTCATAAAATTCGTCTAGAATTCCGTCCCGAACGATGGAATCGAAATATTGCCCGATTAACGTAAATACATTAGCAAAAAAAAAAATAGTCAGAATTTGAGGTGCATTTTTGTTTCCGGTCCGCAGAGCTGTACAAGCTGACGGGGGAGGTGCTCGGGGAGGGCGCGTACGCGTCGGTGCAGACGTGCGTCAACATCTACACGGAGGCGGAGTTCGCGGTGAAGATCATCGAGAAGGTGCCGGGCCACGCCCGCGCGCGCGTCTTCCGCGAGGTGGAGACCTTCCACCACTGCCAGGGCCACCCGGGCATCATCCAGCTGGTGGAGTTCTTCGAGGACGAGGAGCGCTTCTACCTCGTCTTCGAGAAGATCCTCGGCGGGCAGCTGCTGTCGCGCATCCAGCAGCGCGGCCGCTTCTCGGAGCCGCAGGCCGCCGAGATCGTGCGCGAGATCGCGCGCGCCCTGCTCTTCCTGCACGGCAAGGGCGTCGCGCACCGCGACCTCAAGCCCGAGAACATCCTGTGCGTGCGGCGCGACCGCCTGTGCCCCGTCAAGATCTGCGACTTCGACCTGGGCTCGGGCATCTCGTTCGCGTCGGGCGCGGGCGGCCCCTCGGCCACGCCGCAGCTGCTCACGCCCGTGGGCTCGGCCGAGTTCATGGCGCCCGAGGTGGTGTCGCTGTTCGCAGGCCGCGCCGCGCGCGCCTACGACAAGCGCTGCGACCTGTGGTCGCTGGGCGTCATCGCCTACATCCTGCTGTGCGGCTACCCGCCCTTCCGCGGCTGCTGCGGCGCGGGCTGCGGCTGGGAGCGCGGCGACAACTGCCGCCAGTGCCAGGAGCTGCTGTTCTCGTCCATCGCGGACGGCCGCTACGCCTACCCCGAGCGCGAGTGGGCGCGCGTCTCGCCCGCCGCCAAAGACCTCATCGACCGGCTGCTGGTGCGCGAGGCGGCCGGCCGCCTGAGCGCGGCGCGCGTGCTGGAGCACCCCTGGCTGCGGCTGGCCGACCGCGCCGAGCCCGACCCCGAGCGGCCCGACGAGGGGCCGGCCGCCCCGCCGCTCGCCACGCCCGCCAACATCAACGGGTGAGTGCTGTCCCTTGCCCGCCCGCCCCGCCCCCCCCGCCCCCGCCCCCGCTGACCGTCCGCTCCCCTTGCAGGAGCCGCTCCGCGCGCGACCTGTCCGACTTCGCCGAGTCGGCCATGGCGGTCAACAGGGTGATCCTGCAGCACTTCTCGATGAACTACTCGTACATGGAGCGGCCCAACGTCTACCGGCCGCGGGCGACGCGTTCATACTGCACGCAAAATAAGACTGGAAACGTGGCCATCGCCGGAGCTCTGGGCCTGAAGGGAGGGGGGCATCCCAACGGGGTGCGCTGCGCCGACAGCGAGCCCCTCGTCGACGAAGAGGGCGACGAGCGAGTCTTGGGTGAGTTTTTTTCGCTCTACTCCGTCTACCGCTCGACTAATTTTGGTCGAGCGTCTGCCCGATGTTCCGTGTTGATAGATCTTTATGCGGTTTATGTTAGATTCGCGATCGTCAGTGGATATCGTGGAAATTGTGACCCGAGCCCAGATTTTTGGTAAATTGACCTAATTTCACCGACCTCCTATTCTGTTAGATGTAAAATGCTGATGTCCTGAAAATCATCTCCATTTAGTTAACTGACAAATCTTCGTTTTAACTATAACGATATTCATAAATTACTTCCGGCAAAAGACCAAATGCAGACTTGACCATGTTTGCCCGAACTGTATCATACGATGCATAGATTAGGACATATTTACTTAAACTTGATAATTTCTCCTCGAACAAGATTAGATTGTGACATTGATGCCGCGTTCAGAAATTAGACATAGGAGGATGAAAAGAAATAGTCTATCTCATCAGTAGGTTAACTGTTCCACTGGTCCACAATCCGGTTTAATTAGGATTTTTTTTCTGGGATTGGTGTGGAATCGTGTTTTCTCCAGTTTAAAGTTGTGTCCTCACAGATGATGGTTAGGTTTCGCTTTAAAGATAGAAAATAACTCGGGGCGATTGTAGCTAGCACCGTTGAGGATCTTATGTCTCAATGAGGTCACCCTGATCCGACGATCCTTGAGTGTGGGCAGTTGCAATCTGCAGAGTCGCTCTGCATATTTCAGATATGTTCTCTGCATGTTTTGAAACCCATTGACGTCTCGGTCGCTCGGCGCTGGACTTTCTCAAGGAGATCCTCATCTTCACAAAGTAAGGATTCCATGTCTGGAATCCAAACTAGCGTTGGTCTGATGTAGGAGCGAGAGCTTGTCAAGACCGCATTGTTCTGTGTAGGAGCAAGAGCTTGCCAGGTCGAGAGTTTGTTCAGCCCCCCTCAAACAACCTCTTGTATCCATATCCACTGGAGTACCATTTATTGGAAAAAAATAATCTAACCTAAAGTAATGACTTGAAATGTTTCCTGGTATATGATGAACTAATTTAGGTATATGATCGGTTGCAGGTCTGAGTCCTCCGGCAGAGTCGCACTTACTGAAGCGGCGGGCTCGTCAGCAAGTAGACGAACGCCTCATGATGGGCATCTACTGATCCGGCTCGCGCGAAGGAAAACTTTTTTACTTAACTGTGATTCAAATTTTATTATTTTACACTGCGAGGAAAGTGGCACCCGGCATATTGGCAGCGTCCCTAGTGTTTTCCAAATTCACCCACGATCCGCACGAACTGAAAACCTGGCAGAAAAAAAAGTGTTAAGCGTGTCGATCTACGGGAGAGGAAGAACTGTATCGTAACGATTGCGCTTAGGATTAAAAACGCTTCTCGAGAGCTAGCTTCGTTTCATCGTACCGAAAGATGCATCGTCGAACCTCGCTCTGACCGCGAGAAGCGGGCTGTGTCGCTATGTTTCTTTCGAAATTTTACTGATTCACCACCATTAATATAATGAAATCTAACAATCTAGTCAAGTAGAAATTTTGCCCCGAAAGATTGGATTTCTTTAAAGTCTCAACCGTGCGCTGACACAGCCCTATCGGGGAATAAACAGTATTGTTCAACCGCTTCGATGCAGCCTTAAGCCTTATTTGACTGTAAGGTCCTTAATTAATTATCTGGAATAGGTGCTTAAAACTGTCAAAGATTTATATGTATAGAATTCGATAATAAGCAATATATTTTTGAAAATGTAATTACTCAATAGTGCCGAAGTTAACTTTTTCCCCTCATTTTCACATGTTTTGTAACGCACAATAATTTTTGAAGAAAGCCTGTAGTCTCTGCACCGGAGCACAGCTCTTACTGTGACCGGAGTCTCCGGCTACACTTAGTCGAGGAAGTAACGAATCATCATCATCATCATTGTAAATATCGCATCATGTAAATCAGTAGGAGAATAGACTACCTCTTTGGTTTATAAATTCTAGTTGAGATTACTGTATTGTGGATTGTCAAAAATTCATGTCAGTATCCTTTAAGCATCTTTTCATTCGTCAATGACCAGGGCAACTGTGTCATGTATTAATCGAATGAACAAAATGCTCTGTTTGTTTGAACTTGAGATATTTAAATGGCGCATAGTGTTTAATTAAACTGTTAAAGGTATTTTGTTATATGTCAAATTTGATCTGCTGAAGTTCATTAATTGTTTTCTTTGAATATGTCAATCTAAGAGTTTTTTTATCTAAACGCGCGTACCTGTAAAATCACTCGGCTAAATGTGTGCCGATTTTATTAGATTTATTATTAAACCATTCTTAAATATTTAAATATAATTTATGAGTGATGAATATTATTAAGCGTAAAATGTGATGTCTAATTAATGTTAAGAATTCTTGAGTGATTTCGGAGATAGGTCTGATCCTGCAGAGAAGTGACCGCGTACTTTTCTATAAATGTACTTCTTCGCCGGGCGGAGTTTTGAAAGTTTGGAAAGCTTTAAGAGAATACGATGGATTTAATAATGTTATTTGTAATCCGTACAAATTTGAGTAAAGTCGTCCACTTCTGCTCGAATACGAAACGAAGCGTTCTTCCAGTAGAGTAGAAAGGATTTTGTTTACGGTCATCGATGAGATTAACTTTGCGGATCGGTGCAACTTCACCGAACAATTATCATTCTACCGAAAAACAGTTAGCCGTAAGAATTTAATAGACTGAACAGAGTGCTAAGCGAGTAAAGCTGCAAATGTATATAGAAATGTATGAAAATGGGCTCCGATAAAGCAATCTTAAATTAACTTTTCAGGTAGTCTCGATGGAAATTGTATTTTTTTAATTTGGCGCATGCGAACGGCCACCGGAGCCGAGACACCTCCATTTTTCTATGAGCATTTAAGTAATTAAAAGCTAATCGAGTAAGGTACGGACGAAAGTGAGATTTTAAAACCGGTGCCATTTTTGCGGAGAGAAATGTGGAGAGCCACGTTGCGAGCTATGAACGCACCTGGGGGGATGCATTTAATGTGTCGCCTCTGGACACATTGTCACCACCGATGCACCCCTCCCGGTCTTCAAACTTTTGATAATTTTTTTTTTTTAACGAGAACTGCGTTTACTGTTTTTTTTTTAAAAATAAACTACTTTTTTTTACTGGGTCAATGTGTTTTATTTCACTAGAAGTTATATTTACCTATATAGGGATGACTTCCCTCATTTTAACCCTTGGAGTAACCCTTGGAGTAAATGGGTATTTTCATAGATGCATTCTTTTGCAGGATTTTAGGCGACATCGACCTTAAAGTACTATAACTACGAAACTACTACACCAATCATAAAAAGAACAACTGCACAATGATTGCATTGAAATTTCGAATATAGAATATCGAAATATCATTTTGTAAAATAATTAGATAATCTATATAATAAAAATGAGTCGGGTTTTATGTATGTTACCTAATAACTCACGAGCGCCTGGCCCGATTTGAACGATTCTTTTTTTGTTTTGTTCGTAATCATTTCGGTGTTGCTATAGGATATAAAAAAATTGGAAAATCTCTCGGAAAAATGAGAAAAACAAAAAATTATTTTAGTACCGAGTTCGGCCAATAGATGGCGCGGTTTGACAAGAATAAAAATACGAAAATTCGAAAATCAAGATGGCGGCACGGCGTGAAAACTGACATTTGACAGTTAGGTTGAATTTTACGAATTTTTCATAGCGTTTTCGTGATTCTGAAGGTAAATTAACTGAATTAAGTGAATTTGTGTAATTCGTGAATGTTTTTCCAGGTTTTACAATCATTTTTCACAGTTATGCCCTTGCCCAGACGCTCCAATCTCAGCAAGGTGACCGCTCGAGCGAGACGACAAAGAGAGGTTCAAGCAACTGAAAACGATGAGGATCGCCAAGAAATGAATGAAGCGACACGTATACGTAATGTTGCAGTGCGAAGACGATTGAATTTGAGACAAAACACATACAGAGAGGCTTTCTATTATGATCCGGCGATACAATATAGCGATTATGAATGCGTGCAAATTGGAGAAATGGACCATTTGTGCCAATATTGCAGTGCCTTGAAGTACCGTCACGAACCACTTGGTTTGTGTTGCGCAAGGGGTAAAATGAGATCGACACCATTGGTTCCACCACCAGAACCATTAGGATCGTTGTTGTCTGGAAATGCACCAGATTCTAAGCATTTTCTGTCGAACATACAATATTACAAAAATTGCTTCCAAATGACTTCATTTGGTGCAACACATATTGTTCGCGACAATTTTATGCCCACAGTAAAGGTAATTGCTGCACACTTATTTACAAATTTATTTATTTTATTTTTATTCATTATACAACTCAAAAAGTTACGGATGAAGCCCAAAAATATTTTTAACTTAACGTATCGTTAATAACGTTAACGCCAATATCAGAAAATTGAATTCCATCGCACAATCCAGTGGCAATGTCACCTAACTAGGCCGGGACCTGTTCTAAGGTAGATATAGGGACTAAATAAAAGAACAATTGAGATGTAAATAAATATATATACATATACATATACACATATCGGCTAAACTCATTTTTCTTTCAAGTAGAGTAAAGTAACTCCACTTAGTGGGCAAAAGAGGTGCGTACTGCTGATATAAAACCAGAGTAACTCAAAAATAATATAAAACATGAGTTAATTAAACAAGGTTAAAAAAATGTTAGCTTCATGGATGTAATATTAGATTTTTTATATCCCATAGTTATTATAAAATCAGGTTATCGTCATTTCTGAAAAAAGTGTTATTTTGATTTACCGGAGCTTTCATCTAGGGTTGCGATTTACATTCACAATCATACACTTAGAAATCATACACTTAGAAATCTATATACCTGTGATAAATACATGCATACAAAAATCAAGGATACCTTTGGGATGAAGAATAGTCGAGCTGAAAGAGTCTGGATTTATAATAATAATGTAAAACAAAAATTAAAATGATTCAATTAATGATCACTTCGGTGAAACATTCTTGACGCCAGAAAATTTGTGATTGCAGATTCAAGGCCAAATTTTCCATAAGCTGGGTTCGCTGTTGCCGGAGCCAGATGCAGAACATAAATTTCTGCAAATCTTTTTCATGGGTAATTCACGGGAAGAAGTGCAGCAACGATGTGCTTACAATCCAAAGACAAAGGAACACATTGTTCAGCAGTTGCAGACAATTTTTCGTGAACACAATGCGTTGGTGGCATTATTTAAAACTGCACTTGAGCGAATGCCCTCTGATAACCACCAAATCGTTATTAGAGCAGACAAAACTCCAGCTGGGGAACATTCTCGGCGCTTCAATGCTCCAACGATTGATGATGTCGCCATTATTATGGTTGGCGAACACTCCGATAACCGTGACATTGTATTGCATCGCCGTAACAACCAGTTGACACGTGTTTATGAAACTCTTGCTTCACGCACGGCCAATTATATGTCGCCTGTTCGCGAGTGGGAAAACCGTCATCTCTTTATATATTTGCGCCAGAAAACAAAACGAAAAACATCGTGTATCATAGAGCACTGCATTAAAATACATTCCATTCGATTTGAAAAAAAATCACTTAGTTTCAGATTTTGGCGAGACGAAGTTCGCCGGGTTCCGCTAGTTATGAATAAATATGAGAACGTCAAAGAAGTGAAAAAAACGCGGAACCAGATCTGGTCGTATCATACTCAACGGATAATTGTTTCAGAACCAGATTTGGTCGTATCATACTCAACGGGTTAAACCCTAATTAAGTGGAGCTGTATGAATGCAACAGCGATTATTGTGCAGAGAGCGAGATTTAAATTCCAGTCGAGCATTGCAGCAATCTGATGTTTTTGTTGACCATGCAATTATAATATCTACGTTATGGCATGTTTTATCGACTGCTACGTATACGCAGTCGTAGAAAAAATGTGAGCTCTTGTCCACTGTATGGTTTTTTCGTCGTACGACGCGTTAAGTACATACATTTTGTAAACAACTTCAAGGTGACGCAATAATTGTATGCCGTGAAAACGCCCGGTGATGTCGACAAGCTCTCATTCATTGCCATAAAACACTGATACAAATTTACACGGCTCGCCGAGGACGAAACACGGTGCATATGGCGGCGGCGCCGTGACGTATTTCCGCAGTGTCCATAGACAAGCTTCCATAGCGATTCATACCCCACTGATGACCGCGCCTAGACACGGCGAATTAATTAGATTTTCACTGCAAAAAAACATGTGTGGACAAGAGGCCTTAGGCAGTGTGATTACTGGTTGCGCGACCCTCCCAATGGGTCCGTATCTGCCTAACGCGGGCTACACACGATGAGGACCGGCCGAATGGGTCTGAACTGAAGACGCAGCTGGATTTGGCCGGAGGTTGGCCTCGCCTCTCAATCCCCCAGTCCACTCAGTTCATCGATACAATGACGGATACAGACACTCTGACTTTAATGGTAATTTCTCAAAAGAAGAAAAGAAATAGACGCGAAGAATGGACTAAAGATTGTCTTGGAAAGAGACTGATAAAATTTGTTGATCGAATTAAAATTTTAACCCAAACAATTTCACAACAAGGTATGAAGAATGGTATGTATGAAGAAACACAAAGATTCTGGTTAAAATTGAAACTCACAACCACCGAACATTACGTGTCAGCGTCTTGAGAATGTATTTGGCATATTAGCAACTAGATTTCAAATATTTCATGCACAAAATGATGTGGAGCCCGAAAGAATCGATTCCATAGTAATGGCAATACTATTCCATAGTAAGTGTAGTATATTCCACAGAATTGTGCATAGCAATAGCCATAGCATTCCATAGTAAGTGCGTACTAAGGGCTGCTGTGCCCTGACGGCCCGCGCGCTACTCACACCGGCCCGACCTGCGACAACTGAATCCAGCGATCGAAGGAAATTTCATTCGATGACAGGCCGCCTCCGGCTGCGCCTTTAGTTTGGGATTTCTTGCTACAAGCGACGGATTTGACTGGAGAGTCCAGATCTTTTCGGCCGCTTCATCGTGTGTAGCGCCCATTACGCGGCTCGGCAGATAATGGTATTCATTAGGGCTGGTGCTCGAGGCCAGCGAGATAAGATACCCTGGCGCGTTCTCGATGGTGTTTTCATATTTTTAGCAACTTAGGTTGTCGACTACAGCGGGCGAGCCCGTCACCTCAGGAAGTTTTAACGATTAGTCGTTCTATCTCTCTGGAGTGAACGTAGAAGACTTGGGACAAAAACAGTCCACCATCTAGCTACGTCACAAGCCCGTAAGAGGCCAAAGCCTAAACCGCGAGATAGCCAGGAATGTTACCTGGCGGGCCGACACTCACGCCCTTACTTCCAATTATGACCAGATTACTCCGGTCTCTCGATTGGTTCCGAGTTCGAGGTCGCTTGCGCGGTCCTCTCCCTTACGAAGCGGTGAAATGGTGTATACTGAATCTATCGCGGACCTCAGCGTCCTTTGCCCGGCTGTTCACCCAGGATCGGATGGCCGATGGTCGTTTCAAGAGCAGTCGCCGTAAGGTCCGCAACCACCCCCGCTCTATAGGAAACAGTACTGCTTCCAGACTCCCCCGACTGTTAATTCAGAGTGCACAGTCGATTGGCTTATGCCGCACGGTGCGCAGACCGTCCAGGAGCGCCAGAAGTTTGATTCCCAGGGGAAACTGACCAAGGCCAGAGTCCTACCCAGGCTCGCACTTCATGCGTGGAGGCCGTCGGATGGGTGTTGACCCGTGAGTGTGGCCAACCCTGAACAGAATGGGTCTTCGTGGTCAACTCAGCAAGGGCCCATTAACTCCCATATTTTTAGCAGTATCTAGCTGGCCGCCGGTGCGCACTAGCCCTTAGAGATTGGCTGTGGGGTCACAGATAGAGACAGGTCAAATACAGCTCCTTAGCCTGGAGACAATGGATTGTAAACCCATGGAGCAATCCGTGCACATGGATTAGTACTGGGTGGCGCAATAGAACGTGCATATTGCATCATTTTTTTGGCGGGGTGGAAAGCGCGCGGGCGGGGGGAACCTTACCTCGTTGGTTAGGCGGGCTCATGGAGTTTTAGTTACTATGAGTCACTTCGACGGGAAGCAACGCGCATTTTGCGTGCGCGCGTTTTACCAGACCTCTCGTTCATACGTTGTTATTAGGCGACTATATTGTTCTGAATATGAACTACGGCGAATCAGTCAAGCTCCGAGTGCTAATTTAATTAAAATATGGATAAAGCGTTTCGAAGAGACTGGCTCAACGTTTAAACCCAAAGCAAAAGGTCGTCCAAGAACATCTAGGACCGAAGACAATATTGAGAGAGTTATGCAGTCGGTACAAGGAGAACCACAAATGTCTACTCGCAAGAGATCGTCCGTCTTACACTTATCGCGACGAAGTTTGCAACGAATTTTAAAGTTGGATCTTAAATTGCATCCATACAAGCTGCAATTAACACAAGAATTGAAAGAATCTGACTTCGGAGCAAGGCTCGCATTTGCTGATGAAATGCTGAATCGGTTTTCCAATTGTGACAACATCCTTTTCTCTGATGAGGCTCATTTTCACATGAATGGGTTCGTAAACCGTCAAAATTGTCGTTACTGGCATAGTGAGAATCCTAAACTTAAACATCAGAAACCACTGCATAGTCCTAAAGTGACAGTATGGGCAGCAATCTCGGGCAGAGGAATAGTGGGTCCGTTTTTCTTTGAAAATGTGCGTGGACAAAACGTCACTGTTAATACCCAACGCTATGTTGCTATGTTGGAAGGCTTTTTGGCTCCAGAACTTGAAAATTCAAGAATAAGGAATTCTAGGACATGGTTTCAACAAGATGGAGCCACTTGTCACACATCTAATGACTCCATGGCGGTTGTGAAACAGATGTTCCCTGGAAAAGTGATTTCAAAGAGAGGTGATATCCCATGGCCCCCACGTAGTCCGGACTTAACGCCTCCTGACTTTTTTTTGTGGGGGTACCTTAAACACAAAGTCTACAGCAATAATCCAAGAAACATCGACGAGCTCAAGCAGAATATCCGTGGTGAAATGGCAGCAATCACACCAGCATTACTGAACAAAGTTTTCAATAATTTCCGTTTGCGGTTAGAGGAGTGCCGTCGTAGAGAGGGTCATCATTTAGATGATGTTATTTTTAAAAAATAAACTTCAGTTCTTACTTAACAATTCCTCAGTTTTATTTTAACTATACCTGTTGTATTTATTTTTTTAATGATGTTATTTTAAAAAAATAAACTTCAGTTCTTACTTAACAATTCCTCAGTTTTATTTTAACTATACCTGTTGTATTTATTTTTTTATATTTTTTTTAAATATGCACGTTCTATTGCGCCACCCTGTATATGGTTTCTTCTAGTCTGGTCTCTTCTATTCGGGAAGGAACAGAGCCCAAAGGAGGGGAAGGGATAAATAACAACCGTATGGAAGATTGTAAAAGAAGATTTAAAGAAACCAAAGATTTTTTTAGAACGAATACTTGTTAATTTGAATATTTTAAATTATATAAATAAATATTGTTTTTTCATTTGCTTAAAATTTTTACCATGATTGTGAATGTTGTTTTTTAAATTTTGGTTATTTTATTTTAATTGCATTAAGGACAAAAATCAAAAAGCTCTTCTATTTCAAATTGAGATTATAAAAACTTTTTGGCGGTGAGCCATGTGTATATTAGTTTTTATGCATTGTTAAGCGAGGCGTGAGACGGTTCCGCCTCTAGTTATACCAATGATGGTGTATCCTGAAAACTAGGTAAACAGATATCCTAAGGATACCCCTAATTAAAGCGTTTCTAGTTTCATTACATAGTCTTCGTCTACTTTCAGTTTCAATTTGTAATTGTGTGTTTTGTCTATTTTTTGTATTCACAGCAGCAAATAATTTATTAAAACTATTATAATAAGTATTCGGTTAAGTCTGAGGATAGTAGTAATACGGAGTGGTTCCTTGGTATGCTCTAAATACACATCAGCAGAAGCAGCAGAACTGCACTTTTGCCACAATTGCGCACTGTCAATTCCTTTTTTGTCACTAATTATTATTATTATTTCATAACTTGTATTTGAATCAATAAAAAAAAATTGTGCCAAATAATTACCATTCCGATTATTACAACATGCCTCAATCTGTACACTTTCAGTTGCTTAAATAATTCAACTTTTTGGAGCCCACAGCCACAGTAGGGGAGAGCAGGTAGGCTTCGTACACGGGGGAGCCATTCGTACAGTGGAGAAACTACACTCATATGAGCGCGAGTCACGCACATAAACGCGAACACGTCAATGTATTGGATAGCGTAGATTTTTCCACTGTACGAATGCTCCCCGTGTACGAAGCTTACCTGCTCTCCCCTATACCAGACAGTAGCTTCTCTTAGAACAAAATTGAAATCAAAGCGAATATTTCACAGGCACAATCTTTTAAACTCTTGCCATGACCAACTTTTAAACTCTTGCCTGCATACCAAATTTCAGCTCAGTCGGATTAAGCGTTTGGGTGCTATCGAGGAGGATTACACACACACACACAGACCACTGATCAACAGATTTCAGTCTGGAAAGTTTTTTTTTTTTTTGCGCATTCACAGTTGGTCGGTTGGTGGGCCGGGAAAGTGAGGCGGTGTCGACTACAACTGTCGAACCCGTCACCCCAGGTTGGTAGAACGATATGAGATCATTCCTTAGCCAGGGGATGAGCGTAGAAGACTTTTAGAGACAATACAAATCTACTGTCTAGCTATGCCAACATGCCCGTCCGAGACCAACGCCTTATGGCGAGGCACCGGGAAAGGTATCCAGCGGGCAGACTCGCCCCCTGACTGCCAGTTTGAAAGGATATCTCTGTCTAGAATCAGGATACCTCTTCTGCGTGGAGGCCGCCGGATGGGTATTGACCCGTGCGTTTGGGCGACCCTACACATGGGTCTTAGTGGCCTAACTGCAACAGGACCCATTAGCTCCCGGTGGGCCGGGAAAGTAATACAACAACTTTGCGGCTGTTATGATTATTGAAGGCTTGCCAAGTCATGAATGCGGCTGTTGTCATGATGATCATGAAGCCCATGCTTCTAGATCATCAATGTCAATCTGCAGTAATCATGGTTTTTACGCCCTGAAGTCACGGATTTTATACAGAATATTAAAAGAGTTGTATTTTTTTATTCAGTATTAGTTTATTATAAAGTATGTAGCATTATTTCCTGCCTTTAGATTTCATTTTCTGCCTTTTGTCCTTTCCTGGCCGGAAACCTTTTTTACTGCCTTTATTACCTGCGAATTTACCACCGCTTCCTCGTCTATCGACCATAGCAGACGAATCGGAAGTATTACTTTTGCCCCCTTTTTTCTTTCCGCCAAATCCAAACTTGGAATCCTTCATTTTCCTTTTTGCGCTGTCTTTGAGCTTTTTGCCGTTGTGCATGTTTTTAGAGTTCTTTCCCGATTTCGGCTTTGGATCGTCTGAAAAGTCCATATTGTTCGACTTGCCTTTGCGTATTCTTTTCACTTGTTCCAGTAACTGGCGTTTGTCAGCTTGTTGCTTTAACTTGGCTTGAACCTGTAAAAAAAAGACAATTTTAGACTTTCTATTTAAAAAAAGAACGGCTGTGTCACCCCAAGACTTTCCCGGCAAGCAGCCAAGGACTGATTTCATCTGAATATTAATTTTATGAATAAAATCGATGAGCGCTCTCTGTCGGCCGTCGGATGAATTCGGTTGGGTTCATTGCGATGCCTCTGTGTTCGTTTCCTAGATAAAGGCGGGGTTGGGCCAAGCGCTAACAGACGGCGTTAATATTTAATTAAAATGTATGACGAAAATATATTTTTTTAATTTTATTTATTTACAAAAAAATAATTAGCAAATTCTTTTACAGGATGATTTTGGGTCACTTCTAACTAGGCAGCGCCTGTTTCAAGGAAAACGCTAATTTTATATAATATTTAAAATTTTAATGTTTAGTTTTATGAAAATATGTCAAAAAATTGTTATAGTAAATGAAAAAAAAAAAAACAAAATAAATATTAAAAAATCAGAATAATCAATAAATAATTTAAGTAGAAGAAAATAATTATAAAATAAATTCAAGTACAAAATATTATGTTACAAAAATAAAAAGCCGAATTCACTCTTGTTTACATATGGGCAATTTATATGGTTCGAGATGTGAGGGTGTGTAAATTGTGTGTGTGTGTGTAAATGTGTTGCTATCTTTGAATATTTTGTAATATTTGAATACTTACAAATATTATTTAAATATTATTAGTGTGGGTTGTATAAGAAATATTGCAACCAAAATGTGATTTTGGCCCAACAAAGCATCCGTATGTTCAATATTTCGATATTAAAATATGACTAGTGCGCCCCCTGGTGGACCGATTTCAACCACAACCTTTTCAACTCTTGCCATAACCAAATGGAAAGCCAGCATGACAAATTTCAGCCCAATCGGATCAAGCATTTGGGCGCTTTCGTGGAGGAATACACACACACACACACACAGACAGACAGACACAAAGACAGAATTTAATCTGGAAATGGTTTTAATCATGGGGGAACCCAAAATAGATATTCCCATGTTTAAAAAAAAAACCGACATACCTGAATTTGTTTTCCCAGCTTCTTTTGCTGTCTCAACTGCCGTATTTTCTCAGCCCTGGCTTGGCCGGCCTGTTTCGCCAGCAAATTTCTGCGCACTTTCTGCATGTGTTCGTCTGACTTCGCCATCTCAGCGAAATAGTCATCAGGTCTACAAAAACATTATTGAGTTACTTAGGGTTTGCCACTTCAAGCACTAGATGTGCTAAATATTCAGAAATGCTAGATTTTTATCGTTTGGCACTAACATTTGAAAAGTATAAAAACAAGAACTTTGTTATTTATTGCGAACTGTTAGGTAGGAGCGTAAACCTATTCACAAAAAAAAATACATTTATTAATTGTGATATTCCCAAAAAAATTGCCAAATTATCATACATGATATCTAAGTCAATATAAAAAGTAACAAAAGCTGTAGGCATTATCTTAAGTCATTAAAATTTCTAACATTACCTTTGATATATATTTTGGAACGATGTTTTTACCTTCATAAAATCCAAAACAATATGAATATAGTTAGCTAATGCCATTGATTATATAGCGTTTTAGATTGCTCATCGTCCTACTACGATATGGCAGCTAGCATTTTACTACAAAATGCAATGCGTAGATTGCACTCATAGTTCCAAACTTTTGGACCCCTCCAATGTGTAACGTCTCGATCGGGACGATCGCCTACCTACGGCAAAATGTCTAATGGGCAGTTAAAAAAAATCATATTCAATGCGATCATTTTACAGTTCTTCTTTTTATGATCCGTATAGCGGTTTATAACTTATGGACGTTTTTCTCGAGGCCGTCGATTCACGCCAATTTCACGCTCGACGGTTTCGCGATCGAAACGGTACGGGCGAATTTTTACTTTGCAAATTAAAGGGTTAATCTTCTCCTATGTAAAAATATAACGGCATTCGTAGTACGACAGTATAGCGGCGCACTATAGACGGCACTATAAACACCCGGTATAGTATAGATAGGGGCTATCCCAAAATGAAATATTAATATAATAAAAAATGAACGTTTAACCCTTATTATTTTAATATTATTTACATAAATATGTCAAATTTTAATTTGGTATACAGGTTTAAACGTGTAATAATTATCCAATTAAAGTTCAGATACACTAATAGATGGCATTTTTGTCTTTGTATTATTTGTGTGATGTAATCATCCTATATATAAATGCAATATTTGGCAGTCATAATTGAACGTCAGCAGTACAAGGTGGAGGAGGGCGCCGCGAACGGCGGACGCTGAGGCGGCGCTTGCGCACGCAGCCGGCACGCACGCTGCTGGCGGCCGCCGGCGGACAGCGGCTGGCGATGGCGGCTGGAGCGCGACGGCGACTCGGCGCACTGTTATCATTTTTTACATTATTGGCTTTTTATAATTTATCAGTCTTTTATAGAAAAAAAAATATTATCAATGTAATTATAGATGCCCGAATAAATTGCTATTTGTTCGGCCGGACGATGCTTCGGCGCCGCCTGCGCGTCGCCGGCGCAGAAGGGCTGTCGAAACATACTATGACGTTAAGCGATCTAATACCGCGTATAATCCATGCCGATACCCACGGTTATGCAAAGAATGAATTTGCAGTCGCCGAGACCATTTACAAAAATCTTTAAGCTGTTTTGAATATCGACATTGAATATTACCAGTTTGCCCGAAACCATTAAATAATTAAACTTTAAACAATTCCGTGATAAACTTAAAGCTATATTAATTTAGGAATATTTTATACAATGGATGAATTCATTGATTTTTTTAATCATAGATTCTTTTTAATATTTTAGTGATGAATTATTTTTTAAATTGTGATTATCTTTAACTTATGACTATCTTTTTTTTCTTTGAATCTTTTTTTAACATTATTTAGACTGCAACATCTAAATATTCTGCACTAAATGACAAATTTTATCTTTAGTTGTATGTGTAAATTTTGGAAAAATTTTAATTGTACCCCTGAGGGGTAGATAATTCAAACTTGTACTTTCGCTCATGTATATATTGTACAAACAAACGATTATCTCAGAAAAATTATATTACTACCATTTGTATAGCGGGCATGTGAAGTCCCTAGCTCAGTAAGAGTCGATGATGTACCCAAAAAATCGGTTGTCACTTCAAGATTTTCCCGGCAAGCAGACAAGCCCCCCCCCCCCCCGGATATTGATTGTGCCAAGTGATTATGATTGCAAATGTAGTATATTTGTAGTATTTCCGTTGCATTATAATGACCATATTCCAATATGATGTGGAATTTAAAAATTATTTGTATTGCTTTTATAAGATATTCCAACAAAAATTTGACAATGTGATTTCGACCTTTGTACCGAATTTCAAGTCTCTTAAGTACAATATTTCGAGATTGAAGTATGACTAGCGCGCCCCCTAGTGGACCGCTTTCAACCACAACCTTTTCAACTCTTGCCATGATCCTATGATGCCTCCATGCCAAATTTCAACTCAATCGGATGAAGCGTTTGGGCGCTATCGCGGAGGAATACGCAAACGCAGTCTTAATTTCACCTAAAGGAAATGGTCTTAATCGTCTCTAGGGAGGGGGGGAAGAGGGGGTTAAAATAGATATTTCCATCTTCATCTGAAAAAAAATTGTTTGCGTGTTCACAATACTTTCCCTAATTTCCCATTTGTTGGCGGGGAAAGTAAAAAGATGAATAAGAATTTATCGAATAGGTCGAATAGGTTGACAAAAAAGCGCTAACATTAAAAATAAAAGAAGCACTACATCTAGCGCCGAAAGCGCTGATGGTGGCAGCCCTGGTTTGTGTAACTATTTTGTTGAAAGCTCTAGTGTGAAATTACTAGGGTCGCACCTTTTTGTTGAAATGCCAATATTCTTCAGTCTGGTGATTCCGTCAACTACTGCAGCCTGCGCTTGACGGTGGATAAGTGTCTCCCGTTTAAACTCGTCCATCACAGGATCATTCTCCAAGCCGGTCTGCGGTAACTTTGCATTATTCTTCTGTAGGTTTCTAAAACAAAACAATAGTTTGCATTGTACACGCGGTGAGTTGTCCATACTTTGCGAAAGATGTGGATCCGCTTGAGATAGTAGTAGCGCCTCACTAAACTAATTGATCAGCTATGAGCAAACTTATCGGATTTTGAAGAACTACAGGAAAATGGAGACTTTTTTCGCTGGTGGCCTGCCAGCCAGACCTTTGTTACAATTCTTCAAAAAACTTGGTCTCTCCAGGAAAATAATCAACTTCTTCCTAGAAAAAAAATATCTAAAACTTAAATTTCCGCATCCCAAGTCCTATGGATTGGAAGGGGGAGTAAATGGGTTTTGAAGTGGCCGCTCACATGTGGCAAGACAGCTGTCTTAAACCTACCACGGCCAGTAGTTAGTCCGGAGTCCTCCGCTCTTCCCTCAGAAGTATAATAATAATATTATTATGGTGTGTATCTATTGTCATAGTATAAGGTTCATTCTGGCACAGCTATAACTGTGAGGACATAGACAAGGTCTGTTGACGCATGCAAGAATAAGATCAAGATCTTCAATGAATGAAGAGAGAAGTAACCGCGCACTGCGGCGCAGACCAATGCGGTGTTTTTTATGCCGGATGGAAAAAAAAACGCATTTTCGTGGTACGCGCACTACGGTTAAATTTTTGGACTTTTCTAACATTCGTTTCTATGCAAGTCTCCGTCGGCGATCTGCGGAATAATTACCGCAATGAGCGGGGTCATATATATCTCTAAAATGTAAACAAATCCGTCCAGCGACGCATCGCAAGAAATCTGGGAATTACTGCAGTATAGGAACCTTTCTTAGAAATCGAAAAAATAAAGAAATACTACTAGATTCGATAATTGTAATGCTAAATGTGAAAGAAAAAAACTTCGGACGCGTAAAATTTCAAGACCAAATTTACATTAAAAAAAGAAGTTTTTTTAAACTCAGTTTTTAAGGTTGTTTTAAAAAAACTAATCTAACCTACCGCCATTGATTTTATAGTATAAAAGCAATGCTACCGCCAAATAGGTGTTTAAGTATTATTTAAAATAAAAAAACAACCTACCGAAATGTATGGGTATGGCGCTTTTTAGCATGCCTATATCTCGCTTATTTATTGAGACCGAATAAATATTATTGCAGATTCGGAATCACCGTGGTGAATATAGTCTGGTAACGTTAAATAACCAACAATCTAGAAGAGGTTCCTATACTGCAACAATATCGAAATCTGTAGCAATCCACAGAATTTAAAGCAGGATATTTTTCCTTAAATGTCATTCCGGATATAAATCACAGATTTTACGAAAATTAAATTTACGGAATTTTACCGCAGTGCGCAGTTATACTTATAGTCAAAAGAAGAAATATAACTCACATTCGCCGCTGTGCGGTTTCTTGCATTTGCAGCGCAATATCGGGAGCCATCGGAGCGGGCGCGTTTATCAAGTCCAGCGTCTCGATCCATGGCAATTTTAATTTCAACGTTTTTATTCCCGTTTTAATCTCGGCGAGATTGTTCACAAATTGTTTCCGAGGCGCCTCGATAACTTCATTCAAACCGGGCTTGAGGAGACCTTTGGCAAACGCGGATTGCAACTGAAATTTTAAATGTTAAAAAAATATAATATAAGTATGAATAAACAATAAAATATTGCTTACTTCGTTATCAGAATCGCTGGCATCGGTATCGGACTCGTTCATTACAAAATCAACCATTATAAAAATGCGAATTTACTTGTTTTATTTTAAAACAAGATTTTTTTAGGTTATGTTCTACCGACACGCTTTCTCATGTCAGCCAAACAAATTGTGGACAAATTGTTAAACGTCAAATGTCAAAAATCGAGATTTTTTATTTCTGAACGGTGTCAGATACGTATCAACTCCACCATTATATTAATATTCGGTTTGGATTACAGTATAGGTACCTAATATTGTTTAGTAATATAACCATCGTGAGAACATATGTGAGAACTCGTACATGCCAATGAGCAAACTTTTCAGGGCATGATAAACTGAACAACTTCATTCGTGTGTTTTTTCAAGTTTTGTATATAAGACAAAGTGTTTTATAATTTTAGTTTATTGTACCTACTATAACAACAATTTTAAAACTGTCACAGAATTATAAATAAGATAAAAAAGATTTTTCTCCGATTTCATGCTCTTGCGTTTGTCCATTCTTTTATATACTCCTTAACTACCTTCCTTATAAATCATGGTTCCTTAAACCCATTTATTAAAATACCTTTTTCCGAAAATCAGTATCCACCGTCGTCTGCGAGGTCCTTTCACTAGCATTTAGAAAGTTTATCCGTCGCCGTTGTCTACGAGGTCCGACTCGATTAGACCCTAATCAAGCTTTCCTCGCCTCGTGATGATGCAGAACAGCGCGTATGCCACCCCGACCCCTCTCAACGGAAGAGGTCGGAATTACCGAGCAGTCCCGAGTCCGAAAAAGAGGCTAGGTTTAACAGCCGCCTAGACCGGAGATATAAATACATCAGGAAGCTACTTCAGGTCGGAAGCCTCCGATACGGAGTCGGACAAATAAGGGACGTGTCCGGCCTCTCCAAGGGACGTAGAAATGGTCGCAACCCTAGACGTTCCTCCTTCTGAGGCGCAAAGACAGGGTCGCTCTCTGCCGGCGGCAATGCTCACGGTAAATGCCACCCGATGGTAGTTGAAAAGATTACGGATTGGCCCAGACACCTACATAAGTGAGATTGAGAGGAGGTTGGGCCACCCCGCGAACGTCAAGGCTCTTGTCATGGGTGGATTTTGGTTTACGCCGAATTCGACATATGAAGCGAAAATCGTGCAGGCCTACCTGAAGAAGCAGGGAACCCGGGTGGCATGAGACACCTACGACCGGCCGGCGGACAGGAAAATGAAAATAGCCCTCAGGGGTCTCCCCGGAGGCAAGACCCCGGAAGAGGTCCTTGAGAAACTTAAAGAACTTGGGCACGAGGCGACTATGTCCGTAAAATAACCTCTGGCAGGCACTCCCTTTTTTAACGCTTGCGTAAAGAACGGAGCGAAATGGAGGAGTGGATATATACACTCTCCAAGGCCTATCCGGAGTCTTTATAGAGATTTGGAGAGGCCCGAAAGAACCTGCTCAGTGTCACAGGTGCCAGACGTTCCGGCACGCCTCGCACAATCCCTACCGGCCTTAAAAATGTGTCTGCTTCAGAGAAGAGCACGCAGCAAAGGACTGCCCTCGTCCGAAAGAAGCCAGCGATACGTGTTCGAACTGCGGAGGCGGCCATCCGGCCGGCAGCAGGAAGTACGAGGCATTCCTCGCGGAAGCTAGGAGGCAGACGACTAAGACGAGGCCGAGCCATTCCCGCCCCTTCCCCTGTCCCAGACCCCAACCCATAGAAAACCCCCCTACTATAACACCCTCAGAGTACCCCCACATAAAGCCCCTCCAACATGCCCCAGCCCCAACTAAGAATACCGGTACCAGCCCAAGCAGCTCGGCAACACCACTACGCCCTACACGCGCAAGACCGGGGGTTAGCTTTCCCCAGTTGCGCAGAGACCCGCGCAACTGGGGAAAGCTAACCCCTCTTATGGCTGTCCCAATGACCCCCCCCCCCCCATAGGTCCAACGACTCCCCTCCCCTCCCCATTTCCAACCACCCCCTCCCCTCACGAGTTCAATTACCCCCTCCCCGCAGGTTCAACCTATCCCTTCCCTTCCACAAGGCCAACATCCCCCCCCAAAGCCCCCACACCAGCGCCCAGAACGCCAGTCCTAGGACGTCAGATTCTTGCCGCAACCGACTCAGACGAACGCAATCTCAATGACCATCGGTCAGCTGTCGAATTTTTACCACAGTAGGAAGACAGGCACTCCAGAACAAGGAGTGTCGATCCAAGTGGAGCAGCTCTTCCAGCAATCGACAACGACAACCGCTCAACGCAACTGAGAACAGTTAACTGGAATGCCAACGGACTGACCAACAAACTGCCTGCTCTCAGCATATTTCTGAGGGAGCAGGAGGTCGACGAGCTGCTACTGTCTGAAATTAAGCTGAAATCTGAAACTAGGTAAAAATCCCCAATTACTGGTCTACCGAGACGACAAAGTCTCGGAGACTACAGGGGTTGGAATAAGAAGAACGGCAGTAGTGGTACGTCGGCGTCTTCTCCATAAGAGACTAGACCTGCCGAAGACGAACAGTCTCCGCGTATCCAGGATTCAAGTCACGGCCGGACCAGGGGACGGATTTCAGTATACAAACCGCCACATTTCATAATAGACACGACCGATATTGAAAAACTAATCGACCAAGCGGCTCCGACTACAGCGGCTGGTGACCTAAACTGTAAACACCCTTCATGGAACTCGACCTGCATTAATACAAACGAAAGTATACTCCAAGAACCTGCAGAAGCGAAGGGTTATACGGTCGCCGGGCCAATGGACATGGCAGCTCTGACGTCCTGGACGTCAGCATTCTAGCAGCGACCGACTTCCTATTCAACCAGGAAGTCATATGCGATCTTTTCTCTGACCACCTCCCAGTACTTCTCGAGCTGGACATAGCCACATCAAATTCTGCCGCAAAGAGTCAAGCGGCATGTTGAGAGAAGTTACTAGCAAAGTCCCCCATACTATGCGACGTTGGGGGGATTCACATACAAGGATATTATATAGATAGGCTATCGAGTATACTTTAAAACGAGAGCACAATGACGTCTACATTTGTTTAAAACAACACCTAGGTACCATAAGGGATTTGCACCATACCACCCTTGGATACGTACCTGAATGCGACGGTTTGCCAGTGTGTGTATGTAGGTAATTTTCCTTCATAATAATGTACAAAAAATATTATTACGATAATGCTAGATTTTTCAGCATAGCTGGAGTTTAAAATGTTTAGTTTTAGGAGTGTAGTCGCAACCTTATAATTACTGTAAGTTTTTGAAGACCTGCGGCGAAAACTACTGAAAAATTGACAGCCATCCTGTATAATTTTTTTTATAAAATCGTTTTCCTACGTATTTATTTTTACATATATTGTTTTATTTTATTGGCAAAATTTTGTCATGTTTATTGCTTTTTGCGCAAAAAAAAGTATGCTTATTGCCAGTTTACCACTTAAACTTCGTTAAATAAATAAAACTGAAAAAATAACTTTCTTTTGAAAACAAAAGTATGGTTTTTTTTATTAAGTACGTACTAGATTTTATAAAAAAATGATTAATAAATTTATCAAATTATATTTTTTGGCTCTATGGTAATAATAGACCGTCATCTATGACAATTTCGCCGGAAACCGGATACACTTTTTAGGGGTTTGAGACTACGAATTTTGTACTTGCGAAACCCTGTTGTTTGGTATCGAAGAAGGCTAATGGCCGCCATCTTCAATTTGATGGATGTTTTTGAATCGTGTCTGTGATTTGCAAAGTAGCGCTTGATTTCGTTCGTTTTTCGTCGTATTGAAATAAATTCGGCGTTCGCTCGAAATGGCGTACTCGATAATATAGTCGCTCATGACGATTGTAGCTGGTGGCTTCAATTACGACTATGTTTACATCTGTGTTTCGAAGTTATTATTGTGCTGCTGTCATTTAAAAGGTACTAGTATTTTTGTTATTTTAATGAGCCTTCGTATTATTAATAGTTTGCTAGGTGTTGCGGGAGTTTATGCATTCGCCGTCACTTAATTTACGCGATGCTTCGTAGCCACGACCGACTTGTCGATTAGCTTTCGTGAAAATATTTTTTCTATTTCTCATTCTTCTGCTTAATATTTAACGTTTTACTGAAACAATATTTTCGATCTGATGTCGATATTTTTCGGATTTGCCACACAGACGAACTTGGAGAGTGTATTTTCTCCTTTTGTTTTTCGGCTATAATGGCGGCAGCATACAACTAACCTCAGTATACCACTAAATTTTCGCTAGAAGTACGTTTGAATGATGATAATAGTACGATTTTATAACAAATACTAAGACAATGTCCTTATAAATTGCACATTTTCTACTTTTGCCTTATGGGTGCATGGTTAGTGAAAGCATATATGTGATCATACTATAGGTACATACATTCGACGTTTCGTTGAATATTGTATTTAGTTTTTAGTTTATAATGCCACAGCTGTAAATAAATAGTAGTTAGTAATTGATATAATTTTGGTACAGGTGAAATCGGAAGCTACTTTGGGAAAAGTAGGGTTAGTTGATATTTGGCCATCCTGTGGCTCAAGATGCAATTGCTGACAGAATGTCGACACAAGATGAAGAATCTGATTCCGAGGCCCCAAAAGTAAGTCCCATAGTGAGCGATTTTTACTTGAATTTGTAGATAAACCAATTTTTTTTTTTGTTCAGGATTATGGGCCCGCATTCGCCACGGGGCTCATTAAATTCAAAAGATACCCGCATTCTATGGAAGTGAGCCAGCCGGACGGCTGCGCGTCTATCCGTTCGTACCGATACCTTTCCGGCGATTTGGTTCCAGAGAGGGATTCGTACGGCGATAGGTCGACAGTCATGTTACACAGTTTTCCCAGTAAAAATGAAACCGCATCCGATATTTGCAGCGATTCACTCACCTTGCGGGAAATCGACGATGGAGTCGACGACGATTACTCGTCTAAGAGACGCGTCATCGCGGAAAACTCTAAGAAATCCGCCGAAATATACGGCGGTTCGGAGAACCAATCGTCGGCCGCGATGTCGTATCCGGACGACGCTCCGTCGCATCGCTCCGTTTCGAAGATATCGTCCAACTTCACTCTGAGCGTCGATCCGAATATCGGAAATCTAACCGCCCTGCACAACGTCGTCCAGGCGGTCACCAGCACCAGCCAGACGCTGTGGCTGCCCACCGTCCTCGCGGGCGAGCGGCCGCCCACCGCCCCCGGCGACGCCCACTCCGCCGCCCCGGCGGGCATCTCTCAGATCTTTCTCACCAATGCCGACGGCTACGGCGCGTCCAACAGAATACGCCGCGTCGCGCCCGGCGATATCCCCGCCGAATCGTCCTCCAAAGTGCAAATTTTAAGCAACATATCGATCGCGAAGCGCGCCAATCTGTCGCCTTTCGCCCGACAGGGATCGACGACGTCGCGCGCAAACGAACCGTTCGACCGCCGCGTGCACCCGCAGCAGACCAACATTTACCGATCGACGACGATCTCTTCGAAGAACGTGAACGCGTCGGTGCTCAATGCGAATAATAAAATTTCAAAGGCGCCGACCGCGCCGATCGGGAGCTTCCCCGATTCGCCGATTCGATTCGACGGCTTCGCGGACGGATCGCGCGGCCAGTACGGGCCGGCGGCGACGTCCGCCCCGACGAACGCCCGCGGCCCTCCTCGGAGCGGCCCCGATGCGCGTCCGGAGCGCCGCGGTGCGCACCCCGAGGCGGGCGCGCCGGCGGAGGCGAGCGAGGCGGCCAGGGCGATGCGGCGCCCCGGCGCGCGCTCGCCGCGGCGGCAAGCCAGCGAGGAGGGCGAGGCGGCGGCGGAGCGGCGGCGCGGGCCGCCCGCCGCGCGCTTCCCGGACGCGTTCTTCGGGGAGGAGCGCGCGGCGCGGGCGGCGGCGGCGCACGCATCGGCAAACCAGCACCTGACGGCGCAGATCCTGCAGTCGCTGTCGCGGGCCAAGGCGGCCGCCGCCCCCGCGCCCTCCGCCGCCCGCCCGGCGCGCCGACCGCCCGACGCGCCCGACCGCCCCGACCGCCCCGACCGACCCGACCGACCGCCCCCGAGGACCAGATACCTGCAGTGAGTCTCCCTCCCCTTTTCCGCTCTTTAGACTGCCGATGGAGCGAATTCGAAACAATATCGCTGTAATCTACCCCTTCACCGCTTTTAACTCGATTCGACGATGTCTCGTAATGTAGGACTTTCCTGATCTTCAGCGACTCGTTTTGTAGGATATCATAGATGTATATTAATTTTGTAGCATTCGTTGACTTGTCGCATTCGTTGTCGTTAATAAAAGTGACTATGTAAAATTTACCTCGATTGATACTGGCAAAATCTCTATATTGTCAGCTGAACATCTTGTAAGTCAGAAATTGACAGATTTGCATTCAGCTTATCGATCTCAAGATCGAAACGGTGCATCGCCTTATTCACTAGTTACATGTGAAATAGTTATATGTGAAATGAGAAATGATCAAAAGTTAATTTGTTCAAATGACATTATAACCCGCCCCATTTTCAAAAGAAACACTGCGTTAGTCGATAGCTATCGACCAGTATTGGAGCGATTTCGTACATACATCATTTTTTATGCTTTTTCAGTATTATTTTTTTAGCAATCTAGAAACTATATAAAATATCTAAAATATTTTTTTTTCTCGACTCATGTGCCTACTGTAGTATTATGCTATTTATTAACAATTGTTGATTATTATCCAAAATTCTCATTACGCTGTAAACACAAATATACTTTTTTGTGAGTTATGCAGTATTTCTGACCACATCTCTTTGAGTGTAACGGTGAGTTATTTTCTTAAAGGCCAGGAACAAAGTAATCTAATGAGCGGTTTGTTTTTAGTCTGTCTCAAATTAAATGAAATGTAGTACGGTATTAAATGATGACAGCCTAACTTCGAGGTATGATGAACAAACGAAGACAATTTGTCAAGCTATCAGAATACGTACACATCTTAAATAAATGTTAAAAAATCGGAGAAATATTTAAATCGACGTCTCGCTATGACGACGTCTCGCTGAATTAGCAGTACCTAAGAACTGGAAACAACAGAAACAATATATTTAAAATAAAGGGCAAAGAATATTTAGACTATAGAGAAGACAGCATATAGAAGGTATAACCTAAGTTATAACCAACCGTGTATAATACACGGCAAGAATCACCAAAACCAAAAAAAAGAATTTATATTATGGACGCCACCGCCTCTTATAGCAAAGACAAAAACTAATTTAAAAAAATATATATACCAAAAAAAAATTACTGAAAAAAATTTATTAATACCAGATACCCTAAAAAACCAATCGATTGTGGGCTAAGTTTGTTTTCATTTAATTTGGCCCACAGAAAATCCTTTTCCCCCAGAACACCCAAAAGAAACACGCATGACTAAAAGTTCGCTTTTAATACGCCACAAAGGCACCACTCCTTAAGACCCCGTTTTCTCGGCGTGTCGCATCAAAAAAAAACGTGCTCCAGCCAAAATATTCAAGTTGTTTCTGTCACATGAAGGCAAAATCCCGAGGGAATCTTCTTGCGAGATAAACCATTACATTCCGTGACGATAAACAACACAATTAGATGCAATTCATATTAAAAAAACGAAACGGAAGTGCCACAGGCTGTTGACAAAGAGAAATGCATCCATTAAAATTGCGACGATCATACACTCGAACTAATCGCAAATGAAATTAAATTCTTACCAGGAAAAAACATGAACACCTCACATAAGAAAAAACAATAACGCCTCCCGGTACAACGATACTACTGCATCCTAAATTACGGCGGTTTTCCTCTCTCGCTTCGAATTCTCAATGACAGTGGTTTCGCCACGTTGAATCTTACAGATCGAGTTTGACCGCTGGCCGTCTATAGCGAGCGGCGTTCAGAATAAACATTAACGCCTTTAAAAAAAAAACAAAACGGCGGTCTCGACCAATCATGTGAGAGCTCAGCGCATCACCAACTGTCAAACTCAAACTTTTACGAGATTCTGCGAACCTATTTATTGAATTGTCAAAATATAGGAAGAATACATGAAAACAGCGACAAACCACCAGTAAACCGGAAAAACACCGACAAAAACTGAAATTATATGTACGGCACACAGGTACGAAAACAAAACAACAAAAAAGCAGTTTTGTTACAAAGGTGCAAAACTACACTGAGACCTGCTCGTCAAATAGGACCCAGATGCATTCATCACAAATGTGCAAAAAGTAAAATTTCAGGAACTGTGACGCTTTAGATGAAAAGCAGAGAGAAAATTTTCCAAGAAAAATATGGACTAGAATCATTGGAATAAAAATAAAATACAAACGGAGCTGCCATGGAATTCGCTGACGACTGGAGTCGGGCCTATCATAATAACTATTATTACTTCTGGGGGGTGAGCAGTGGACTTCGAACTAAGGACCGGCTGTGGTAGGTTTAGGACAGCTTCAGCGTACTGACAGCGTACCTCGGGTCTAATATGATGAATCTTGCCAATTCCGATGCAATAACCTTACCACCCATCCACTCCCTCTTCAAAGCCATAGAATTTGAGATGCAGAAATTACGCTTTAGATATTTTTTCCAAGAAGGAGTTGATTATTATCCTGGAGAGACAGATTTGGATAGCAGGCCACGAGCGCAAACTTCCACCACGTGAAGGTCAACAGTGAATTTGCGAGATCATGGATATTTGATTCGAATGGAACAGTTAATCCTACAATAAAGGCCATCATCAGAGGGAGTAAAGCGTTATATCTGACCGGAGGGCTGTGCATCCGAGACTTTCAGGGAATATACTGCTTAGAGACCGAATGGACCTCCAGAATCCAATCTGAAGCTTTCACTATTATTGAGAAAGGTTTTGTAGTGAAATGTTTTTTGCCTTTGAAGCCATCTCGCTCAAACTGTATTGGGGGTTTGAAGGGTTTTGTCAAACCCACCACGAGCTGACACAAGCGGAAGAGACACCCAACTGACAGGAGCCACCTAGAGGCTAATTAACTCGCCAATAACAGCAAGCTTGTACTGCCCTTGATCTAAGGCCACCTTGCAGCCAGCTAGAAAATGTCTAGCTAACTATCCTCATAATGGATCTAACGACTGAGGTTACTGGGGTGTGGAAGTGTATGCTGAAAGGCATTTAAATAAATTTTCAGCATCTCTGATAACATTAATCTCCACAGAAAGAATGCTAAAGTCACCAATTGTTGTAGCCAATAGCATAAGCCATCCTGTTGCTGTCGCAATCTCTCAAGATATACTTCTTAAGGTCCACATCGCTCATGGTTGTACTACTATATCCCAGATCAGTGCCATTTTTTGTGGAAATCTATGCAGGCTTGTATAATGTTTTGATATTGTCGGATCCTCGGAATTGTACAGAATTGATGTTTTGGTTATTCTGGAGTTGGCATAGAGCAGAGAGGGCAGTTTTAGAGCTAATCCAAAATTGTGTTTGAAGCTGCAGTCGTGGAGTCGGCTGGTTTGGCTAAGGACGATCAGGATTTTAAACTAGCTGTCACCAGCACATCCAGACGGGACAGTTGGGTTTTTGTGAAGTTGTAAAGGAGAAAGGGCTATGACAAATGAGAAGTTAGGTAGTTGACAATATTTGTGTTCCCTTCGAAATAGTTCCAAGATAACAAAAACATTTCTTAAACCCTATATCGCAGAGAAGCCAATAAGGAAACTACCTCTCGATTTCAAATAGCTATCATATACAAATGTGCCAAAAAATGTTTTTAATAGTATTGGGATTAGGGAGTGCACTTTCTGGTACAGAATGGAATATACAAGGAATAGTACTTAAACTGGAAGTTTAACGTGAGGCAGCAGTGGATCGTTATAAAAAAGAAGATTCCTCTAAAAAAAGAATATGTCCTCGAAGATTATACCTGAACTTCCCTGTCATTACCGTCAGTCGGTGAGCGTCGTCTCGCTCGTACCTCGGGTCTAATATGATGAATCTTGCCAATTCCGATGCAATATGTTATCGGTTTTGATGAATTTTAACGGCGGTGTCCCTAGCAGCTTATATTATGTCAATGTACGATTATATTAGCAAATACGGGCAACTGCCCTGGAAAACGTTCAATATTAGAGACTCCCTTTTCTCATCGTACGATATCGTCGACGCGCTCGGCGAATGCATCTCATCGACCCTTTTACTTTTTTTCAGCGGCGATCCTTCGTCCGACAACGGCGTCGACGACATCGTCGGAATCGAGGAGAGACCGAACCTGTCGCAGGACTCTTTCCCGTTCGGGCGCGGGCTGGACGCGCGCATCGCCATGCTCGATCACACCTACGCCGTGCGGCCCGAGAGCGCCTCGGGCGACGGCGGGCCGGCGGCCGCGGACGCGTCGCCGCCGCTCGCCTCCGCCGGCCGCCCCTCGCCGCTCGCCTCCGCCGGACGGCCCTCGCCGCCCGGCGCCCGCCTCGCCTCGCCCGCACCGCCCCCCGCCGCCCCCCCGACCGCCCCCTCGCCGCCCGCCCTCCGCCGCGCCTCGCCCTACGCCCCTCCCTACGCCCCCCCGTACGTCCCTCCGTACGCCCCCCTCGGCCCCTCGCCGCCCGGTGAAGACGACGCCGGCTCGGCGCTCTCCTCGCTGGACGGCGACCGGCCGCGCGCCGACAGCGACACGGAGACGGCGCCCGAAGGCGAGGAGGAGGGCCGCACGCGCTGCGTCTGCGACTTCACCCACGACGACGGCTACATGATCTGCTGCGACCGCTGCGGCGAGTGGCAGCACGTCGACTGCATGGGCATCGACCGCCAGAACATCCCCGATGACTACATGTGCGAGCGCTGCCAGCCGCGGTCCGTCGACCGGCGGCGCGCGCGAGCCCTGCAGCTGCGCAAGCGCGAGGAGATCGACGCGCTCGCCACGCCCTCCGACGGCGACTCGGCCGCCACCACGCCGGGCAACGCGCGCCGCCGCCGCCTGCTCACCGTCACCACCTACTCCAACACGAGCGGCGAGCGCGTCGCCCCGCGGCCCGAGCGGCCCGAGCGCGCCGCCGCCCCGCCCTCGCCGCCGCCTTCGCGCCCGCTCAAGCGCGGCCCCAAGCGGCGGCGGCGCGCCGAGCCGCCGCGCAAGGGCGTCAAGCGCAAGCCGGACGGCCGGCCCAAGAAGAAGCGAGGCGAGGCGGGCCCGGGAGCGCGGCGCGGGCCGGCGGCCGAGCGGCGCGCGGGCGGCGCGGACGCGTACGAACGCGCCGTCACCAACCACTACAGCCCCGAGCTGCGCGCCAAGCTGGCCCGATACGCGCCGCGCGCTCCCGACGCCGGCCTGCCGCCGCCCGCGTTCAACGCGCACCACTGCACGACGGTGCCGCACGCCGGCGGCGAGATCCTCGTGGCGACGCGCGACTTACGCGAGGGCGCACCCGTCGTCGAGATGCGCGGCAAGTACATGCTCTCGGCGCAGCGAAGAGCGGCGGCGGCGGGCGGCGGCCGCGCCGGCGCGCAGCGGCCGGGCCCCTTCCTCTTCTTCTACCGGCTGCCGCGCGACGACGCGCAGGTGTGCATCGACACGCGCACCTACGGCAACGAGGCGCGCTTCGTGCGCCGCTCTTGCCGTCCCAACGCCGAGCTGCGCCACTGCGTCGCCAAAGGCGCGCTGCACGTCTACCTAGCGACCGCGTGCGCCGTGCCCTCGGGCACCGAGATCACCATTCCGCACGACTCCACGGAGGGACGGCGCGCGTGCGCCTGCGGCAACCCCAAGTACTGCCGCGCGGGCGGCGGCCCCGCCGAGACTCCCGAGCCGACGCCCCGCGAGCGCCGGCGGTCGCGCCGCTCGAGTGCCCTCTCGCCCGGCGAGCCGCCGCCGGAGCGCGCGGCGCCCGCCTCGCCCGACGGCCCCGCGCCCGAGGCCGACGACTCGACCGAGGCCGCGGGTCCGCCGCAGGAGCCGCCGCGCGAAGCCTCTCCGCCGCCGGCGCCCGTCGCCGCCCCGGCGCCGCCCTCGCCCGAGGCGCCGCCGCCCCCCGCCGAGGCGGAGCCCGAGGCGCCGGCGCCGCCGACGGAGCCGCCCGAGAGGCGCGACGACGCGGCCGAGGACCCGGTCGCAGCAGAGAGCGCGGACGCGACGCCCGACCGCGAGGCGCCGTCGACGGACGTCGACCGCGCCGCCGACAAGGAGGAGAAGCCGGACGGCCGACCGAAGGAAGAACGGTCGCGGACGTCGGGCGCGACGAGAAGAAGCTCCGCGCATGCGACCCGCGCGAGCAGAATTTCTGCGACGACCTCGCAGGAGTCCGCCGACGAGAAGAGCGACGAGTCTTTCGAAGCCAAAATTAAAACGAATCGGACGGCCGAAGACAAAAAGAAACTGGTGAGTTTCGTCGATTGCGACGAACCGTCAAACGTTTCGCCGAGCGACCCTAATCTATTTCTATTTTCTTCGCAGACGCGGGAAGAGAGAAAAATGGAAGCCATAATGAAAGCGATCGAACGCATGGAGAGAGAAGAGCAGAGGAAGCAAGAAGCGAAGGATAGACAGAGCAAAAGGAGGGAGTCCGACGTTCAACACGTAGGCTCCGCCGTATCCGAATCCAAGGACTACGAAGACGACGACGCCGTCGTACCGACTTCGATCGTCAAGCGGAGGCGAAAGTGAGTCATCCCTTCTTTTATTTCTTCTAAATATTGTATACGTTCTCCCGTCCCCGTAACCCGTCTATATGTAGAAATTTGCAATGTTTATTTTTTCCCGCTATGGTCGAACTTTGGCCGTCGACGAAGCGACCGCAGCGGGAAATATTTCTTAAAACTACAGTCGGACAACTCGGATTTCACTTTAGACGTACGTATTTTCAGAAGAAAAGGCAGAACGCGGACGGTCAGTTCCAACCGATCGACCGTCGGGCGCGGCCGACGCGACTCGGCGGACAGCGAGGCGGCGTCGTCCGGCGACGAGGCGCCTTTGCCCGCGTCGCCGTCGCCGCGGCGGCTCGAGGGGCCGGCGTCCGCGCTCGCCTCGCCGCTCGCCGAGGGCCGCCCCTTCGCGCCGTTCCCGCGCTCGCCGCTCGGCCTCAGCCCCGCCTGCCTGCTGGTGGAGGCGGCCGTGGGCCCGCTGCACGCGGCGCTGGAGCGGCCCGACGGCCGCTTGGAGCCGCCGGCCGACTCCCCGCCGCGCGAGCCGCGGCCGGCGCGCGAGCGGCCGCTGTCGCTGGAGAGCCTGGTGCGCGTGGCGGCCAGCATGATCGGCGACCTGGGCGGGGCGGAGCGCGCCGACTCGAGCCCCGAGAAGGGCCGCTGGGCCTCGCCCCCCTCCTCGCCCCCCTCCTCGCCGCCGCGCCGCCCGCCGCCCAAGCGCAGCCCGCGCATCCAGCTGCGGGAGGCGCCCGGCGCGCCGCGCAAGCGCCTGCGGCCCGAGCCGCCCGAGCCGCCGCCCGAGGAGCGCCCGCCCGAGCCGCCGCTGTTCGGCCCGCCGGCCCGCCCCGGCCCCGGCCCCGCCCAGCGGCCGCCGCAGCACAGCGCCAAGAAGCGCTGGCTGCGCCAGGCCATCAGCGAGGAGAGCGACTCCCCGACCGCCGGTGAGACCGCTTTTTGCCTCTCCCCCTCCCTCTCGCCGACGGTAGCGAAGCTCTTCATCTGCCGCTATTTTTTTAAAGTATACTCGCTGCGGATTATGTTCCGCCGCGACCCTGCTGACCCTTCGAGCCCCTTATTAAAATATATTTTAACCCGTTGAGTATGATACGACCAAATCTGGTTCTGAAACAATTATCCGTTGAGTATGATACGACCAGATCTGGTTCCGCGTTTTTTTCACTTTTTTGACGTTCTCATATTTATTCATAATTATCTAATTGTTTTACAAAATGATATTTCAATATTCGAAATTCGAAATTTCAATGCAATCATTGTGCAGTTGTTCTTTTTATGATTGGTGTATGTAGTAGTTTCGTAGTTATAGTACTTTAAGGTCGATGTCGCCGAAAATCCTGCAAAAGAGACAGATGCATCCATGAAAATACCCATTTACTCCAAGGGCTAGAGCGTTTTAATTTCGTTACTGGCCGGTGGGGTTCCCGGCCATGCAGGAATCGAGGGAAATGAAAAAGCCGACGAACTCGCTAGGACGGGAGCAAAGGGAACGTTATACGGCCCTGAACCTTGCTGTGGCATACCAAAAAGCCTTGCAAACCTAATGCTCAAACAAATGTGTTTAGAACAATCCCTCAACCGCTGGAACGACACGCCAGGGTTGAATCATTCCAAAGCGCTTATTAAGCCTTACGACCGTGAGACGGCCCGTGAGGCCCTATCGCTAAATAGGAACAATCTACGCATACTGGTAAGGGCGCTCACGGGGCATTGTGGCCTGAACAAACACATGTTCAACCTCAAGCTCAAAGACACAAAAATGTGCAGGTTCTGCCAAGGGGCAGAGGAAACTCCCCAGCACCTCATGTGCGAGTGTGGCCCGCTGATGCGTAAAAGATACACCCACCTGGGTGGTCACTACCTCCAACCTGAGGAGGTAAAACAATCTGGCGCCAAAAGCCTGCTGCGGTTCTTAAATGACACGAGGCTTAGCGCAGAACTATAGTAGGTGGCGAGCACAATAGATCAGCAATGGTCGCAGTGTTACAAGGCTCATAAAGACCTTAGAAAAGCCCCACTCAACAAATAATAATAATACTGGCCGGTGGAAATATATTAGTGGATACCCCCGCGACCCATAGCAGAGTTTTGATTGAGAAAATTTGTAATCACAAAAAAAGGTCAAAGGAAAAACCTTCCGTCTCCGTATTCTATTTAAGATGTTAAAGTTATAAAAGGCATTTTATTCATTATTCACCGAAATCTGTAGAAGACCTGTGTTTGTGTTACTGCTCTAGGTGCACATAGTCTGTAACCCGGGAACGGCATACGTCAGAATCATATGCGTCGATGAAGTGACATCCCGCATCCCACATTGCCTCAGAGTAGTCAAACCGAGAGGCCGCAATCTCTCCTATGTTAGATACTCAGGTTACGAGGCATTTTAGTCACTTCGCTGGACAGAAAATCCATATCCATCTAAAGTATGGATTCCAGACCTGTTAGACGCGTTGAGTCTAGAGGTGTATAACCTATAGATTTTCAGCATCATGTTGAAAATCTATCTCTAGATCTTCGGTGATTATTACATTCACTAAGATCCTTCTGTGATGTCACAACGCGAAGACTTATCCGTTCCAGAAAGTACGGCTGCCAAGATGAAGATCGTTCTTCTAAGATATAGACCTATACATTTTTCAGCATTCGAATTTAGAAGCCATTCCGACTGATGAGTTTGCCGAGATCATTCTGCATGCTGCAGCTCCGTAGTGGATTTGCATATGTCTCTCGTGTCGTCTGCGTGTAAATGCTTGACAATATACTAGCTGTTTCTTTGGAATGTTCTGAAGGAAGGATTTTCTGGTTCACAGCTTTTTGGCATACTTGAGATCTCAAATATCTACTTGTCGTCTGCTTGAAGATTTGCTCCTTGATGCCTCTTTGAACGATTCAATAATTTCTCCCCGAGCACGGTCTATTTAGGATTCTCACTGCGAAATCTGCAGACGGAAAGAATAGCTTTTTCGTTAACGTCGTTAACTATCTATTGTTTTCTTGCAGAATCTCCGCCGAACGAGATAATAACACCTTTAAAGAAAAGGCGACTCGCAAGAGAATCTCTCTCCTCCGACCTCACTCCGACTAATGCAGTAAGTCTCATCTTTGGTAATTAATTAATTAATTAAATACAACTTTAAGCATCACATCACATATAAGATGAAATTACAAATGGTTTAACTATAAATGTTATAAAACTAGTTATTTGAAATCCACCATACAAATTAATCAAATATTAACGCTGAGCCGCCCGAGGCTAGCCAAGAAACAAATCGCGCAGCCTGAGGCAGTTGTGTATTGGAACCCAGGCGGGTCCGTCCGCCGACAGAGAGGGCGCTCATCGATTTCGTTTATTAAATTAATATCCAGATGAAATCAGTCTTTAGCTACTTGCCGGGAAAGTTTTGGGGTGATAACCAATGTTTTTAGTAGTATGATCCCAACATTAGTTTATGAGCATTTATGAGTTCAACAAACTGAGACTTATCAGATTCTACTTTGAACCTTATTTACCTATCCGTATATAATTTAAAGTTATATAATTCGTAATATTTCTGCTATTGTGATCCTACGCAGTAATGTTTTGCAGTGCCAGATGGGGCTTCGATTGACACCATTTACTACAAATTTTCCTTTTTTCCATTGCAGGGGGACGAATCGCCAATGCCTTTTACAAAGCCTACGAATGAAAATCTAGAAACGAGCAAACAAATAATGTCGCCGCTGCCGTTCTCTTTTGTAAAATCGAAAATTATCAGCTCGCCCGAAATCGATATTCCTTGCAAAAAAGACGACGATGAAGACAGCTCCCACACCGATTCCAGTAACCCTTACAACCGATACAACTGCACGGACGATCTCCTCAACATTGACATAAAATCGGCTTCAAAGGACTCCAAAAGAAAACTCAATTTAGACATTGAGCGCATCATCGGGGTGCCTCCTAAATTTGAAGAGCCGCCAAAATCAGAAAAGACCGAAATAAAAGAAGAGCCAATGGAAGACATTAAAAAAGAATGTGAAAAGGAGAACAATAATACGGATACTGTCAACGAGATAGAAGAAGAAATTAAGGAAAGTCCTGTTAAAATAGAAAAACAAGAAGGAGACACCGAAGTACCCGTTTCGAACGCGACTGAAAAAGTCGAAAGCGTTAGCAATATCAACTCGACGGAAACGAGTGGCAATTCGTCACCCGTAATGGATGAAATGGACGATATACAAAAGAAAATTCACTCCTTTCACACTGAAAACATCCAAATATTAAAGATACGCAATAAAAAGCAGCCCAAAGAGAAGCGCAAGAAAGTGAATTTGAATTTTGATCTTTGCGTTTTAGAAGACCAAACCGTTAGTATTAATCTGAGGAGCGAAAACGACACAAAAGTGGAAGATCAAATCACCAATAACAATGTGAGGAGGAGTAGTGATTTTGAATTAAAAGAATCTGGGATGAACGGCGAAATTGAATGTGAAAGTACAAAAATTAGTAATAATGAAATTTCCCTGGAGCTGCCAACGATCGCTCCAGTGGTAACTCCGGTGGTTACCCCAGTGGTTACGGCGGTTATTACTCCGGTGGTTACGCCGATGGTTACTCCGGTGGCTGCCCCGGAAGTTTTTCTTACTGCCGCTGCAAAAAAATGCACTTTTTCTAATTTAATTCCTAACATAGACTCTACTCCTACGTACGCTTCCATACCGGAACCGAGACTAGAGCGACCGCTGATAAATTCTAATAGAGAAATTTCGCACCACCTATTCTCCTCTATATTCGATAAAGATACGGAAAGAGCTTCCACCGACTACATCTCCGATATCCCTAATATGCACTTGTTAAAAACAGCGATTGACATGACGGTCAAACTGGACACTGGGATTTTCACCGATGCAAATATGAGCGAGGCCAACGAATACAGAAACGTACGGGAGATTCTAACGAGGGTCAACAGAATCGATTCCAACAACAGCCTTCTTCTGTCCGGCGTTCTGAGAGACGCAGAGAGCGCAGCGAATTTGAGCACACAGAAAAGTCCTACTCCAACCAAACTCTTTTGTGCCCGGAGCAACGATCCCAGGTTGAATCCACCGCCCGTAAATAAACCCAAACCAGTCAGGAGAAAGGTAAATAAATAACATTTTGCACGAGGGTCATGCCAAAAGAAACTAGATAATTGATAAGTATATTTTATTAGACGACATGGCTAAAAACAAATTACACACACCTTAATCTAAGAACAATAATTTACACTAAATACTTTCAGGGAATCGGAACAATATAACCATATCCCTAAATTTACTGGGATTGGCCATAATCAAATTAAAACCTTCAATTGAAGCATAGCTCGAGCAACCGTCCCCACCATCGATTTTAAAAAGGCCGTTAGGGTCGATAACGTCATTTTATTGTAAATTCTCGTGTAGGCTGGTTTCTCTACCAAACTCCTCATTTTTTCAGTGCTTACCTCGATGGCCGTTAATAGTAGGTATATATAGTACGGGATGACGACCTCTCTGCACATGCATTCGGGGATGAGTCAGGGATCAAACCTGAGTCCGGTCTCTAAGCAGTATAAATTCCCTGAAAGTCTCGGATGCACAGCCCTCCGTCCAGATATAACTCTTTACTCTCTATCTCGGAAGGTGGCTCTTATTGTAGAATTAACTGTTCCATGGGAATCAAATATCCCAAAAGACCACGAGTACAAATTAAATAAATACTATGATCTTGCAAATGCCGTAACCCGGAACGGCTTCACTGTTCACCTTCACGCGGTGGAAGTTGGCGCTCGTGGCCTGCCAGCTAAATCTCTATTTCACCTCTTTAAAGATCTTGGCCTTTCCAGAAAAATAATCAACTCTTTCTTAGAAAAATTATCTAAAACTGCGATTTGCGCATCTCAAATTCTATGGCTTCGAAGGGGGAGTGAATGGGTGGCAAGGTGAACGCTCACATGTGGCAAGACAGCTGTCCTAAACCTACCACAGCCGGTTCGTAAGTCCGGAATCCACTGCTCACCCCCCAGAAGTGTAAAAATAGTATTATGATGGGCCCGACTCCGGTCGGTGAATTCCATGGCAGCTCCGTTTGTATTTATTTATATTTCATAAACATTACAAAATAATAACAACCATTTTTTCGCGAGCCGTTTGTTGTCGCCGAAGTGTTTTCTTTAAAAATTCGTGAAAAACAGCAAATGGACTATCTCAATTGACTAATCCTCATGCCTAAACTACTTAAAAATGCAAATTACTCACTGTTATCCAGTAAATGGCACAAAACACTGCACAAAACACTGTTTTTATTAACCATTTCGCGGAACTATACGCGGCCGCGGCGGTGGCCGATGGACACTGCCGTTTTGACGTCTATGCCAATCGATATTGCCACACAGAAATCTTGAATTAAAGATATTTTGGCCATATCGTTGCGCCGTCAGAAAGCATATAGTACGAGGTTTCGAATCGTAAATTGCATTTTTCGCAGCGGCGAGCGCTTTGTCCGGTAGCGGATGTTACGGAGTTTAGGCGGCCGACATAAATGTCCCCAATGGGATGTTACATGCTGAGCGGGTTAATCCACTTCAAAAATCGTAATAAAATAATTGCTCTTGAATTTCTCGTGTCAATTCCGTTATTAAGTCCGCGTCCTTACTACGGCTTACGGACGCGACTGATGTCGTTTGGGACGCGGCTTGCGGATCTCTATCGGACGTCCGAAGCCTTAAGATCACATCCGCGACTTGCGCCCGATAATTTCTACGGTTCAGTAAAGAGCAAACAATTGTTACTACTGTTACTCGCTTTGAAACCGCAAACAGATTGATTAGTAAGGATTCGACGAATTCTAGCTTTGCCAACTTGGTCCTATCTGCCTATGAATACATTTCAGTCACCATTTACCACCTCTCGAGATCAGCCATCACAAGAAATTCTCCATACAAACAAGTCATTAATTTTTCTGAAGATTTTTCAGAACTATATCTTCTAAATATTATATTCCTTATCGAAATATATTTTAAAATATACATAGATGTATTTATTTAAAATATACTAGGATGTATTATATAATAAAATGATGACAGTTATTTAAATTTGGTTTCAAAGCAAATTAGAAAAAATATGCGGCTCCCTGGAATGGAACGGTTATTCGACGAGACAAAGTCTTAGCGACATCGGGTTCAAATTCACAGTAGAATTCACTCTTCCGGATCTGCTCGTCGCTGGTAGAACAGTCTCCAATGAGGAGGTGTTATCTGGATTTCCGACAAGCGACTAATTAGGTCAGGAGACATTCTCATTATTTTTTAACAAATCCGATCAGAAGATTGAAGGAGTGCAGGAATGATTTGGGGATGAGTACGTGAATTGTTAGACTAATTAGTATTAATACTTTAATAGCCTTATATTGCAATGCGAGTATCAATACCTGCTAAATTAAAATTGGGAGTTACTTTGACTTTTATTTTTCAACAGGAATTTATTTATTTATTTATTTATATAAGTAATGCAAATATTAAAAATAACAGTAAAAAAATACAGCGTAGGAATTATGCATAGAAATACTTACAAAATTGAATCAAAAGCAGAAAAAAGAATACATCGCATAGTCTAGTGGCAATGTAACCTAACTAGGCCGGGACCTGTTCTAAGGTAAACATTTATTTTTGAATGTGCTTGCAACAATACCGTGTTTATAAAAATGGCATATATTCCATGCATGCTCAAAATAATAGAATTGCAAAACCATATTAAAAATGACTAAATACTTAAATTAAATTAAAGTTAGAAGTGGAAAATTAAAATGTCAGTAAAATTATCATTAGTTTTGATAAATTATCATATGATCAGGAAAATTAAGATTAGTTCATTAATACGATAGACATTGTGTCTCGGAAGTGTTCAGGTAGATATTGTGTTTTCAAAGCGGCTATATCAAAATTCATGACACATATACAAAGAAAAACTGCACTAGAACATTTATTTGTAGTTTATATTAAGCGATATTCGGACTAAGGCGCTAAATTCCAGTTCTGCCGGCATGCAAAAAAGATTTTTTTTTCATTTGTGCCATTTCAACAGCTGTTAAATGGTTTTCTAGGTTATTGTTGAGGTAAATTATTGAAATGACCGGGGCAACCTAAGGAATAATGTACGAATTGCATTTTTGTTACAAGGTAATAAATCGGACCTGTGAATAAATTTCATTCTCTATACGTATGCAGTGGTCAGTCAGTGGAACTCTTGTTATTGATATACAGCCATGTTTCATCACCTATGAAGAAAATTATACGTTTTTTCCTCACCCACTTCATACTTTCATACTTATACTTCCTGATTCTCTATAAATGACGTATAACATGCCAGTATCAAATAATAAATTAGAGAGTGTCTAGTTTCTTTTGGATATGACCACCATAGGAGTGATTAATTTTAACTTTAAAAGGCAATGACATTATAAAAAGAATGTTTTAACGACCAACGATGAATATTTACAGCTATCGATCTCAGAATACCGCAAGAGACATAATATAAGTGCCGCTTCAGACGGAGGGCGTTCCGGCAGCGATTCTAACGGGTCGAGCGGATCGGGAGGAACCGGTTTCAGCACCGCGCAGGCCTGCACCAGCAATCCACTTTCTCCGCTCGATCAGGAAGAGCTGGAATTGCGGCTGAGCAGATTGCCGGAAGAGAGCGCTCTGCCCGGCCACAAAGGTAATCAATCACCTCTTTTTGTTCCGTTGGATTATTCATTGTGGGAGTCGGTGACTGCGTAATTTATTTGTTAGGCTAAAATTAAACAGTGTCGTCAAACTCGCTTTTTTCTGTCTCCTTTAAGGCATGGTTTTATCCTCGCGCAAATGGAGGATTTCAGTGTTTACAGTCCAGGAAGTCATTTTCAGATTTTGAGTCCTTGATGGAGTTAGCGGAGATCTTTTGTCCCAAAAATTTACTAAGCTTCTCTTGACTTACTATCTTCTCTAAATAAAGAAGTTAATATGCTTAAGTAGGATAAGCAACTCACCGATAAATAAGTCGAAAGGTTCGGATTCTTCTAATAAATGCATTACTAGTATTCGGTCTATACAGCTGCTTTTTTACTATTATTTAAATTTCTGACGAATATTCAGTAGGCATAGTTCAAGTTCAAGTTGTTTATTTTTCAAAAATCTTTACAGATTGTAGAAACATACTAAAATAATAATAATAATTGAAAGCATGAGAAATAACTTAAATTAAAAGAATAACAAATAAAATTAGTGTAATTTAAACGATTAAAATTTAAATTAAAATATTTAAAAATATCAAATCACAATAATAATAATATTTAGTCGCATTCACTTAAAACAAATAAAATTTAAAAAATATAAAATTTAGAAAAGGAATTACAATTTATAATCATTTCATTTAAAATCATTATCGTCTTCAAAACTTATAAAAAGTTATTTATACATATTTAATTTTCGATTTTACACAATACTTTCGTTAGCCGTTCTTGGTGAATTGTACGTATTCTTCAAAGGTGTAAAAAATATTTTCTAAAAGAAACTTTTTTAAGGACTTTAAATATATTGTTATTTTTGATATCTTTAATATATGGAGGTAACATATTAAAAAAATAGGGACCGGAGTATTCCTTGACTTGTCTCGCTATTTTTAAATTTGCTTTAGGTAACATGTATTTTGATTTGTTTCTGGTGTTTATGTCATGAATATCTGAAATTTTTTTTTGAAGGTCTCTTTTCTTGTGGAAATCTGTTAGTACATTTAAAAGGTACAATGAAATGAACGTTAGAATTTTCAGTCGTTTAAAATGACTTCTGCAGGATTCGTCCCATTTCAAATTTGCTATAATGCGTATTGCTCTTTTTTGCAGTTTGAATAGAGGTTCTCTGTGGCACTCATAACAATTACCCCAAGTACTAATAGCGTAACTTAAAATACATTCAAAGTAGCTAAAATACACATTTCTAGTCTGGACTTCATTTAGCGTTTTCCTTATGATTCGTAATGCATAACATGCCCGACTTAATCTGTCCTCGAGGTTCTCACAGTGCAAATTCCATTTTAGATTTTCATCGATATTCACACCTAAGAATCTAACACTTGCTGTTTGAGGGACTGTATAATTATTAATTGATAAATGTATTGGTTTATCATGATTTCTGTTTTTGGAATTTGAAAAATAAATAAAGTTGCTTTTTGAAGCATTTAAAGCGAGGTTATTGCTGTTGAACCATCTATAAAGCTTGGATAAAATATCGTTTGACTTCGATTGCAATTCGAGTGTATCGTTACCCACAACTACTAGGCTTGTGTCGTCTGCAAACATTGTTACGTCTATTTCTTTGAAATTTATTGGCAAGTCGTTGACGTACGCTAAAAATAAAATTGGGCCCAAAATAGAACCCTGTGGAACGCCGAGGCTATTTACTATAGGGGCTGAGTAGTTGTTTCGTACGGTGCCATTCTGACGATGTTTAATTTCGACTACCTGCGTTCTATCTTCCAAGTAAGACTGAAACCACTGTAAAGAATATCCTCTGACACCATAATGATCGAGTTTGCTCAATAAAATATCATGATTTACGCAATCGAATGCTTTAGATAAATCGCAAAAAATTCCTAACGTTAACCATTTATCTATTTGTGAGCGGGTTACATATGATACGAAATCCCCAATCGCTTTATTGGTAGACATATGTTTCCTATATCCGAATTGCCTATCACTAAGAATACCATAAGCCTCGAAATAATCTATAAGCCTAATTTTTACAACGCTTTCTATTATTTTTGAAAAAGAAGACAGAATTGCAATTGGTCTATAATTACCTTTTTCAGTTTTCGAGCCTTTTTTATGTAGTGGAATTATTTTTGCCACTTTTAATTCTTTAGGAAATATTCCGCTCTCTATGGAGGCATTGATAGCTTGAGTTAGAGGATGTTTTATATATTCGATAGCTCTTTTGATTATGAACATTGGAATCTCATCCAATCCCGCAGAATTTGTGTTTTTGAATTTATGAACTATTTTTTCAATTTCCCCACTAGTCGTGGGTTTCATGAACAGTGAATTTGTAATCTTTCTTGCATTATTTAAATGTAATTTATATTCGTATTTGTTATTTTGAGGCACCTTTACTTTCGAGGAATTTATAAAATATTCATTAAATTCGGTTGCTACAAGGTTCGGGTTATCTATTATTAAATTATCTCCCGAGAGTAATTCAATATTACTTCTTGGTTCGTTTGTTCTGTTCGTATTCAATTTTACAACGTTCCAAATTGCTTTACTTTTATTCTTTTGCGTCTCTATATATTTTTTTGTCGCTAATCGCCGACGAAGCTTTATCACCTTTTTTAATCTGGTATTATATTGTCTACAATGATGTCTTAGACTTTGATCGTGATTATTCTTTTTTAAAGTAACATATAATTTTCTTTTATTTTTGCAAGAAACTTTTATTCCTTTTGTAATCCAGTTTATTTTGAAATTTGATTTGATTTTGACATTTTTACAAGGAAATGATTTGTTAAAGATTTCTGTCGTAATTGCTAAAAATATAGAAACCATCTAGATTTATCGGTTTCTTGATTGTAAATATATTTCCAATTAATTTTAGATAATCTGTAGTTGAATTCTTCTTGTGATTTATTTGAAAATACTCTTTTAAGAGATTTTAAACTGGTTGCTTCAATTAAGTTTGGATTTACATTTTTAATAGTCAGAGATATTGCTTCATGGTCAGAGATACCTAGTGAGAGTACTCTACTTTCATATATGAATTTTGGTAAGTTTGTAAATATATTGTCAATGAGGGTGCTAGAAGTGATAGTAATTCTAGTTGGTGAATTTACTGTTACACTCATATAATTTTCTGCTAAAATCGATTTTAATCTTCTTACATTACGATTGTTTTCTAGTAGATTAATATTATGGTCCGTGGTAATTATAATTTTTTTCGAGATTAACTTGTTTAATATACAACTCAAATTGTTGAAAAATATTTCTAAGTCACCATTTGGTATCCTATAAATACACAATATTATTAACTCGTTTGATTTTAACTTAATTCCGCAACACTCAAAATGTCGCTCTATTGAAATATTTTCGAAAATACTGTATTGCAAAGTGATGTCTTCGTATGGTATATTCTTTTTTATGTATATTGCAACTCCACCGTGTGAGTAAGTTTTTCGACAGTATTTAGTTGCTAAATTAAAGTCATTATGGACGCTCTGGAGCTCGCATCCCTCGGAGACCCAGTGTTCACAAAGACACACTATACTAATTTCCTTTTTTTCATTTAAATATACCTCTAATTCATCACGGCCTGTGTTCAAGCATTGAATATTTAGGAAGAATATAATTAAATTTTGACTTTCTTGACAATTTTCATTGTTGTTGTTGTAAGAGTCAGACTTTTCTTTAAAATTAAAAATATTTTTATCAATATATGTTTTTTTGCAGTTGCTAGGCTTGATTCTCATAAAAAAAGATGTTTGTTTTTTGAAGTAATAGTCGATTTTGCCTTTAAGCTGCTTGATTGGTTTATTTTCAAAAGTATTACTTTTCTTTTGTGATTGTGGGATCTCTTTTGGCTTAAAATAGTGATAAATTGTATTTTTGGTAATTGGACAACCTGTCGTGGTTTGTTCTGCGGCTGCCATTTTGTTTACTATAGAACTTAATAATGGTGCACTTTTCTTGATCTTACTTAATTCAATGTTATTATAGGATAAATATTTATTGTGGTAATCTTTTGTCTTTATCGATTTTATGATGCTATCAGCAATATAATTTATATTTTTGACGAGTGACGATGTGTTAACTTCTATAAAGGAGGAATTTTGAAAATATGGTATATATTTTTTAATCTCCCGGTTCAACATAGTTGTATTTAAGTAAAATCCATAATCAATACTAATAAAATGGATGTTGGTGTTAGATGTAACCTTCAAAAGATTTGACAGTTCATAGGAAAACAAGAGAGGGTTTTTATCATTGCTTCCTGCAGAAATAATTATGTGGTCTTTTTTTGTCATGTTTTGGCCGATAGTGTTAATATTGATAATTACATCCTTTAGTGACGCATTCTTTTTAATGACTCCCTGGACCTTGTACCCTTCAGTGTGTAATAAGTTTGATAGCCGTGTGGTCAAACCTGAGGCAGATTGGTCGCCTAATACTACGATTCGTGGATAAATCTTCGTGTCAGCTGGGCGGCAATATGGTATATCGTGCGAAGATGCCTCTTGAGATTTTAACGTCTGTAGTTTCTTGCCCTTGTTGCGTTTGATGAAGTTCAGATCGGTGTTTTCAAGGCATATGGTGTTTCTTGAAGATTTGGGTGTGTCCGAAATCGCTATGAATTGGCTATTGTTGATTTTTTTTCCTGAGGTTAACGTTTCTGTGTATAGTTTCTTGTATCGGTTTGATAGCACAGTGGATTTGGATAGCTGCTGCTTTAAAATTTGATTCTCTTGATTTAAATTTTCAATCTCATTGTGAGCACTTTCTAGTTCCAATTCTAGGGAGGAGATTTTATTCATGTAAGAAGAAATGTCTACATCTGGAATCCTGGATAAATTTGGAGCACTTACTGAGCGGTACAATATGCTCTGTTCCATTGAGTTGTTGACACTGTCATCGTTACTGCTGTGACTCCTGCTTGAAAAATCATCATTTCCAGTATGCGGATACCTCATGTATTCTGCGAATTCATTCTGTTTTGTTGCTCTAGTTTGAGGTGTGGAATTTTTATAACTTTGATTTTTAGATGTCCATTCAGAGTTTTTTTTCAGTGTTTGTCTTGTTATCCTTGTCGTGGACATTTCTAGATTTCTTGGTGAATTCTTTGGATTAATATGCGTTATTAATATTACTCTCCTGTTTCATCAAAATTTCCGTGATGTTCGTATTCCGTGATTATTGCCCAAGCTGGCAACGCCAGAAAGCGATATGACAGTTGTCAATATACTTGGAGGTATTCTTGGAGTAATTTTTACAACACAGTAATAATTTTGTTTACCATTTATTTGATCCGTTGTATCTGTGACTGTTTTATGGCGCAAACGATGTTACTTCTCCGTATTGATTGTGTTACAATGATTTCCGTCGAAATATTTGGGTTTTTTTTGGCACTATTTAAATTATACCGAAGAAGTGTTTACGTTCGTAAGTGTTCAGGCAGCGTTGCCAACAACTCCATAGAATATATATAGAGTGATTTTTTAGTTACCGGCACCCGTAAGCAGCTTTTAACCCCTCAGGCCCCGCTTGGCCGATATCGGCCACAATACGATTCAGAATGACGGTCCCGTTTTAATTTTATTTTAATTTAATTTGTTTTATTTGATTATGTTTTATTATGTTCATATGTTTATTTTAATTATGGGTACAGTGGCTTGGCAGTAATTAATGTTTTGGTGAGACAGTGTCATAATTCAATTTTTTAACTAATTTTTACTAAAAATTTTTGGGACATCAACTTGTCAATCGGCTGAGGGGCCGAGGCCTGGAGGGTTAATGATAAAAAATATTAAAAAAAGATTTTTTCTATTTGCCAAATTGTAAATTATATCTATTAAAAAAAGTTTGTGAAACGTTGAGCGCGCTGCGCCACCTAGCGGTAGGCAAAATATCGCTAATAAACAATATTAGCGATATTTTATCTACCGCTAGATGATGCATCGTTCTCAACACTTTTTATACTATTTTTCAAAAAAAATAAAAAACTCACTAAAAGGATTCCGGTAACCAAAAGCTCACCCTGTACATTTTTTTTACAGAAATAATCTTTTTAAATCTAATATATTGAGAACAATTGTTTTTATTGCATTGTACCTTAATCAAAAATATATGTCTATGGGTTCACATTTTTCTGTACTCACTTATGTAAATTATAAAGTACTTGAAACCCGATCTTACCATTCGATTGTGTTCTCAAAGCCCCAGGTCGCAGAATAACAGAACAAGTCCTGGAAACAGTACCTATTTCTTGCATTAACCCTTCAAGCCCCGCGACTTCGATATCGAAGTCAACTGAAAGCATCCAGGAAAAGTGAGTTGATTGGGTTTTTCGTGTCATTCCATATGCAGTTATATTTTATTTAAATGCACGATGATACAAATATCATCGTGCATTTAAATAAAATACAACTGCATAGGGAATGAATGACATGAAACACCCAATCAAATCACTTTTCCTGGATGCGTTCAGTTGACTTCGATATCGAAGTCGGGCTTGAAGGGTTAAATTAGACCGCGCATATGGTCAAGTCTTGACACATGGCGACATGGCGAGGTTTATGAGGCAACACTTCACCAAAGGGAAGAAAAATCTTGCAAATGTAACCTCTGGATTGGTGGACAACGCTAGTGTAGCGTTGCGCCTAGTGGCAATTTTCTGAAAGTCGGATATTTGGTTGAACTATTCAGATTTGTTTTATACTCCGAAAAGCACTCCTCTAATTAATCTGCACTCCAAGTAGGTACTTCATAATTTACATACGTATCAAAAAAATGGCATTTTGACAATGTTGGACGTGACTGCCGCCTATATACAAAAATAATATTTTATATTGGTGTTAGTCAGATTGGCGATGTGTCAAAGCTCATGTCTGCTATTTGTGATTAAGGTACAATTCTTCTTTAATATATTAGATTTAAAAGTTTATTTTTGTATAAAAAGATGTCCGTTCAAAAAGAGGTAGATATTCGATAGAAATTTAACTTTTCGATCTTCGGCTGAACAATAAAAAAGAGGCTGTGTAGGCCGAATACTAGTAGTCTGTTTGTTAGAAGAATCCGAACCTTTTGACTTATCCATCGCCGAATACGGTAGAGCGTCTATCCCCAACAGGCTTCTCTCCTTGGGTGACCCTTACTTTTGTAAACCGTTAAAAAAAAATATACCTTTTAAATTACACACCCCTTAAATTCCAGTCTCATAATAGAATGCCAATATTCCAATCGCCCTTTTAATTGGCATTTCTTATTTTGTAGGCGTATTTAATGCACAGCCCACCCAAGTGGAGAAGCAAAGGGAAAATTTAAGCGAACGTCTTCGCCGCGAGTTCGGTTTGAGTTTGCCCGAAGACGAGGAGGCTCGACCGCCGACAGCCTTACAAGGTACTATTGCAGTTTAGCCTATTGGAGGGGTTGGAAACGATCGCGCGTTAGTGTTTTTCCTAAAACGGCTACTCGAGGGTTGTATTTTTGCAGGGTCCCCATGGGCAATTTCGGAGAGTTCAAACGCGTCTGCGTCGGTGCGAATGCGCCTGACCGACGGTCTGGAGAGTGCGGAAGCCATTCCGCTGCCCGATTTGCCCGAGGAGGGGGGCGGACTCGACAGGTAGAACGAGCCGCGACCGCAGTATTTTATTCGTTATAGCCCCTCGTTATATTTGTACATATGAAAATTGTATTTTTGTAAATGTCCCCTTGTTTATATTGTTCCCCCAATGAGAGAGATGTTATGTTGAGATTGTTAAAGTTCGCGGACGGCCGATATTCCCATTTCGGTTGTATTAATATAAATTTATTGTAAACGTGTAAATAATAAGCCTTCACGTCTCCGCAAGTACAAATTGTTTTTTCTCTTGTATAAATTGTACATATTGTGACAAAAATTACATCGTTAGATTGTAGATACGCGTTTAATCAATATAGATCTAATGCTTTGTAGCATAATATGTATATTTTGTTTATTCTCTTCGTTTTACGGTGTGTATTACTTTAGCAGCGCAAATCAAATCCCGAGAGCGCACTCGGTGCGTGCATTTATGACATGCGAGATCCTTTTTAAAACGAAGCTTTTTAATCCCGGTGCTGCGATCTGTAACCGAATGGATCTCGCAAGTGCTTGATAGACGAGAGGCGGGAGCTACTTTTTCGTTCCATTCGAGAGTTATGCGAAGGTGGCCATATTTGTTATTTATTACAAACGAACGAACGGTGCAATAACATTATTATTTTTGCTTGTATGTATTTGTGTGCAATATCGGTATGTATGTATGCAGCGGTATGTATGTATACCCGGTGAATAAACTCCTTAATGGAAATTTTATTGAAGAATTTGTTAATTTCTTCATTTTAATTGTCATAATATAATGTTATTTTAACGCGTTAAGTTTTGAAACTATCTAGTTTTTAAAACTGCATGTATCTTTATACTTACTAAATAGGTGATAAATGTTCTCTCAAAGCTATTCAATAGAAATTCTACGGTAATAATTAAGATGCCCGTGTGATGCATATATATTATATAATATATTTATATACTTGCCATTTTTATTAGCTTCGAGATGTATGTAAATAAATATTTTTATGGCCATGGAGTAAACTTTCAAGAGTAGTTTTTAAAACTGTTAAACCCCAGTGATTTAAACGTTTTAGCACTTAAAAGATTTGTATATTTAATGTCTAGTTAGTGAGCTGAGCATGACACGTCACGTTTTTTAAAAAGAATCAATAATTGCACGAAGCGGCTTGCTATAATTTTCAATCGTACTCGGCCGCAGTGAGACCCTCCACCGGCCTGACATTTTGTAAATTTCTATTATTCCTCCCTTATGCTTTTTTGACATAAGTTTTGTACAGTTAGAAGTCTAGTTATACACATTGTATGAAATCATAGAAATACTAGAAAAAGAAAACAACGCAACTATTATAATTGGAAAGTTAAATTATAAAGTAGGGAAGTAAGAAAGTTACTTGTGTATAAATTTAATATTAAATTGTGTTGAATATTTTATGCTAATAAAAAGAAAGATATTGTGAGGAGGTTTTTATTTCTGTGGAAATGTAGATTGCTGAATTTCATTCTCTGTTGAGGTCTGTTGAAAAAAATGCATGATAAAGTTGTCTCTGATCCATGTAAATCAAATGGACCATAGACCAAGTTAGCATATTAAACTTGAAAAATCACCCGCCAGGGCAGTAGGTTTTTGTTTCCTACAAACTTTCCGATTCCGGTTTTTCTCTACCTGATTGAAGATTTTGAAAAAGCCGGCCGCGACCAATCTGTAGTTTCTGTAGCGCTACTTAGCGTCTACGGCAGCGTAGGCCGTTGACTGAACGCAGGCACTAGCTGTCAAGTGTCACTTGGCTGTCAACAAGAGAGGTAGCGAGCAGGCAGCAATCGGAATGAATCTGGCGGAATCGCCAGCAACAAAACGAAATGCATCATATTGGCTAAAAGTTTAAGCCAATCACAGCCGAGGCTTAACCAATCACAAGCAGTTAAAAATTAGCGTTATGCAGCTTAACCAATATGAGGAATATATTATAACAGGACACCAACATTATAATTGTAAATCGTCCATCATGTCTGTATGACTTTTTCGGCTTTTCTGCGAAAAGCAACTAATATCTCAATTGTTTATTTCTGCATTATATTTAATGCTGAATAAAAAAAACTGCGTGAGATATTTTAATTAAATTGGAAATATTATTATTACTCAGCTTGAACTCGAGGCCCGCCGATGCTCACACTTCGGTCTGGCAGCCATCGAGGAACCCACTTTAGAATGTTCAAAATTTTGCTATAGATACCTGATGATATAAGATATCACATATAAAAAGTGCTTAACGACGTTATTTCTTAAATTGAAGATATTAATTCCCAAACTTGGGTCCGTGCATCGCCGATGTTAGTATGCAATGTTCGAGGCGGCCGTTCAAACTTCGGTCTGGCAGATATCGAGAATCCCACTTTTGGAGCTTCAAAATTTTACTATACATAGCTGATGATATTACACATCACATATAAAAAGCGCATTAGGGCGTTACTTCTTAAATTAAAGATATTAATTCCCAAACTTTGGCTCGCGCATCGCCGATGTTAGTATGCAGTGGTCGAGGAAACCGCACAAATTTTGGGCAAGTGCATGAATTTGGATTTTTGTTGCTGGGTTGGCAGCTATCGAGAATCCCACTTTTGGAGTTTCAATATTTTACTATACATAGCTGATTATATTATACATCACATATAAAAACCGCAATAGGGCGTTATTTCTTAAATTAAAGATATTAATTCCCAAACTTGGGTCCGCGCATCGCCGATGTTAGTATGCAATGTTCGAGGCGGCCCACAGTGCCGCGAAGGTGGACAAAAATCAAATAATACTAATGACGATTTCAAGTATTTAAATGCCGTTATTCTAAACTGGATGAATAAAAACTCATTAGGAAGAATTATTAACACCTGGATAATTATCGATTGCCAATAATAACCTTTTCAATTAGCGACTTTCACGCGCGCCGTACAAATCACTCGTTAGTTGCATTTTGTCACTCGAGCAAAACGTGTCGATCCTCCCAAGATAACAAATATTTACGAACGAGCTATCATGGAGGATATATATCAAGGTATGCACTTTAATACTATTTTAAGTATAGTCATAAATTCTTTGTCTCCACCTCTACATATGCCCTTAAAATGTTACTTCAATTTTTTGTCAAAATAATATATTTTTGAACTTTGGCAAAGGTTTAAAAAAAAACTCCAAAAAACTCCTCGTAGTTTTTATCTTTTCTTATTGCTACATTAATAAACTTTTTTATTTGATACCATTTGTCTGCGTCTGCCTGCGACTTACGTTTTTATCCATTTTTTTTCAGCCGAAGGAATATCAATCAAAAATGCCGACCTCGCAGAAGTATGTTTTAAAAGCGAAAAAAACAAAAGGAAATTTATTGTATTCGAGAAATTATGCTCGATTCTGAATATTTCTGACTGCTCCGACCAACAACGAAGCCAACTAACAACTATCAGTAATCTGTTTTGTCTAAAATTTCATAAAAAATTGGATGATGTTAGTCGGAACCGTCAAAAATTTATTCTGTCCAATGAGGAATGGCTTCAGCAGGCGGTAAAGTTACCAGTAGGCTTAACAACTAAAGCTCTTCCACTGTCAGCCATCGATGAAACAAACCAGCCTGGGCCAAGTTATCTAACCCGCGGACGACCACGGAAGACCTTCGAGGAAGCGTCAAATAAAACGAAGAAAAGGCGAGCGTCTGAGCTCGCAGTTAGCAGGACATCCGATGAGTTGAAACTTGCTACGGAGATGGCTGCTGGTACGTCAACTAAAGGTCAGACAACATCACTAACTACTCGTCAAGCACTAGCTTTGTATTTAGATTTAGAATTGTCTGAAAGAAAATATAATGTTTTAAGGTCCGTGGTAAACGGGGTGACCCAAAACTGCTTTCCCAGTCTCTATACATTAAATCTATTCAAAAATACCCTTCTGCCGTCATTAATTACTGTAACTGAAACCTCCGCGGAGGTAAATCTTCAGGAACTTCTGCAAATTACAGCGCGAAGTGTAATCAAATTGGCAACTTTGGAAGAAGGTATCAATTTTAAACTACTATGTAAATGGGGATTCGATGGCAGTTCTGGCCATAGCCAATATAAACAAAGGTTCACAGATTCATCATGCACTGATGAATATTTGTTTCTAATTGCTATGGTGCCCCTGAAACTAGTCGATGTCGATACTGGCAAGGACCTTTGGGTCAACCCACGCACATCATCGACCTTTTACTGCAGGCCAATAAAATTCATGTTCAAGAAAGAAAATGCCCAGCTAGTGCGCAATGAGGAATTAGAGATAAATAATAAAATTAGCCAACTCCGTGTCTGTCAGATCGACTCTGAAACCGGCCAAAGGTATCATGTTAACTGCGAGATGTTGTTCACAATGATGGATGGCAGTGTGAGCAATATTCTAAGTGACACGAATGCTACATCAAAATGTATCATTTGTGGAGCAACTCCAAAAGATATGAATAAAGAGAATGTAGTTAATCGTTTATCTAATATAGAAAATTATCGCTTTGGTTTGTCTACTTTACATTGTTGGATTAGATTTTTCGAGTGTCTTCTACACATTGGCTACCGGCTCCCTGTCAAGGCCTGGCAGATCAGAGGCAACGAGAATAAGGAAATAGTTGATAGTAATAAAAAAAGAATTCAGGCTGAATTCAAATCAAAAATTATTAGTAGACAAACCAAAGCCAGGCTATGGATCCACCAATGATGGAAATACGGCGAGGCGCTTCTTCTCCTCTCCTGAGCTTAGTTCTGAGATCACAGGTGTTGACAAGGAGTTAATCGCTAAATTCTCCATCATTCTGAGGGTACTAGCGAGTGGTAGCCACATAGATATAGTTAAGTTTAGAATACTCTTAGAAGATACTAGATTATTGTATTTAAATTTGTATAGCTGGTATTATATGCCCAGCAGTATTCATAAAATCCTTGTACATGGATGTGATGTAATCGGATCATTTTTATTACCTATCGGACAACTATCGGAGGATGCATTGGAGGCAAGACACAAAGAAGTAAGAAAAAACCGATTAAATCACACTCGTAAATGCTCAAGGGAGAGCTCCAACAAAGACTTGATGAGGGTTCTTCTGTTGACTTCTGAACCTCTTATCTCATCAATATGAAAAATAACCACTAGGAAAACCGTTAGAGTGGATGAAGAGGTTCAGAAGTATCTCAAACCATTGGAAAATCCTTCAACGTCGTACAAGATAGGGATAGATCTTAATGAAGGCACAAGTAGCGATGAAGATTCTTCCGACTCAGATTGACGTTTTTTTAATTATTCTCAAAACTTTTTTTTGATTGACTCAGGTTTTTGTTTTTTTTAATGTAATTCTATGCTAACTTAACTAAATTAGGCCAGTCTTCGGCCACTTGAACCTAAAATACGCTAGAAAAAATATTAAAAACAAAAATATATGGGATGTTCGCATGTAATAAAAATGTATATGTTGTCGATCTCTGACTTATAGATTTCGACAGTTTTATAAATCGAAAATGTGTATATATGCCATGAATACTGCTGGCAATATGAACATTTTAAATTAAGTTGTTATTTTAATCATTAAAAATGTAATATTAAATAATAAACTAATATAATAAGTTTATAGAAGCTAAGGAATGATAGCTTTGGACAACATTTATATTATTGCAAACAATATATATCTTCTTACAGCATACATATTGAGTTATGATTTTTGTCCCTCTCCCCCATACATTCGTGGCACTGTCGGCCGTTCAAACTTCGGTCTGGCCGATATCGAGAATCCCACTTTTGGAGCTTCAAAACTTTACTATACATAGCTGATGATATTAGACATCTCATATAAAAAGTGCATTAGGGCGTTATTTTTTAATTTGGAGATATTAATTCCCCAACTTGAGTCCGCGCACCGCCGATGTTAGTATGTCTGGGCGGCCGCTCAAACATCGGTATGGCAGATATCGAGAATCCCACTTTTGGAGCTTCAAAATTTTACTATAGATAGCTGATGATATTAGACATCACATATAAAAAGTGCATTAGGGCGTTATTTCCTTAATTTTAGATATCAATTCCCAAACATATATACAAGGTATAATTTAATCATTGAAACTAATAGCGTAACTGACGTAATCGTCGGAGATTCTTTACTTTTTAAGAAAATTGAAACAAATTGCGATTGCGACTCATCCGAATCGTTAAAAATATGGTAGCTCTTTTTTAGACGGGCCTTTTTTTCCTGGTGTCTTTGCTGGTCGGTGCGTCGCGGCTGCCAAGGCGACGCATGGGACGCACGCCACGGTCGTTTCCATCCATTTCTGAGTATTGTTGATCTTCTGGCGTTCTATTTACAGTTTAATTTAACCTTTCGCTTCCTTTATTTCTCGATAACGAAATCGTTTTGGAAATTGATGAGAGAAAAAGGAATCAATTCCTTTTTGGTCATTTTTATAACTTTTTCAGGTATTCCAAAATTTTGCTTTTTTTGAGTAGGTATGTCAATTTCCTTTGATCATATTTTTCAGTTTTTTGCTTGGTTTTAACAAGTGGACGATAATTAAAAAGACATTCCATAAGTAGGTAGGTACTTTTTTACACATGTAAGTAAGTTTTCACGCTATTTATTTATGATGAGTGTACTTCCTCGCATGTTGCAAAAGCCGTACATATCCACATGGGCTATTTTAAAACCATTATAATTGCCAGACCGAAGTTTGAGCGGCCGCCTAGACATACTAACATCGGCGAGGCGCGGATCCAAGTTTGGGAATTAATATCTCCAATTTAAAAAATAACGCCCTAATGCACTTTTATATGTGATGTCTAATATCATCAGCTATGTATAGTAAAATTTTGAAGCTCCAAAAGTGGGATTCTCGATATCTGCCAGACCGAAGTTTGAACGGCCGCCTCGAACATTGCATACTAACATCGGCGATGCGCGGACCCAGGTTTGGGAATTAATATCTTCAATTTAAGAAATAACGCCCTAATGCACTTTTTATATGTGATGTCTAATATCATCAGCTATATATAGTAAAAATTTGAAGCTCCAAAAGTGGAATTCTCGATAGCTGCCAACCCAGCAACAAAAATCCAATTTCATGCACTTGCCCAAAATTTGTGCGGTTTCCTCGACCACTGCATACTAACATCGGCGATGCGCGAGCCAAAGTTTGGGAATTAATATCTTTAATTTAAGAAGTAACGCCCTAATGCGCTTTTTATATCTGATGTGTAATATCATCAGCTATGTATAGTAAAATTTTGAAGCTCCAAAAGTGGGATTCTCGATATCTGCCAGACCGAAGTTTGAGCGGCCGCCTCGAACATTGCATACTAACATCGGCGATGCGCGGACCCAAGTTTGGGAATTAATATCTTCAATTTAAGAAATAACGTCGTTAAGCACTTTTTATATGTGATATCTTATATCATCAGGTATCTATAGCAAAATTTTGAACATCGGCGATGCGCGAGCCAAAGTTTGGGAATTAATATCTTTAATTTAAGAAATAACGCCCTAATGCGCTTTTTATATCTGATGTGTAATATCATCAGCTATGTACCTATAGTAAAAATTTTAAACTCCAAAAGTGGGATTCTCGATATCTGCCAGACCAAAGTTTGAGCAGCCGCCTAGACATACTAACATCGGTGATGCGCGGACCCAAGTTTGGGAATTAATATCTCCAATTTAAAAAATAACGCCCTAATGCACTTTTTAAATGTGATGTCTAATATCATCAGCTATGTAAAGTAAAATTTTGAAACTCCAAACGTGGGATTCTCGATATTTCCCAGACCGAAGTTGGAGCGGTCGCCTAGACATACTAATATCAGTGATGCGCGAACCCAAGTTTGGGAAATCATATCTCCAATTTAAAAAATAACGCCCTAATGCACTTTTTATATGTGATGTATAATATCATTAGCTATGTATAGTAAATTTTTGAAGCTCCAAAAGTGGGATTCTCGATATCTGCCAGACCGAAGTTTAAGCGGCCGCCTCGACCATTGCATACTAACATCGGCGATAAGTAAAATTTGCATAGTAAAATTTCGAACCTCCTAAATTATGATTCTCGATCATTGCCAGACTAAAATTTGAGTATCCGATTCGGTCTATTGCCTACTCTGCTAAATACGACAAGCATAATTTGTATTTCCCGCGGGAGCCTTAATATTTATTTTTTGATGTTGCATAATTCACGCGTTGTCATTGGTGGACTGGTATTGGCTTGCTATATGTACGTATGTTTATATATATCGTTTTCTGGCGCCAGCTTCAGAGACCTCAGGCAGCATGCACTGCAGCATGGCTTCAAAAGAAAGCGTTGACATCGGAATTTTAGAGAAAAGCGAATCGTGGAAGTTGCAGTCATGTTTTTTCCCGAGTAAAATTGGAGGAAAACCAGCGTGGCTCGATTTAAAAGACATCCCGGACGTAAAAGACCTGACATGTGACTCGTGCTCTGTCCCGATGGCTTTTCTCAGTCAGGTTAGGCTTTATTCAAATTTCTGTTTATCTTTTATCGACATTTGTTAGTTAATGCTAGGGTAATAAAGAGCGTGGGGCTGTTTTCTATCTCTCGATTTTATTGTACATTTAGGTTAGGTTTTCGTACCGAATTTGGGTTTGAGGGTTGATGCTAAATTTGTCTAGATTTACATGGTCTTATGATTTACATGGTCATAAACAAGTTTAGCATGCAAAAATTTCAACAATAGGCCCGCTGAAGTCAGGCTCAGGACGGACCTTCAACGAGAAAGAAAGTCAAACAAAAATTACTGAAGTAACGTCCTTTACAAGTTGTCAATAGAATTTTCTATTTATTATTCAGGTATACGCACCAATCGACAATAAGCCCAGTGCTTTTCACCGCACTTTATTCATATTTATTTGCAAGAACAATACATGCTGTAAGCCGAATGATAACTCTAACATAAAAGTATTACGATGTCAAATAGAAAGAGACAATCCTTTTTATCCCTACGATCCTCCAGCAGAAGAGAAAATTGAATTTGACGCACAGAAATGGCATCCTCTTTGCCGAGTCTGCGGTGTCAAGGCGCCGTCTCACTGCGCAAAATGCAAAATGGTGAAATATTGCCACCGTACACATCAAGTGCACGACTGGAAGAACGGACATAAAGAGGAATGCGAGAAATTGTCTTCTGTGGATACGAATAGCAAGATTGGGATCAAAAACTCGATGCTGTATCCCGAATGGGAGCTAATCATGGCGGACGATCCTGAGGTATTTTTTTATTATTATTTATTCTGGACAGGCAGCTTTGCTGGTACTTCCAGATCAGATCTTGTAAAGCAATTCATAAATAATATTAGCAACTTTTAATCAGTACAAATCAAGTCTGTCTTTAAATTGATTGACAGAGCTTGCATTATGATAGTTTATTCCACACATTCTCTACTCTATTTTACAGAATTTAAGAGGATTAGATTTAAAATTTTCATGGTTGAGTTTTTTGCTGTGACCTAAAGATTTGTGTTAATGTTGAATTTATAAATATCGTCTAGCCCAGGCAAGGGCGGTCCCAGGGGGGGTCAAGGGGGTCATGACCCCCCCCAAATCTTAAATATATGGCTTATAATAAGCTCCTTATGTAAATACACTTGTTTCCATAAATAAATTATTGTATAATAAAGGGGAACTTTGTTTTATTTACAAACCGTTAAACCAATCTCATCGCCCATAACGGCGACCCCCCCCCCCCAAACCTTAAGCCCATAACTGTGACCCCCCCCCCAAAATGTAAGGCTAGGACCGCCCTTGAGCCCAGGTACATCATGTAATATGTGAGAATTTTCTGTCTCAATCAGGTCCCCTCTTTGTCTTCTTTGTTTGAGAGTAGTCAGTCCAAGTAATTCCTAGGAGATCTTTATAATTCATATTCTTCAGGACCACTGGCATTTTAGTTGCCTTTCGCTGCACCTTTTCCAGGACATCTACTTCTTTGCATAAGTATGGGTTCCAGACCAACTCAACGAGTAGGTCTCGTAGATTGGCAGATGTTGGAAAGCCTTCCTTATTAGATAGAGAGTGGAGTTGGCTATTTTAGCAATTGCAACTATGTGTTTTTCCCATTTAAGATCACCGGTAATTGTTATTCTACGATCATTTTGTTGCTTAACTAATTCTAATTGGGTGTATGCAAGAGAATATTGTGTGTTGGGGTTTTTTTATTTTTATTATTTGTTGTGAGGGGCTTTTCTAAGTCTTTATGAGCCTTGTAACACTGCGACCATTGCTGATCTATTGTGTTCGCCACCTACTATAGTTCTGCGCTAAGCCTCGTGTCATTTAAGAACCGTAACAGTCTTTTGGCGCCAGACTGTTTTACCTCCTCAGGTTGGAGGTAATGACCACCCAAGTGGGTGTATCTTTTACGCATCAGCGGGCCACACTCGCACATGAGGTGTGTTGGGGTTGCTTTTCCTAATATGAAACTTTACACATTTCTCGGTGTTCAAGGAAAGCAACCAATCTTCCGTCCACGCTTTGATCTTGTCATGGTCCTGCTGAAGCTGATTGATAATGTTTGTTGTTTTTGACAATTATAGTAGAACCTCAGTTTCTTGGCACTCTTTTATCCGTCACCTTCTTGACGTCAGTCTCCATTTCCTTTATAATGTCTTCGGAGGATTGCGTTTGACGCTGTGCAAAAAATTTCTCATTTTTAAAATTTAATTTTGTTTTTATCAATAGATAAACCCCTGTGAAAACACATTTTCCAGGACATATACATCTTTTCATAAGTAGTCAACTACATATTTGTATTTTATTAACAATGTTTTGATTAGGGGTGCAACTGATTGACATACAATTAATTGACGATTATTGGTGTTTTCTCGATTAATCGGAATCGTCGGTTGTTGCCCTGGTCATTTAGTGATTACCTGCAGGAAAAAAACGAGAAAGGGGATTGGAAAGAAAGAAGGAAGAAGATGAAAGCCAAGAAAACACTGAGTTTTACAAAAATCAGAATCTCAAACACGGATTCTGATATGTGTAATAAGGAATTGTCAAGTGTCCTCTGAAGCACTATGCGATGGCATCTGGAGTGCTTGCGAGTAAATGATTCCGGTGGCAGAGGATCAGGAACTTTTGTGGAATATTGAGGCGAACATCACCAAGACAAAGTAGACTATAATCGACCTACCCAATCTTCCGCGAAGCTATACCACCCACGACAATATTAGCGCAATAATCATCACCCAAATGTCCAGAAAACTGCACAAAAATATCTGTCCTTCCAATTAAGTTGGGTAGCATCTGGGTGACTATTTTCAACGGCTGACTTATTCAGGCTATTTAAGAAATAAGCTGTCGCCTGATGTTGTCGCATGACATTCAGTATGCTTTTTAACCGACTTCAAAAAAAGAAGGTTATCAATTCGGTTGTCTTTTTTTTTTTTAATATTTGTTACCTCAGACTGCTATTTATGAACCGATTTGGAAAAATCTTTTTTTATTTTAAAGTATATACTTACAGATTGGTCCCATTTTTATCAAAATTCTGTTTTGGTGATGGGATCCATGAGGAATTGAGGGATCTCCTTAAATATTATCATATGAAGTTGAAAATTTACATGTTGGTTCAATTCTGATGACAATCGATATTTTAATGGTAAGTATGACCTGATTCTACACCCTGGGTTGGCTCCCGACGAGGGGACTCCTCAACGGTCAACAGCACACACGAAATTATGTATGCTCATTCAGTTATGATAGCCCGTTCTAAGTTTCACCATGACATGGCTGCTGCACCCAGGGTTGGCTCCCGACGAGGGAACTCGTCAATGGTCAACAGCACAGACACGCAATTTGGTATATGCATTCAATTACGACAGCCCGTTATAAGTTTCATCAAGATAGGACTGCGGCACCCAGGGTTGGCTTCCAACGAGGTAACTCCTCAACGATCAACAGCACAGACACGCACAGAAATTGTTGTATACGCATTAAAATATGATAGCCCATTCTAAGTTTCACCATAAAATGGCTGCTGCACTTATAATGAAATTTGAAGACGGTTTTTTTTGTTAAAATTTTGTATTATTTGAATAAAAATCTGCCTATTCTGTATTGCCTAATCTGCCTATTGCCTATTGCGAAGCAACAACAATGTTGTTGCTTCGCAAACAATGTTTAGATGTATGTTTCGTTTTTCCATCTTATAGTGCATAATTATAAACATTCTTTGTGGATTATCTAAATCAATAAAATTTTAAAAAGAAACACTACATCCCGTTGGTAATAAATAAAACTACATCCGGTTTGTAATAAAAACATTTTCGTTTCAAAAATGTGTTGAAGGTCAAACACATAATTAGATTCCTTATGTAGTATGAATAATGACACGGAAGGTATTTACTATGCAATAATAATATTTCGCATAGTTTTATGCATGATAAATGCATCATATCAGAACCAAAGATAATAGATCAGAACTGTGACAATAATCATAATCATCGATTAATTATTGAAATAATCAAAATCGTAATTGGTAAATCAATAATCTTTGCATCCCTGGTTTAGATCATTGTTAAAAATCACTAATGCTACATTTATTTTCAGGACGAACCGAAACCCGTATCGCCAGAAGACGAATTGAAGAAACTTGAAAAGCTCATTGATGAAAAGCAAGCGGGTACGTTTCACAACATCCCGGACAGTGAGATTGAGCCCTACGCTGGAACTGATAAAGACAAAATATTTTCAAAATTCAACAAAGCGGTGTCGGAGTGCCCCGATCAAGTGTTGCGCTACTGCAAAGGCGGAAGGCCACTGTGGATCACGGGGACCCCGGATCCTCCCACTCCATTTGTGCCCGATTGCGAACATTGCGGGGCGAAACGTCAGTACGAATTCCAGATAATGCCACAACTTCTCAATTTCTTGGAATTGAAAGCTTTGAACAGCATCGATTGGGGAGTAATAATAGTCTACACTTGCAGCAACAGTTGTAACGGCGTACCGACTTACAAAACAGAATTTATATATAAACAAGATATCATTTAAATACAATGTTATTTATTCTAATGGATTTTAATCATTTTCTTTATTGATTTCTACAGGTTTATCTCCGAATTTCTCTGTGGAAATATATGTTAGTAGGTCGTTCAATCCACTGAATTCCGTTCTGGATCGAGGCGGATCATTTCTTGGTATTCTTGGTAATATTTCTCCCATCTTAACTTTGAATTCCTTCAACTGAAATGAAAAATAAACGCTTAGCAAAGTCAAACCTCACCCGAAGAATTATTATACTCACATTATTAGCACCGGATAGCTTCCAGATGCCATAGGAAATCAGTGAGGTCCCCGCGACAGCGTAGAGAGTGCCCCAACCCAACGCTCTCATAGCTAGCAGAGCGCCCGGTTCAGAGTGCGAGCCTGCGGACGCCATTCCTTGCCCGAAATTCTGGGGATCATTTCGCTTTGCTAAGGCGAGGGTACGAGAGAAGCCAGCTAGCGCGGCGATTCCCGCCACGGATCCTAAGAATATCCCCCCTAAAAATTTATTTTATTTTAGGTTATTTCGTTTTAAAAGTATGTAATTACACTATATTGAAACTATCATTAAAAGGAGGCTTAGAAATACAAGGAGATAAATATTTTATGAAAAAAGATCAAGTAACTTTGCTTTACATGAAAATAGATATCCTAATGTTGATATGCATTTTAAGGGTGTCGTGCGAAAACCCTAAAAATGGTGTTAAAAATGACTAATGCCACTACAAGCAGTTCTTTTTTTTAATATACTTTTTTTTAAGTAGTATAAGTATAGTATATATCAAATGTCCTCTCCTTCCGGAGAGAGGAGAGCGCTCAGAGCGCTCAGTGAAGCAGCACAGTATACCGAGACAACAGTAGACTCTTTCGAACGACAGGGCATTGCGGGAAGACGGGCGAGAAATGTGGGCAGAGGGGTACGTCTCGACGAACGCTTTTTGGGCCGAGTAGCGGAACATCTGGCGGCCATATCCGAGCCCTTACGACTCCTGACATATTCGCTTCGATTTCAATGATGTTCTAAGAGAAGCTACTGTCTGGTCTACTGTGGAAACGGTGATCTCGCGACTTGTTTATACATCAACGCTTTTTACAATTAGTAATTACCTAGTGCCCGCAGGAAAGTTAACAACTCTGACTCAACGGTGGCGTTTTCAATAGATCAAAGGTGTTTTCACACTGGTAGTGGTAAATAATAAGCTGAAGTTATACATTATCACATCGGAGTAGTAAAGATGTGAAACAATTTGCCAATGTAAACTACAGTTGAAATAAACTTGAGAGACATCTAAAAACTATATAAATATATACACAGAACACCAACAGACTAATCAACTTGACCTTTCTGTGCCCAACGACCAAAACTACAATTTTCTGACCCGTCTGCCAAAAACAACAAAAAGGAAAAATCGTTAAGTATATAGCATGAGCACTGCACGTTTTGTCACTTTTTAACGGATAGAGTTTTCTTCTTTGGCCGCATAATAATAATAATGAAAACCCCAGCTAATTTCTGTGTTCCCAAGATACCCTAACATAACCTAAGGACCCATCCAGGAGCGAACTCGACTTGGCGCATAATGGGCTGAAAAAGGTCACAGTGTGTGCAGTCAGGCTGCGGCTAAAGGAGAAATCCTAGATAGTTTTTTATTTTTTTCGTTTCGGTTTCCTGTTTTTGATTCGGGGCTGCAATTTTACCGAATAATAACGCCGATAAATAATAAACAGAACCCGTGTATCATTAGAACGGGTAATGTGCGGTAAACCTTTCAATCTGTACAGTTGCTCGTCTTCATCTTTTGCCATTTTTTGTAGATTTTCTTCTTATGTACATAACATAACCTCAAACGAAAACCAAAAATATGAAAAATCTTAAACGTCAGTCGCACTTAGCCGTGGGCAATTCGAACGATAGCGTCGACGCGAGTTCGACTCGAGTCGAAAGTAAGAGTCGACTTTTGAGTTGTTCGCTCGAGATTTCGTGGTTGGTTCGGTCTGCCCGTGGTCTGCCCCATAGCACTAGAATGTGACTAGAATGGAGCGCGCGACCAGCCTGATGGATTCTGGAATGCGATTCTGAATAGAAAGAGGTAGCTGCATATGGAACTCCCTCTGTCCTTGTTTAGTCGCGCATGCACGGGACACGCGTAGATACTTATTACTGCTTATCTAAATATCATTACGAAATAAAAATTGTATTTAATTATTCTAATAAAATGTGTACCTATCTATCTTTTTTATAAATTAGTCCACAATACGCATTATGATCAAAACACTAAACATTGTCGATTGCATTATTTAATGCAGATAATGATAGATTTATTACTAAAGAAATATAAACTGAAAATTTTTCGTGAAATTTTGTATATTTTAAAAAATATATACAGTAAAACCCGCTTATATCGAAAATTTTGTGCGATCCCTTGAATTTCCCTATGCTGATAGTGCTAATTTCCCCGCATATATCGAATTTTCGATTATTTCGAACCAAATTTTCAGTCCCTTGGTCCAAATTTTACCCAGATCTTGAAAAATGCCACAACACTCAGAATTTTTTGAAAGGTGTTGGATACAAACAAGGCAAAAGGCTATGATTACAGGAAATTTCACATTTGTAATAAATGATAAGCATGTAGTAGCGAGGACGATTGGACGTTCAAGTAAAACATAGCCTGACGATGTCAATTAAAGCACAATTCACTTGGAAACCGTGAAATTTTCGTACCCCGTTTGCATAGCAGTTTCTCTAGCTTTTATTTTCAAAATTGTCCCTTCAATGGGTACCTATATTTTGAGATCTTTGCTGGTGGAACCACTCAATTAAAATCTCTTACAAATCTAAAAACTTTGGCTCTCTTACCCTCTTCCGCTTGACACTTACTTGCATGACTTTAGCTTCAATGCCATTTCTGTTCTTTAAAAGCGCTGAGAGTTGAGGCTGCAATTTCAAAGTGTGCTCTCATGTGAATTAGTTTCATTGACGGATTTTTGTCCATGAATGTAAATATCTTTATTATTTATTTGATTTCGTAGTTCTTACATGTTCTTCCTGCCATGTTTCTGCTTCTTTTCGCACTCATTTTGATTCGCCCACTCGAAGCAACCACACACGCGAACAAAAAGTGAGAGTCACGATGACGCGATGGGCGCGTAAATTTGCAAGTTCGTAATGATATGTAGTAGTAGTAGTAGTAGATGGAGTGGGGGGCTTGTTTCCAGCCCTTGATGTCACCTAGATCTGTAAGGTCTTTTGTAACTACCCACTGTGTGGTTAGGTCAATTGTCAGCTAGTAGCCCGGTACTTCTTACCAGACTAAGTAGGTCACTGACCTTCAAGTTGGGCAGATCGCTGGGTTCGAGAAAGGCTCGTCCCAGTAAACTGTGTCTTTTGGCGGCGAGCCCTGGACAGCGGCCAACAATGTGTATGCTGTCTTCAGGTTCCTCGCCACATATTCGGCAATCCTTGCTCTCAGTCAAGCCAAGGTTGAATAGATGAGCTCTAAGGGTCGTGTGTCCGGTGAGGAGACCGATAGTGGTTCTAAGGTTCTTCTTGCTCATGTCAAGTAGGGCCTTGGTTTTCTTCTGTAGTGGTTGCTCCATCATGGCTTTTGCCTGGCGACATCCCTGACTCTGTTTCCAGGAAGCCCGATGTTCCTGCTCCAAGCAGTCCCTGATGATTTTCTTACCTGTAGCGAAGGGGACCCCTACAGCTGGCTCCACTGGGCAATCCAGTGTGCCCAGTTTTGCCAGTCTGTCGGCCTCTTCGTTTCCGGGTATGCCTTGGTGACCCGGTATCCATATTAGGGTGATTTTGTTGGATTTTCCCAATTTGTTGAGCTCCTGCATGCAGTCCCAGACCACAGAAGATTCTGTGGTGGCTTTAGCCAGAGCGTCCAGTGCTGCTCTGCTGTCAGAGCAGATGAGGATTTGTCTGTTTTTTACCTCAAGTCGACTTTGTAGTTTTATGCATTCCAATATGGCAAGTACCTCGGCTTGGAAAACCGTAGCGTATTGTCCAAGGGGGATGCTGATTCTGTGGTTGGTTTTGGGTCCGTACACGCCTGCCCCAAAACGTCCATTTGTTCCTGAGCCGTCGGTGAACCAGGCGTCTGCGTTGTGGCTTTGAAGCCACTGCGGATTTTTCCATTCTTCCCTGGTGGGAATTAGGATTTTATAGGATTTCTCTACCGAAATTTTTTTCCGTAGTCGATCCTGGGTCAGAGTGAATGGGCTTTTGTGGAGGAGGTTTAGCTCAGGATGATTGTGCCCTCCACGCTTCCACTCGCCCAAACACTTCAGTCTGTATGCTGTAAGTCTGGCGGAGTGGATGATGAGCTTGTCCAGAGGCGGGCAGCAGAGTGCCACCTCTAATCCCGCTGTTGGGGTGGTCTTCATGACGCCAGTTGCAGCCCTCAGGTAGTTACCTTGAAGGCTTTTAAGCATTTTTACTGTCTCAAGCTTTTTCACCCTGGACCACCAGACTATTGCAGCATAGGTTAGTCTAGGCAGCAGTACTGCCCTGTAGAGCCATAAGGCGACCCTGGGTTTGAACCCCCAGGTTTTTCCCATGACTCTTTTGCACGTCCACAACGAGGCATAGAAGGTTGTTCTCTTGCGCTCGAGGTGGTGCTTCCAATTGAGCTTTGGGTCTAGATAGACTCCAAGGTATTTAACTACTGTAGCGTATTCTATCTCCTTATCCCAGAGCTTGAGACACTCAACGGGTTCGGGTTTGTATTTTCTGGTGAAAATCATGGCCTTAGTCTTGCTTGGATTAGCGGATAGACCTCTGGCCTGGCACCAGTCTTGGGTGGTCTTAAGTGCTTTGTCCATGAGCTCCTTAAGTATTGATAGGAAGTTTCCTCTGACTACTATGGCCACGTCATCAGCGTAGCCGTAGACAGAGAGGCCTAGGTTTTGTAGATCTATTAGGAGTTCGTCTACAACGATGCTCCACAAGAGGGGGGAGATGACTCCACCCTGTGGACAGCCCTTAGCAGGGATTCCCGTGATGGAGGTGTCGCCTTGATAGACGGTCAGATTCCTATTTGATAGCATACTCAATGTCCAGTCAATAATGGTCTCTGGTATTCCTCGTCTGTGCATAGCGTTTTTTATAGTTGCATATGATGTGGTGTCAAATGCTCCTTCGATGTCTAGGAATACTCCCAGAGCGTAACCTTTCGCCGCTAACTGTGTCTCTATTGTGCTCACCAGGTGATGTAGGGCAGTGTCCGTAGATCTGCCCTCCCTATAGGCATACTGAGCATCAGCAAGCGGTTGAAGAGCTAGGTGGTTGTTTTTCAAGTAGCCGTCAACTAGTCTCTCCAGTGATTTCAGGAGAAAGGAGGTGAGGCTAATGGGTCTGTAGTCTTTGGCAAAGATGTGGCCGTTCCTGCCTGCCTTTGGAATGAACGTGACTCTTGCGCTGCTCCAGGCATGAGGGACGTGTCTGAGGGCTATGCTCGCTCTGAGTACCTTTGTTAGAGGGCCCAGCAGCTGGCTTAACCCTTTTTGTAGTAGGACTGGGTATATTCCATCCGGTCCAGGTGATTTGTAAGGGTCGAAGGTGCTCACGGCCCATTCTACTGCTTTTGGATTAACTATCTTGGCTGCAAGGGCCCACTCCCTGGGCTTGTGGAGCCTCTTGGAGTTCTCCCCTGCGGCAATTGGGTGTGAGGATTCCTGGAAGCCCGGAAAGTGTGTTTCCATTAGGAGCTTCAAGGTTTCCTTGGTGTCGCTTGTGTGTCCCCCCTCTGGTCGTTTAAGGCATCCCAGCTGGGGGCGGTTGTTAGAGCTGAGGATCTTGTTGAGCCTGGAGGCTTCGGAAGCTGTTTCCACGCTCTCACAAAAGTCCCTCCAGCTTCTTCGTTTGGCTTTAACAATGGCCTTGTTGTATTCGTTTCGGGCGTTTTTGTATTCCTCCCAAAGATGTTGCGAGTTAGTGTTGTGATTTCTCGCCCTATTGAAGCACCTTCTCAGCGTAAGCCTGAGCTTGGTCAGCTCTGGGTTCCACCATGGGACCTTTTTTGAGAGGTTTTTTTGTTTCAAATGGCAATTCTGCTCGTAGGCGTCTATAACGGCATTAGACAGTGATAGTGCAGCTGTTTCTAGTTGCTCTTTGGTGTGGAATCGATTCGGAACCGTGGTGAGCTTGATAGCCAGGTCCCTATCGAATCCTTCCCAGTTGGTATTTCTAGGGTTGCGAGCCCACTGAATTTCCAATGAGTGCCGAAGCGTTAGATGGATCTGCCTATGGTCCGAGCCTGAGGGTTCATCTGAGACCCTCCAGTCTTGAACCAGGTCGGCCACTTCTTTTGTGCAGATCGTTATGTCCAGTACCTCCTGTCTTCTTGAGTCTATGAAGGTAGGTTCTGTTCCTCTGTTGAGGATGGTGAGTTCATTGCCTAGGATAAAGTCATGCAGGCTTACCCCCCTCGGGTTTATGTATATGGCTCTCTTACCCTCTTCCGCTTGACACTTACTTGCATGACTTTAGCTTCAATGCCATTTCTGTTCTTTAAAAGCGCTGAGAGTTGAGGCTGCAATTTCAAAGTGTGCTCTCATGTGAATTAGTTTCATTGACGGATTTTTGTCCATGAATGTAAATATCTTTATTATTTATTTGATTTCGTAGTTCTTACATGTTCTTCCTGCCATGTTTCTGCTTCTTTTCGCACTCATTTTGATTCGCCCACTCGAAGCAACCACACACGCGAACAAAAAGTGAGAGTCACGATGACGCGATGGGCGCGTAAATTTGCAAGTTCGTAATGATATGAGTCGCAAACAATAAATATGGTACATCTGAAAATATGTTTGTATTTGATCATATTAAACGCATTTCACTGTGAGACATAGTGGGAGAAAATTTATTTCCAATAATTTTTTAAAACTAATTTTCTGGCTTTTACAACCAAAAATAGACATTTCCCCCTTATAACGAATTCCTGCTTATATCGAACTTATACCGCTTATTCCGATCCCCTAAAATTCGATATGAGCGAGTTTTACTGTAATTTCAATCCTAATTTTTTTAAAATCCATCTTTATTTTTCCATATAAAAAACCAAACTTAATATTAAGCATATCAAAAAATATTTCAAATTTAGTGCTAAAATGGTGTCGGCATACTGGTTTTAACCTAGTGTCAGTATTTTGGAGAACCGGCCTGGCACCAGCATCCTGGAGGCAAACTGGTACCAGCATCCTGGTCTTAACCTGCTGCCAGCACCCTGGAGCCAGCCTGGTACCAGCATCGTTGGAGACCGGTATTGGCATCCTGGTGTTAACCTAGTGCCAGCATCCTGGAGCCAAACAAGTGCCAGCACCCGTACTGGCATCCTGGTGTCAGCCCGGTACCATAATGCTGGTTTTAACCTGGTGCAAGTATCCTAGTCAACCTGGTACCAGCATTCTGATGGGGATCGGTACCAGCATCCTGGTTTAAGCCCGGTGCCAGTATTATGGTTTTAACGGTGCCAGCATTATGGATCCAGCATACTGGTACAAGGCTGGTACCAGCCAAACTAGTGCCAGCAACCTGGCGGGGACTGGTATTGGCATCCTGGTCCAGTCTAGTGCCAGCATCCTCGTGTAACATCCTGATGTATCATCTTGTTGCTAACCTAGTGACAGCATCGTTGTGCCAGCCTCCCGGCGTCTGCGTGGTATTGCCTTCATGCTACCTACCTGGTGCCTTTTATCATCATCCTGATGGCTAACTGTTATCTCTATCCTGGTGTCAGCATATTGCTCCATGGTACTGGAATCCTGGAGGTAGCCTAATGCCAGCACACAGGTGAGTCTGGTGCCAGCATCCTAATGACCGCCGGGAATTTCCCTCATGACTCCCGATAATCAACCCCCCCCTTCCCAAAGTAACTGCCCGAATTTAACGGGTTACATTTATATCATATTTCGTATGAAGGAAATGGACTGTCTGTAAGTTGGCTCGATCCACCGATATCAGTTACATATTGAAACGCAAAATGTATTGTATATCAAGCAAGCCGACAGTTTTACTCATACTTTTACTTTTACTCGCAGGTATCATATATAAATCGACTCTTAGAATAGTAAATAAAATATTTTCTCTACCAGTCAAATTGACCGACGGCGGTAAATAGGACATACAGTAAATATTTCTAGGCAAAAAAGGAAAAAACTAGAAGTAAATGCTGAAGAATATATTGTAGGTATGCATATTTTAGGAAGTCATTTAGTTTGATAGCGATATTATAACGTTAAAATATGTGTAAATTGTACAAGTTTGAAAACAGTCAATTTGACCGCTACTGGTAGGTTTAAAGGGAACGTAGACCAGCCTCTGTCTGTATACTTCTAGTAAACTAGATTAGCAGCTTGTGGGATATATTTTACAGAAATATAGAAAATATCTCAATCGTTGATAAAAATAATGTGAATAATATAGCCCATTGAACGCTCGATTCCAGATCGAATAGATTATATTGTATACCTGCATATAATATAAAACTGATGAAAATAAAACTCCATAAATGTTATTACAACTTTAGTTCAATAATTTGTGATATACAGACCGTTAAACGAACAAAAATGACACAAATATAATAAAGCAAATGCATGCGTAATGTAATTATAACGAAGCGTTCTTATAAAAAAAAAGTGCCACAATACTCGTTTGAAACGACAATAAACGCAAATGTGACACAAACAATATTCATTTCAATTAAAAAAAAACAAATGCGAGAATGTTCAATATCAATATCTGTTTGGGTCACAGCCAAAACGTAAATCTAACGTCTAAATGTTATACTATATTACGATAACGATGACGGCAAATTATATACAAATATTTTTCACTCGAATCACTGGACTGCCAGTACTCTATAATCTATCGATAAACCGAAAAACAAAACACTTAATAAGGATAAAAAAAATATTAAAAAATAAAGAATATTAACCGATTCCTGTAATCTAGAAAAATAAAAACGCATTAGAATAATAGTTACGTTTACGCTTCGAGTTAAATATTAAACGATGAAAAATTTGGATTGCTTCTGTGAGGTATTGGGAATATTAGATTAGGCGTCAGAATACAGAGAGCGGAAACTCGGCGCCGGCACAGTATACCAACCGGTAGCTTTATTCTCGAACTACGAGGCAATGCGGGAAGAGAGCGCGAGGGATACGGGCAGAGGGGTCCGTCCCGACGAACGCGAACATTTAGCATTAAGTTCAGGTAATGGATGACAACCTTTTAGAGCATTCGGACATCTGAGTAGGCCGAGTAGCAAAGCATCCGGCGAGCAAATGCATGCCCGTACGACTCGATGGGCTCGCATTTGCTTGCCATTGCTCGTATTCGTTTTGATTTCAATTTTGTTCTAAGAGAAGCTACTGCCTGGGGTATACTGCGGTGCCGGTACTGCGGTCTACGGCAATATTGTCCAAAAAGCGCCTTTAGCCGGGTTACCGAGGATTCAGTCGGCGAAAAAATATAAAAGCGATTTTACAAAAACGATTCTTTAGTAAAAAAATATTAAATTTCGATCGTTCCGATCGAACAAATGTCACGTCGCAGAGATAATCGAGATATACGTTCGAGTCCGACAGTAAACATAGTTCAATTCCGAAGATCGATAATGAGATTGCCGATCCTGCATTTTCTAAAATCTTTCGTCGGCCGCGAATGTATCAGTATCGTGCGGGAAACGAATACCCCGGAAGGGTTTAACGAGAGGGTTCCGGGCGTCGAAAATAGAAAACGCACAAAGATGACTCGAAGCGGTTCTTTTCCTCTTGTACTTTTCACTCGATCAATTGCAAATTTGCAGAAATGACAAAATAATTTAAAAGTATGTCGCGAATCAATGCGTGCGATACAAAAATACAATAAAGTGGCAAATGAGTAGACGACGAGCGGAGGGGGACGGGGAAGGGGTGAAGGGGAAGGGGGCTAGTCTTTGTAGGAGGAAGTGTCCATGGGCGAGGCGGGCTGCTGCAGCGGCGCGGGCGAGGCGGGCGAGGCGGGGCCGGCGCCCGGGGGGCCCGGGGGGGCCGGGGGGCCCGGGGGTGCGCCGGGGGCCGCGCCGGCGCCCGCCCCGGAGCCCGAGGGCGCCGCGCCGTGCCCCGGGGCGGCCGGCTTGACGAAGCGGTCCTGCCCGGGCCGGCGCGCGTAGTGGGGCGGTGCGTAGGGCGGCGGGGCGTAGGGCTGGCGCGCGAAGCCCGGCGCGTGCAGCAGCGAGGAGGACAGCGGCGACAGCGGCCGCGACCCGCCCGAGGGCGACGGCGACGACACGCTGCGTTGCCGCGCCTGAAACGCAACCCGTCAGCCTTCGCCCGCCGCGCCCGCCCGGAGGCATTTCTTTCCATCCAAATTGGTACGGTCGTACCCCGCTTTATGCTTTTTTTATTTTATTCGCATAATAACCGAGTTGTATAAATCGGGGTCGCGGAAAGCGGGGCATGACCGTACCCCGCCATCTATCATTTTGAAGATTCTGTAGTCTTTCATTTTTATCGAAGCGACGAAAGTACCCGATAGGCATAATTTGATGCGTTGCTTGAAAAATAATTTACGAAACTTAATACGCTAAGATGAATATTAGATACTACGCAAAATAAATATTTCAATTACAATACAGTTTGTGCGGGATGGCTCTAAAGGCAAAAAACATTTAACCCTTGGAGTAAATGGGTATTTTCATGGATGCATCTGTCTCTTTTGCAGGATTTTCGGCGACATCGACCTTAAAGTACTATAACTACGAAACTACTACACCAATCATAAAAAGAACAACTGCACAATGATTGCATTGAAATTTCGAATATAGACTATTGAAATATCATTTTGTAAAACAATTAGATAATTATGAATAAATATGACAACGTCAAAGAAGTGAAAAAAACGCGGAACCAGATCTGGTCGTATCATACTCAACGGATAATTGTTTCAGAACCAGATTTGGTCGTATCATACTCAAGGGGTTAACTACAAAACCTTTCTCAATAATCGAGAAAGCTACAGATTGGATTCTGGAGGTTGATTCGGTCTCTAAGCAGTATAAATTCCCTGAAAGTCTCGGATGCACAGCCCTCCGTCCAGATATAACTCTTTACTCTCTATCTCGGAAGGTGGCTCTTATCGTAGAATTAACTGTTCCATGGGAATCAAATATCCCAAAAGACCACGAGTACAAATTAAATAAATACCATGATCTTGCAAATGCCGTAACCCGGAACGGCTTCACTGTTCACCTTCACGCGGTGGAAGTTGGCGCTCGTGGCCTGCCAGCTAAATCTCTATTTCACCTCTTTAAAGATCTTGGCCTTTCCAGAAAAATAATCAACTCTTTCTTAGAAAAATTATCTAAAACTGCGATTTGCGCATCTCAAATTCTATGGCTTCGAAGGGGGAGTGAATGGGTGGCAAGGTGAACGCTCACATGTGGCAAGACAGCTGTCCTAAACCTACCACAGCCGGTTCGTAAGTCCGGAATCCACTGCTCACCCCCCAGAAGTGTAAAAAAATAGTATTATGATGGGCCCGACTCCGGTCGGTGAATTCCATGGCAGCTCCGTTTGTATTTATTTATTGTATAGAAAGCCAAATGAAAACTTAATATATAAGAATTTAACCGAGAAAAAATTCAAGTTCCTCAACATTAACTTCGATAGACATATCTACATCCGGCGAGAAAATAGCTCCGATGCGAGTGCATAAGATCTTAAGCGAGCGCGAAGAAATCAATTTGGGCCTGCATTAGCGCGCTACCCACTCTTCTGTTTAGTATACCGTGAACATATAACATCGGTAATATCGATTTTAAGCAGGTAAATAACATAATTTTCTAATTGAGCTTTGACGTTTCATAGACAGTTGCTCTCCTCGGGAAACGGCTTCAACACAATGGTGTAGTTAAACAGAATTTTAATAAACTCGAATGAAATTAGGTTTTTATCCAAAAAATCTCTTTTCTAAAATGTCACATCATCATCATCATCCTTGGCACTACAACCTTGCGTGAATCCTGGCCTCCACAAGCAAATGCCTGCATTCTGTTCTCTGTCCTGACGGAGGATATTCTTCTCTGGTTAATAAGATCCAGGGAACGTTAACTCTCAACTTTATGTGATCCTTTCTCAGCGCTATAATAAATAGTAAGCTTTTTATTCTTCTGATGCCATGGTCTGCTGTGTTTCAATTTTATTGGCCCCTGCTCGAAACAAAGATATGGTAGATTTCTGAAACCGTAGATTCAGGAGCTTAGATATTCACAACTCTCATTGCTTTTAACGTGGCCAGTCCCGTCTTAAACAGCCACACCTCCTATATTCTTTTCCTACACTGTTCATTCACTGTTAGAAACATTACTGTTTACATTATGTAAAAGTTCTGTTTACATATTATTATGATTATTTATGTTTACATTTATGAATGTTACATTATGTAAAGAGAATGCTTACATAAATGTAGTCCTGTGCCCAGGACTAATCATTGTACTTACACTAAGTGCTTCATTGAACTGTCTCTCCTCCTCCATCTCCAAGGAAGACTCGCTTTCGGATAAATGGCGACACAGAGCCTCGCGTCTTTCCACCTACGAATTATTCAACCAAAAAAACTTCAGTATCACACAATAAAACAATAAAACAGATATTAAATAAAATGCTAATTAAACCACCTCTAATTGCAACCTTCTTTGCAGTCGTACATTCTCATCGCGTATATTCTTCTCTTCCATTGCGTACCTTTGCATTTTTTCTTTGTTTTCATTCTGGGATATTGAGAGTTGGCTTCTGTAACAAATTCCAATAACATTCACTAACACGTACATTAACATATTGAAAAGCTAAATTTTGTGTAGTGGCCAAAGTTATTTATCCCGCATAGAAGCTCGTTAGAGACGACTAAGCGATATTGCGTGAACGGCCGTTGCATCAGGGGCCGCATCAAGCGATATCGCGTGAACAGCAATGAATGTGTTAAACTTGAATTCTTGAAGTTTGCTCCTTTGGGTGGGATCTGTATGCGTCCGACAGATTGATCACAGCTGATAAAGTAAAAAATTACCTCAGTTTGACAACTTCAGATCTCAAAGTTTGAATGTGGTTGCTAAGGTTTGATGCGGTGTCGCCATTGTTTATATCTCTGAAAATAAAAAATAACGTCGTTTGATTCGTAACTCATCATGGATGTGCGAGCATGAACATGAAAAATAACAAGAGAGATTGTATCGTGGAACATCACTTTTGAAAACTCTATAAATATAATAAATATGTACCTAGGACTGGACGGATCAGAAACAGGCTGATCTAGCTTGATCTGTAATGATCTCTTTTCAGCCTCAAGTTTATCCATTCGTTTCCATAATCTATTTACTAGTGCTTCCTGCTCTTGCTCCAAAGTATTCTCCAACTCAACCTAAAAAAATGATTTTCACTGTTTAATTGAGAAACCAAACTAAAAAGAGGACTCGATAAAAATTGTGTAAAAGGGATAATACCTTCTCCCTCCGGAGCTGCTCCAGGTTGGTTTGTTTGGCGAGAGTTTCCGCCTCTAGCTTTTCGATTTTCCTCATAAGTTTGTTAACAAGGCACTCTTGCTCCTGCTCCAGCGTCTGTTCGAGGCGACATTTCTCTTGTTGCAACTGAAAAAAAAAGAACAATCGTTAGGTTTGCGAACAAACGGCACAACTTAAGGTTTGCGTAGGTGAACCAACCTGGTTTAATTTCCTAGATAAATCATTGGTGAGACATTCCTCCTCCCTCTCGTAGTGATGCGCCAATGTTTCTTTCTCTTTCTTCAATGCTTGTATTTTCTTCAATAGGGTGTTTGAAATATATTCCTCTTCCTGCTCGGCTTTTGCGTGCTGCCATAAAAGAAATAATTAACTATGTGGATCCTTCCTCTTGTTCTAAATTCCCCTAACTAATTAGGCTATATTGTTAGCTGGAGCTAGAAGATGGTTAAACTATGAGGAGAGGTTGCCTAGGTTAAAATAACTCAAGTGCAAGAGGTGAACTTAAGGAGACATTCAAAATACTGAATTATGAAAATATACAGCTGCGATGGAATAAACTGTCTATCAACCAAGTTAAAGAACTGCATACAATATTTAGCATTTCAAATAGACGACTATTTACATAGGCGTAAATAAATCAACACCAATGCAACCAGATTATGAAAATAAATTTATTAAAAAATATATGTGACATATTGAGCCCCACTATGTCGAAATCGAAATTCTATGCACTTGCTCATAGTTCGGGAGGTAGTGAATTTTTTCAGTACTGATTTTCCCAGTCACCAAACTTCGATAGGATTATTCAGTGACTAATTCTAAGTAGCGACATATATTGTTTCCGGTGCGTTGTGCTGTGTTTATGTGTTTTCCGGTGCGTTGAGCTGGAAAATGCACCCCAACATTTGACAGTAAGCTGGGGCGGTACGGGGAACTCTTATCTTGATTCATTTATAAAGGCTCAAAAGGACCTAATCAGAATGATTAACAAGATACCGCTCTCCATCTAAACGTCCACCGTCTTCCAAACACTTGACAAACGCATATTAAACAGTGTGTTAAGGGCGATCGGATATTGTTTTTAAGGAGTGATTCAGCAGATCAAAATGAACTCAAAAGTGATATTTATCTTCTTTTATATTTTTTTTTAGGTTTAAGATAAGGTAAGACACGACAATCAGATTAATATCCTCTATAACTTTTTTTGAATTAGGCCTTCGAAAAAAAAAATATTGAATTAGTTGAACTAAATACGCTTTTTCCTCGGTAACTGCTTCATAAACAAACTGCTAACAAGACAAAAAAGCTGTAGATCGTTTTACACTTAGTTTTCATATAGAAAAATGTCCTCGAAACAAATATCCCCTGTGGCAAAAAAAAAACACTTTCCTTGTTCAGTATGATGTACAGAATCACCCCTTAAAAAAATGCATGACCGCCACAAATACTCCATATATTTCTATGGACAATCCTAATGTACTACCATTGATTACTAGCGTATTAGATTTAAATTGCTCAGCGTCATACTACATTTTGGCAACCAGGATTTTACTACAAAATGTAACATGTAGATGGCACTCATAGTTTCAAAAATTTAATAATCTTCTATTATTATGTTCAATATGGTGACTTTTGTGGTATAACAGTATAGTGGCGCACTGTAAATGGCGCTCGAAATAGGAAACTGGCGCTCACGCCTATACGGTATAAAATAATAATATAATATTGAGTTTTTAAATCATAGTTCTTATTATAAAATAAAATACAAACGGAGCTGCCATGGAATTCACCGACCAGAGTCAAGCCCATTATAATACTTTACACTTCTGGGGAGTGAGCGGAGGACTCCGGACTCAGGACCGGATGTGGTAGGTTTAGGACAGCTGTCTTGCCACATGTGAGGGTCCACCTTACCACCCATGTTATCCCCCTTCGAATATTATTTAAATAATATTATTTATATAAATTCGCTTTTTTTAAATTTGGTATAAAGGTTTCAATATGTAATAACTACACAATTTAATGGTCGGCAAGCATTATATTGTGTAGTTTTCATTATATATACATTACAATGATTTTTAAAAAAATGAGAGCAAAATCTGTTTTTTAATTTAGTAAACCTTTATTATAATTTTAGGCCTTCATTAAATTACGGGTTCACTGAATGAAACTTCTTCAGGTCCAAACACAATTTTGGGCTAGCTCTAAAACTGCCCTCTCTGCTCTACGCCAACTCCAGAATAACCAAAAATTCGATTCTAAGCAATTCCAAGGATCCCGCAATATCGAAGCACGTAGTAAGTGGCCGTTGGATAAATTATTGCCTTCCCATGTTAGTTGAAATAATATTAAGGCGAGGGGTCTCCTGAAAAGAGCAGAAATGCGATCTCTCTCTGCCTTTAAGTACCAATAAATAAACCAAACGAATAGCAGGCGGCGGCCAATTCTCACGAAATTTTCGCTAAATGATTTGAGTTATTATGTATTTCTATGAAAACTGAGAGTAGTCCTACATTCCGACCCGCAAAAAACGCGGCCGGTCGTTGAGTGGGGGTCGTTGAGTTGAGCATTTCAATAATATACGAGGTGGATGGCAATAAAAACTCACTTAGTATAATACTAAAATTATATAATATTTTCTGCTCGGCTTTGGATGCTATTATGTAACACGACTTACCCTTAGGTTAATGCAATAAACTAGACTATAATATAATTGGAAATTACTGTATTACTAGATAATAAGCTAATTTAGGTGTATTACTTTCTTAGCGCTACATTACATTTTATCTTTAATATGTTGTTGTTTAAACTATAGGGATGCGGCTTTATGTAATAAGCTCTAAATGTTTAATTAAATAATATTAATGTATAATTAAGGAAAATAAGTTGACCCACCCTGTCGCGAAGGGATTCCATATGTCTCAGAATTAAGTGAGTGTGTGTGTCCCGTTTCGACAGGGAACAAGATGGGGTCAGTTAGAATTTTGAGTTCCCGACGAGCGTACGATGCTCGGGCAGGGCGGGCAATAAGCCCTAATACTGTAACATAGTTCCTAGGCAAAGATTGAACTAGTATTAAAGTAACCGAAAACCTGCATGTAACCGGTCAGTGGCTCAATAAACGGGCAACTCCTTAGCTGTATTTTATTGGAAATCGACATTCCGGCGCCACGAACATTTTTCAACACCGCTCAAGAAAATCCAAGATAAGCTGCAAGGTTGGCGTATATTCAATCAGACAGTCCACTTTCCCTGTCAACCTGTGCTGCGGCGAATAAGTCGCGCGATAATTAACTAGTGGTTTAATACCAGCCGTAGTGAGTCAAATGATCTACAAGCCCGCGTTGACTTCCACAAAAAGTTCCTTACTGGAATCAGCCAGAATGGCACTGATCTGGGGTATGGCAGTACAACCATGAGCGATGTGGACTTGAAGAAGTCTCTCTTGCGGGGAGATTACGACAGCAATAGTATGGCTCACGTTATTGGCCTTCAATGCCAGAATGATTGGACAACAATTGGAGACTTTTGCATTCCTCCTCCAATGCACTGGAAAGTAATGTTGTATGACTGGACGCCAGAGATGCTGAAATTTTATTTAAATGCCTTTCAGCATACACTTCCAGACCCCAGTAACCTCGCTCGTTGGAGCTATGCCGAGGATAGTTCATGTCCCCTTTGTAGCAACACCCCTTGCACAGCTAGACATATTCTAGCTGGCTGCAAGGTGGCCTTGGATCAAGGACGGTACACTTACCGCCACGACAAAGTCCTTGCTGTTATTCGCGAGGTATTTAGCCTCTCAGTGGCTCGTGCCAACAAGGGTTCCACAGTATCCTCCAAACCCCCAATACAGTTTGTGCGGGATGGCTCTAAAGGCAAAAAACATCTCACTGCAAAACCTTTCTCAATAATCGAGAAAGCTTCAGATTGGATTATGGAGGTCGATTCGGTCTCTAAGCAGTATAAATTCCCTGAAAGTCTCGGATGCACAGCCCTGCGTCCAGATATAACTCTTTACTCTCTATCTCGGAAGATGGTCCTTATCGTAGAATTAACTGTTCCATGGGAATCAAATATCCCAAAAAACCACGAGTACAAATTAAATAAATACCATGACCTCGCAAATGCCGTCACCCGGAACGGCTTCACTATTCACCTTCACGCGGTGGAAATAGGCGCTCGTGGCCTGCCAGCTAAATCTTTGTTTCACCTTTTTAAAGATCTTGGTCTCTCCAGGAAAATAATCAACTCCTCTCTAGAAAAATTATCTAAAACCGCGATCTCTGCATCTCGAATTCTATGGCTTCGAAGGGGGAGTGAATGGGTGGTAAGGTAAACGCTCACATGTGGCAAGACAGCTGTCCTAAACCTACCACCGCCGGTCGTCGGAATCCGGAATCCACCCTTCACCTGCCAGAAGTGTAAAAATTATATATGATGGGCCCGATTTTTGGTCGGTGAATTCCATGGCAGCTCCGTTTGTATTTTATTTTTTTTATTTTTTATCATAATTAATAAACATTTTATTTATTCATAAAAATTTTTAGAAAAATCAGTATTCCATAAATTTAATCCATGACGATGACTAACAAAAACTTAATGCGAACAATGTCCTTGCATCTCCTTGAAAAGTTTGAGTATGTCAGGTTTGTATGTTGTTGTTTTTAATTTTACGCACAATTCCAGGTTCTCATCGACAAGACGACTTCTCAGTTTACTCGTCATGAAATTCATACTTAAAAAGGTTTGTACGCATGAATATGTAGAACTGAAAAGGGATAGAACAGCAAACGCAAGTTTTTCTCAGCTGATCATAAGTCAGGAATACTATTCCAGGCGTTGAACATGATCATGTCTTAGTTCTCCAAATCTTTCGAAGCAGACCACTTGTGTTATGAATTAAGTTCACATTTGTTCTTCCCCATTTCGAAATATTCGCAATGTTTATTTATTTCGTTTATTTCGAAATAAACAAACACAAAGCCGCACCTAAGTGGCAAAAGAACCGCATGCGGTTCGGGAGCCGCACTTTGCCGACCACTGAGATAGACTAATAGATGACATTCTATCTCTCCGTATTATTTCTGTGATGTAATCAGCCTATATGAAAAATGTGATAGATGGCACAAAGAATTGAATGTTGTTTAAATTTTGAGTTTTCATAAACAATCAGTCCTTTATAAAAAAAACCACTCCTATTATTGTTATTATATATGGCCATGGGAAGAACTTCCAAGGGAAGAATGTTTATACTCACGATTATAACTGATGCTTGTTTCAATGCTCGATTCTCCTCCTGAAGAGCTTTCACCCGCAATTTATATGTATCAAGTTCTACTTTTAAAACCCTGAAACAACAACAAACAATGCAATACAAAATCTAATCGCAGTCATAACATTGACATGTTTTGAAGAAACAAATAAAATAAAAAGAAACCTTGCCCAGAAATGAGAGCCCTTATTATTTTTGAATTACCAAAACGGGGCATTATGCTAAGTAAGAAGTGAACAAGTATTCCAGAAGCTGTTTTTGAGCACATTTGGGATAAAGGAATGGACAATCCGTTATAGGTATGATACCAAAATATGAAATAACACATTAGAAATCGGAAACTTTTCGAAACAACTTGACATAGATTTTTTTTTTTTTTTGGGAAACTTCCTAAAATGCCCTTGTATACTACTGTAGAAAACTACAACTCTACTATATTTGGAGCCATTAATTGCAAGTAAAATCCAACTTTAAGGACTTTATGAAAAACAATTCTAAAACCAACAATAACCATACATTTAGTAGATGGGCTTTCGACCTCAGAACTCAGTCAATCCGAAAAGCCCATACGACGTGTCAAGGGGATCGGTCGCCCATTTTAACCGACTTCAAAAAAAGAAGGAGGTATGAATTCGGGTGTATTTTTTTAATTTAAATGTTTGTTACCTCAGAACTCGGTCATTTATGAACCGATTTGGAAAACTCTTTTTTTATTTGAAAGGATATACTTCTAGATTGGACCCATTTTTCCTCATGGGATCCATGAGGAATTAAGAGAACTCCTCAAATATTATCATATAAAGTTGAAAATATGATGTTGGTTCAGTTCTGATGACAATACATTTTTTATAGTAAGCATGATCTGGCTCTACACCCAGGGTTGGCTCCCGACGAGGCGACTACTCAACGGTCAACAGCACAGACATGAAATTGTGTATATGCCTTCAATTACGACAGCCCGTTCTAAGTTTCAGCAAGGCAGGACTGCGGCACCCAGGTTTGGCTTCTAACGAGGGAACTCCTCAACAGTCAACAGCACAGACACGAGATTTTGTATACGCATTCAATTATAATAGCCCGTTCTAAGTTTCACCATGACATGGCTGCTGCACCCCAACAAAAACAGACTCCAAAATTTTTGAAGTCTGTTTTTTTTTTGGTAAATTTTTTATCTATTATACAACCAGCCTTCAGGCTTCATCGACAATATCATCCAATGGCCAGAGTACGGATCCAAAATGGACTAAGACAGACACAAATAGTCGTACTGGAGACTGGTAGACGGACTAAGCCGAAACATAAACCCTGTCTACTGGCTCAGGAAACAGAAAGAGCTCAGCACGAATAGACGGAGTCAACTCAAGTCGTTTGTTATATATAAGCTGGATAAAGTACGTCATGAAAGAAGCAGGCATAGATGCCTTCCCAGGCAGCACGAGGGCGACATTCGCTTCGCAGAATTGGATCGAGGGTCTCATAATGGAAGAAATATTAAAAAGAGAAAACTGGACTCGAAACAGAAATTCTACAGGACGGAGATCCAGAAGAGTACCTTACCGCCGGGAAACCTTCTGGCAGCCCAATTTAACCCGGAATAATCCCATCACCATGATGATTCCATCCTTTTGTTTCTCTCTTCTATTTCAGGATCATAACATAGCATCTTTGAAGAGTTCACCGGGAGATAACAAACTATACAAGTTCTATCTAAAAATGAAAGTCTTATGAAGTTCTTGACGATGTGACGATGTCCAGGACCCGGATGAACCCTTTCGGTGATCAGACTCCATAGATAATCGACAGGGCCGGGCGCCGCCCCTCCTGCCAACGCCGAGTGCCGCAGGGAGGGGAAAAATGTTGCCATATAGCAAAAATGGCAATATAAAGAAAAGCAGAGAACTCTCAAGGGTCCTGGACATCGTCAAGAATATAATAAGTTTTATTTTCAGGTAAAACTCCTATATTATGTTGTTGTAGCAGTTCCGTCCCTAATGTGGTATTTGGTTCATAACGTGATATGTATTGCGTGGTTTGGATTGTATTTAAATGCACCTTAAAGTATGTAACTCTGGTTTGATGATATTTTTCCTAAAAAATACATTGAAAAATCTAACAAAATAATGCATTTTTGTAAGGGGTACTTTGATATTTTTTGTCTCAAAATATTGCTAACAAAATATTGCTAAGTGTCTGGTCTAATCTTGTTTCGGGTTTATTGAATTTAGTAGTTTTTCTTTAACCGCCCTACCTATTTGAAAGTACGTGATAAGTCCGTTATATTATCGCCCGAATGCAACAAGCTGTATCACGAACGTTCAAGTACAAAAACAAACAAAAAAACAAAACTAAAAATACCCGAAACCCACAGTAAGTGATACGTCAAACTATTCCTACGATTCTAAATACAGAAAGGGTAATACACTGGTATATTGTGTGCAAACAAATGGCTGGTATATTGTAAACAAATATTGTTATTAGGAAATCTGATGAAAAAACCCCAACGATTTTTTACTTACTTTTTGAACAATAACCCAAAGGTAGGACGGTTAATAAACTATTGACCTAAACTACATATATTCAAACGCACCTGTTCTGTTGTTGCAGCGAGTCGATTCGCTTCTGGAGCTGATCACGGGATATGGGACTAGGCGGGAGCATGATCGCTCCCCCATCTAAAGAGCTCGAGTCGCTCTCGGAAGCTGAACCGTCCATCTTCGACCCTGAAACGAAAACGAACAATGAAGCCTCTGCATTTTAGAAAGACAACAAATAATGAATACAAACCCGCGTTAAGCAGTGAACCATCCATCTCATAAATGCGTAACAGAACGAGCGACGGTCGTCAAACGAAAGTTTTGACATTTACGAAGACCCCACACATCGAACTAACTCAGCTCAGCCGAAAACTCTTAAAAGAGCTCAAAGATCACTAAAACATCGACAAGTGACTTCTCAAACAGAAACAGAATCGCCGTAAAATCGCAAATAACCACGGAAAATACCGATCGCAACCAACAAACACGAGTGCGCCGCCCAATCCGCCATTTAATTAAAAAGTTACCATGCTGCGAAATGTCATCACATATTGTTATACTTTTAAAATATTTATAGTTTTGCTTATGCAATAATAATAATTATTCCTATCAGCCTATAATACAAATGATTTGAACTTAAAATGATTTCAAAACAGTCCTAAATTTACACATGTATCCATTGCCTTAAAAAGTTTAACGAAAACCGCGGGAAATTTGAAAATTCGTTATGCTGATAACGTCGTTACACATTTTGAAGTTATATAGAAAATCAAAGCTCTTCTACGACTGCAAATGAATGTCACAATCGAAAATACAAGTTATTTTGATTCTAAACTCGTTGATTACTTCTAAATAGTACGTTTTATAAAAATATGAAAAACGCGCAAAAACCTACTTTGACAGAAAAATATGTCAAAACAACGTGCAATACCTACACATAACCTTACTTTTTTCCGTCGTTACTGTCAAATTGACATCAGAGGACATATTTACATGATCAGTGGACAAATCATTCCTTGAAATTGCCATCACAGCGGCTTATTATTAACCGCTCGGAAGCCAGCCTTCACGTGCAAAAAACTGCGCCGCAACTTTTTTGGCCGATTTTGTGACTAACAATATCGCTTTTTCTTGTATATAAACAGTCATGTATAATATATTTATATATTTATGGGGGCCGGCCGAAACGGTTACGCGCGATCTGTCAAACGACGCAGTGCCCATCAGTGGCGGTGCCTATAGGCACTGTTGGCGTCCGACGGGTTAAAAACGATAAATCGTATATGTCACTGAATGAAATGCAGGTTATTTCATATAAATAATTTATTAAATAATTCTAGGTCGACAGGTTTCCAGATCATGCAATGAAACATCAGTATTGCCATTTAATAAAATAATAATACTGCTAACTATAGCATGAAAAAATGCATGTCGATTTTCTAGGCACAAAAATCGTAAGGAGACTGATATAAACATAATTATATATACAGATATTTTCTCTATTCAGATTAAAGCTAGTTAGGATAACGTATATCAACCAAATTCTTAGAAACAATTTAAATCAACGGTAAACTGTATTTACAAAACCGAACTTCAGTCCTCTAAACAATACCTACTAATATTTACACTGGCATCAAGAAATTAAACTAAAAAAACTCAGCACTCGCTTTTTCGCAGTCTTTTGATATCGGGCGATTCATCGTTCAGCATATTGTTTCTACGCGTATGCAGAAAATGCATCATATTGTTTTTACTCTCACTATTGGCAGCTTTATCCACGGCGGGCCCTGCGCATCGCTTGTTAATTAATGAGTTTTGGGCGTCTTTAATCAAATCGCTATGCTTAACGGGCGCAGACACCTTGCCGTCACCGTATCTCTTCCGAACGGTCTCCGACGACGACATGCACGGCCGGAAAGTGATCGGGTTGACTTTGGTGATGTAGTCCTCGCCTGGGCGCACGTTATTTGGGAGGGCGAGTTTTGGAGCTTCCGGTTGGGAGTCGGACGGTTCCGAAGACACAGGGTCTTCGGTTGGGCCGGATTCGTTGGCTTCACTGTGTTCCCCTGACTCTTCACCCTCAGGTTTTAGCTCGACAATTTTTCCTGTAATAATAATGGTAAGTTAATATTCTGTATCTATTTTGTAAGGCGTTCTGGAACAAAGCAGTGTAAAGGTAACCCACACCGAGTACAAAATTAATGGTAAAACACTACAATCTGACATGACCCACCCTGAAGGACCTCAGAGTAACTATTTCCTGGGCTCTCAAGTTCTCTCTCTCTCTCTTAACCCGTCGGACACCGACAGTGCCTATAGGCATTTTGCGTCATTTGACAAATCCGCGCATAACCGTTTCGGCCGGCCCCCATATTTTATATAAATATAAAATATACAAGTCTAACAAGATTAATTACTAGGTAACAAAAGGGAATTCATGAATAAACTATATTGTTAGTATTTATTCACAAAAGCGACCAAAAAGTTGCAGTGCAGTTTTTTGCGCGCGAAGGCTGGCTTCCGAGCAGTTAAGTGACACATATTAGAGATAGTTAAGAGATCTAATTTGCTTAGATAAAGGTTTTTTCATTCATCGCCAGCAATCTTTTCATCAGGCCTATGTTTGGCCACTCCTCTAGTCATACCAGATATTTATTTCATTCTTCTTCTTCTTCATCAGCGCGCATTTGCCCACCGTTGGGCATACGCCTCTCCTATAACTCTCCATCCGGAAGGTTGTACTGTTTATCATGATTGGAGGTATTTAGCCCAATACCCGCCACGTCGGCCACACGTCTTGGCGAGCTCCACACTTTCAGGAAAATCTTTTTTATTTCCTAGGCTTGTGGCAATCTGGTCGGGTTACTTGACCGCCGAATTACACTATATTCACTAAATTTATTATTTAATTATCATTTATTGTTGAGAAAATTTAAAAATATATGTTGACGCTTAGAATTTAAATTTCGAATTTATTTATTTAGTCAACAATTAATTACTATGAAACATTGATTTTGCTTAAAAAACTAACGGGAACCGTATGGTAAAACCTTAACCTTTCCCTTATTTAATTTTGTCACCCAACTAACTAGGACTAGCCCATTCTCGGGTGACAGGAAAACCCTATTTTAGAATAGATCAACTGCCGACATTAAATTGGACCTAGTCGAGGTTACGGAGGGCATTCCACAGGATGCAGTTTTATAGCTGTTACTTTTCACTTCAATTTTATCAACCCTATTGCTAAAGGTCTAACATTGTCGTACCATATTTAAGCTGACAACCTTTACACCTATTTTTCATGCCAGGACTGATAATCTTTTCACAGCTGTTGCTATAATGAACATGATATCATTATAAATCCAAATAAATCGCAAGCAATTGTGATTAGTGGTAAAGAAAAAACATTGCCAAAAATAGATACTACATCATTACTGCCAATTTGTGTAAAGGGATATATTGTCAAATATACCAAAACTGTGAAGAACCTTGGAATTCTGATGGATGAACATTTTTCTTCATTTTTCTTAGCATGATAAGTAAACAAAACCAAGTCATTGCGATTGCCATGGTTTTCATAGTGTCCGGCAGCTACAGCGATTTCTCCGTATATTGGTTAAACATATGATTGCGTCCCCGCTGTTAATGCCAATACTCGACAATGGTGATGTTTGTTATATAAATGCCAATGAGTTTATTTTGAATAAGCTCTGAATAAGGGTTTTGAATAAGGCAGGGGCGTAGCTACCACCGTATCTGCCGTATAAATTATACGGGGCCCCCAACGTCCGTAAGCAAAATTTGTTTTTATTTCAGAAATGACAAAAGTTAAAAAAATCTTTTTTTTCCCGCGGAAAGCGTGCGTTCAAAATTTGGCAACACCCTACATCGGTTATCGCTTTTTTGAACAGCATGCTTTTTATTCTTGACCCTTCCAGTTACAACTGCAACTGCTGAAAGCAGTTTTTCAAAATTAAAACTGATAAAAAATTACCTAAGAACTTCGATAGGACATCGAGAGTCATCATCAGCTATAAATGATTTAATAAATCAGTTTGCCGAAAAAAAGGCAAGGAGAGTGAATATTTAATTTGAATTGTTTGTAAAACTTTTGGAAAAAGTGACAGATAGATAATTAAGATGAATAAATATTTCTTTTAATTTTATGGAAACATTTTTTTTTCTTTTGTGAGATATCTTTACCCTTCTTAAGGGCCCCCAAACTAATTTTTATACGGGGCCCCGCTAAGGCTCGTTACGCCACTGGAATAAGGGTCTGTAAATATCTGCCTGAGGTATGTCTTTTGCAAAAGTTCAATCACGTTAGCTGCTTTCGTGAGCAACTTCACTGGCTTCCATATCACGATTGAAGAAATTTGCATACTTTGTGTCATTACTCTACAACATCCTCAATAATGCCACTTCGCCCTCCTATCTCAAGGGGAAATTCCACCCTTTGGGAGGCAACGGTCTTCCACTTCGATCAAGCCGTAATAACATACTCGCCATTCCGTTACACCACACTTCCGTTTACACATACTCTTTTACGGTCCATTCTGTTCATTTATATAATCAGCTCCCACGCTCTGTTAGGCAAACACCTTCGTTGCTCACTTTCGAAAAGTTCTTGAAGAAAAATTTGCTTTCACACAGCCGCCGCTAACCAAATACCTCACCTTATCCTTTGCTTTAATCTTCCCTGGCCAAAAATAGTAAAAAATGGTATATTGTAACCCTAACTTATTGGCATATATTTGTATCAGATTATTTTAGATTTGACTTTATTACTTCTATGTGTACTGTACGATGACAATAAAAAATTAGGTTATGAAATGGTCAGCTGTAAGATATCGCTATAGTAATAAGTCCGTCATTTGTGCTTATTTTTTCTTCAAAAACCAGTGTAATATTCCTTATGTAATGTTACTTTTAGCAAGATAACGTTATTCTATTCTATCACCTGAAAATAGTGCAAAGAAGAGCAACAAATAAAAGACTGTCACAGTTAATTGACATTAAGGACAAGATCTTAATTATGTGAGCAACGAAGACGGTTGCAGCACTGAGAAACGAGGCATATGAAGATAGACTTGGACTAAGGAACTTGACCTGACAATATTGGAGGAGCTAATCGAAACCTATAAATTTCCAAGTGGATATTATAGTGTCCCAGTACGCAAAACGCTGTATGTCATAAACACCAACGCCTACGAACTTTGGGTAATTCAATGAAACACAATTGAACAACTGCAAATTCTAACCCAACAAAACTATGAGCAGTAGTGTGGTGGAAAACTGAATGAGTTATCAGAAGAAGTGATAAGTGCGAATCTGAACAGTTTTAAAAACAAATTGGATGCCTTCAAATAAAATCTTCAGTTTAAGCTGCTACTGTATCAAACTATAATTATAATAAAACAACAAAGTTGGACATACCATTGAGGGTTGGAAATGGAATTTCAGGTAAGCTTTGCGCTTCAGGATTATATTTTCCCATTAATTTTTTAAGTAAGTTTGAGATATCTTCTCTTTTTCTCGTGACTTCAAGTACATCAAACCATTTTGTTAATTGTTTTATTGGTAAAGAATAATCTTTAACAGGAACCTAAAAAAAAAAACAATATTAGGGAATGTCGGTACGACCGATGAAGACACTGAATCGATAGAAACTTACCTTGAAAAAACTCTCTACGTACTGTAACAAATACAAGCCACAATCGGTGTAATTGTTTTGTGCTGGGATTTTCGGGCAGGCTCCCTTTATATTGTCTTTGTTAAATACCCTATTCCCTGAAAGCTGTGAAATAAAAACACATTAGAATAAACAATTTTTATAAAGTGGCTTGTAACAAAAATCACTTTTCTATGCATTTTGCATGTTATATGTATGGGTTTTTTAGTTGTATGATTATTCCTATAGTTTCATGTTCTAATAATAATGTTTTCTTTTAAAGAATTCATAACCTATAAATCCATTTGACAGTTTGCTGTCATTGAGTTACTCCACTAACATGATGAGTATGTCAATGTTGCAATAATAAATTCATAAAAATGTAATAATAAAATCATATATTCGTTAGTAAATACTGCAGAAGACAGGGGCACTTTCATACACTAAGTAAGGAACACCATGGAGACCCGGAGTAGAGCCCAAAGTCTTTCTCGTTGCGAATCTAAGGTTGAGATTGAGAGGCGAAAGCTACCGTAGGCCGATGCGGAGGTGTAGTGCCCGGAGGAGGACTGTACATATGGGACCGCATTGATTTTGCTTTGCTACGCTCTGTATGAGTTTAAGTATGCAGTACACACGCGAGTAGCTGTGGAAGAGGGCCTTCTTGGCTTCAAGTAGCTGGCGATGAATTAGTCATTTTTGCCTATAGAGCTTTGCCTTGAATGCATTTTCTATGTGAACCAGTTCGACATGGGTAGATTTAGGGTAAACACCTGAGAAGTATTCATGGACCAACACCTGGTCCATGAATACGTAAATTATTCATTTATTTCCTCCGTAAACAAAAAAATATTTCTTTTCTTGCTTGCCATCTATGATTGAGTCTAAATTCCATCAGGCGGCATCCTGTTGCAGAAACCATGAAGGAAGGAGGCTTCTATTGCGGGCCGGGAGAACTAAAGTCTTTTAAGGAGTCCTTGTCTGATATACCATTTTAAAGTATATAATACAATAAAAAAATGTTTCAGTAAATTCAGTGCGAATTAGCTGAATTCCAGGCACTTTATATAACTGCCACTTTACACCAAAGACCCTCTAGTTCTTTGAGATTATATCGGCACTGAATAAATTGATATGTTATGACCAATTTTATTCTGCTTGAATCACTTGTGAATCACCTGCTTCAATCACTGCTCTGTGCGTAAGTGCGAGTCCGGCTTTGTATTTCTAACATCAAGGAAGAAGAAAGATGTGATGGAATAAACCTGCATTTGATGGACTATTTTTTTTTTTATAGAAACATACCGCTGGGCAAAACGTGTAGCCATGTTACGAAAAAGTGACATTCGCATGTCACTTTTTTGTAACCTACCACTGATTCTTCTATTTTTACCAGTAGTTTTTTTTCCATTCTAAATTTAGTTTCCGCGTTTCCTATCCAGAGCAAGTGGTGCTCAATTAAAAAAATAAAAAATAACTGCATTTATTTATTCCTTGTTTATTTTTTTCCTAGTTATAGGTTTAAGAAAATAACGTTACCTTTGCTGCATATTCGCATGTCAAATAATCTCTCAAAGTGGCCACAACGCGAGATCTCGATGTTCCCGGCAACGAATCAAAGATCAGTATACACGGTCTGCAAAAAAATTCAGGCAAATTAAAAGACATCCCGATTAGTATACTTGAGAGTAAGAAATAAAAACCTACTGCTTAATGGGATGTTGACCAGGATGTTCGACAGGCTTCGGCGCAACTTTCTCCTTCAGTTCCTCCTCCTCATTTTCCGATTCGCTCGCTGCCATATCCAAGTCACTCTCCTGCATAAAGAGAATAAATTGTTAGTGTTTGTTTTGGCAATTTTATGACTTTGAATTAGAGCTCGGTTAAGCCTACCTCAGCTTCAGCTTCATCCTTTTCTTCGTCATTGTCGATATCACAATTTAAAGTCATCGGATCCTGTTTTATAAGGGAAGTTATCGTGGTGTTGCCTATTCTCATTTCTTTCTTATCTGAAAATAAACTCATTCGTGAGTATAAAATGCGAAAAAAATGCGGAGCATCTTCGGTGTGTACCTTTCTTTTTCATTTCCTGCTGAGAGACCAATCGGTTATCGAGCAGACTTCGGCAGCCTTCTAGTCCGGGAAAGCAAATAATAGCTAGAAACCAGTGGCAGTTCTCATTGATGGGCACCACCACGAAATCTTTTTCAAAAATGTTAACGTTCTTCGTCCAGCCTTTGACCCGAGCGTGACGCTTCTGCGCCGGTGTCAACGAATTATCAAATTCAAACGTATTCAACGACCTGTAAAAAGCATTATCAATATAAGAATTAGTAGACTTGATCCAAAGAAATAAAACACAAGGCGATCTGTTTACAAACCTATTATGCTTCGATGGCTTCGTAGTCAATCGCTTATAAAAGAATGTGCTGAACATATGTGTCTTGTCTCTTTCTTGCGGTGTCAGTTCTTCGTGCCATAAATACTTAATATAAAAATCTATGATAACATCGTTTAAAAATACATCAACCGCAAGACAGTTATAATCATCTGTGTAAATTGTCAGACCACCCTTTCCTGGAGGATATATCAATATTTGGCGGCTTTCAGTCGAATTTGTGCTAAAATGACAAAAAAAAATAAAGAAATAAGAATAACATAATTTTGAATTTATCTACATAAATGCTGGGCATGCAAAAAAACCTGCATTAACCGGTCGGAAGCCAGCCTTCGCACGCAAAAATACTGCACTGCAACTTTTTGGTCGATTTTGTAAATAAATACTAACAATGTCATTTTTTCATGATATCCCTCTTTGTTACCTAGTAATTAATCTTATTGGTCACGTATATTATATATTTATATAATACTAGCTGCGCCCCGCGGTGATGGAAAATTGTGATAATGATGATAGAAAACTATATATCTTTATACATTATAGCCTATGTGTTATTCTGATGTGTAAGCTATATTATTGTAAAGTTTCATCAAAATCCATTCAGTAGTTTTTGCGTGAAAGAGTAACAAACAACCATACATACATTCTTACAAACTTTCGCGTTTATATAGTAGTAGGATATATAGGGTCTGGCCGAAACGGCTACGTGCGGATCCGTCAAACGACGCAAAATAGGCATTGTTGGCGTCCGACCAGTTAAGATATTTTTTTGTTTCAGGGCTGACTCAAGCTGTTTTTAATAGTTTATGTACTGTTATAGTACTAGTCATGGCGACTCAAACGAAAGAGTTGACAAGAGTTCAACTTTTGAATTCATTCATCTCAAGAGCCCAACAAATGCAGTTGATTCTTGCATTTGTTCATTCCTGCATTTTGCATTTGTTCGGTCCGCGACCCAGGTGTCATCCACAAAGTAGAACAATTCAATAGTGGAACTCGTGTTGACCCTTTTTGAAGAGATAACCGTATTTGTCAGCCCAATAAAAGCCAGAAATTATAATTTCAGGCTAACATCCAGAAATAACAAAAGAAATTATAATTGCACCTTTGATACTTTGGCCAAAAAATGAAAACAATTTAAATATTTAATGAAATTACCAATTACTAAATTTTAAATAAACACCAAACTATTGCAGCTGATACATGATTGGCATGATTTATTATTTTTCTTACTGTTCAAAGTCAGTTAAACTAGCTGTAGCGATGACTATCGTTCAACCTTGGATTGTTGACTGACAACGCCCACAGACTCTGCCGTCTGAATAAATCGTTCGAATGAATCTTTTGATAATTAAAATTGTTGGAATGAAAAGTCGTCGGCTATAAGCAAGAGTCGTCCATCGCTATATAGTTGCACATACACATACAGTGTCAAACTTCATAGTTGAATTTCAATTTTTAAAAAATGTGATAAATAGCACTATTAATTGAGTGTATTATTGTTGTCGTTGGTTAAATTATTGGGTTTTTATAATCAATCAGTCCTTTGCGAACAGCAACACAAACAGTCTAATAGCATATATAATCAATGATATTACTTATACTTGCATGTTGCTCGTGCACAACTCCAGAAACGAACCCACAATTACGCCACTAAAAATCTACATCAATGTTTCCCATTTAACTCTACTATTTAAATAAAAAGATGTCACATAGCATGTTTTGCATACCGAACGATGGCAAATAATGAAAACCTCACCATTTATTATTAGCCTGCTGCAGGGCACCCCGTGTCACCATTTTAGCCGGATTTTCTGATTCGGGATCAGGCGGACATGACTTCAACAATATCGTGTTAGCCTCTTTCATTGTGAGCTCCTCCATTTTATCCTTGCCAAATATTTGATTTATTGCACATTTTGATTCTGCAGGTATATCCTCTGGTAATAGGGTTATCCTCCTGAAGGGTTCTTCTTGGGCGGTGGGATTATAATATGGACCTGAAATTAAAATGTTCATTTGATTTGTCTCTGGAAACGCTCGAATCAATTTAAAAAATGACAAATCTATTACCATTAACATCAGTCATGTCTAAATGTCTTCTTGCATAAACACCAAACGCTGTTCTTGTGTATATGAAAAGTAGCGGTAGTCCTTTTGAAAAATGCACAAGAATTTTTACTATCTCATGTATGGGTATTGTCAACACCACATCCTTGGATTCATCTTTGACACTTGGAGCAATTATTTGAATTCCTTGATGAGATATTAAAACCTAGAAATACAGAAAATTGGATACATTGTTACAATTTCTATATGTAAGATGTATTAATTTATTTTACATAATATTTTACATATAATGTGAAGGCGGGTACCAAGCCGCGCTTGGTGTCCTTATGGATTTATCGCATCTACATCCACATCTAGTTTTGCCGTGAAAGAAAAATTGTAAATTTGCAGCATCTAGAGTTATAGCTCTCACTTTTGTAGTTCACAACCTTCTAGTTTTGGTGGGATTGAGGATCCCACCTAAAATCCTTACCCACTATCATAATACTATTATTACACTTCTGGGGGGTTAGCAGTGGATTCCGGACTAACAATCAGATGTAGTAGGTTTAGGAAAGCTGTCTTGTCACATGTGAGCCTTCGCCTTACCTCCCATTTACACTCCCTTTGAAGCCATAGTGTTTGAGATGTGGAAATCGTGGTTTAAGAAAAAAAATCTAGGAGATGATTATTTTTCTGGAGAGACCAAGATTTTGAACAAGATCTAAAGAGGTGAAACCGAGATTTGGCTGGCAGGCCACGACCGCCAACTTCCACCGTGTGAAGGTTAACAGTGAAGGCGTTCGGGGTGACGGCATTTGCGAGATCATGGTATTTATTTAGTTTGTATTTCGATGGAACAGTTAATTCTACATTAAGGGCCATCTTCCGAGATAGAGAGTAAAGAGTTATGTCTGGATGGAGGGCTGTGCATCCGAGACTTTCAGAGAATTTATACTGCTTAGAGACCGAATCCACCTCCAGAATCCAATCTGAAGCTTTCTTGACTATTGAGAAAGGTTTGTAGTTAAACATTTTTTGCCTTTAGAGCCATCCCGCACATACTGTATTGGGGGTTTGGAAGGTACTGTCAGACCCTTGTTGGCACGAGCCACTAAGAGGCTAATTACTTAACTAATTAATGATACATGCGGGAAAACGAAGATTTGGAGGACGATTGATCAAGATTTCACTGCACAAGCAATTCGAAAACTGGACTGTTTGGTACCAAACCAACACCTGATGCTGCAAACTAGTGCAAACTCAGAAATATCAAATCGTCATCATAATCTGACCGTGCTGCAAATACAGAAAATTCCATCTTCCAGCGTTTTCAGTGGTATCATCAAGGAATTGATAGTCCTACTCACCCTTTTCTTTGGCTCATATTTATATGTGCCAATTCTTATTGTCCTACAGCTAAGTTCGGTTGAGAGAGGCATGACTAGAAGTCCTTTGTCAGTCCTTTCGAAACCTAGAACAAAACAATGATTAAATTAAATCTACATAGATACGTCTTATATGGAGTTTATGCGCTTTAGGTACCTTGTCAATAAAAATAGGAAACGATTTTTCAAAGAAATGAGTACCTGATACACCAATGGCACCAGTCCGATTAGACGCGGGGAGAAAAAGAGAAAGGGTTGTTGTGAAGGATGTTGTATGTTCGATAATTAGCAATGATAATTGATAATTGTTAAATGTTATCAATGATTTTACCGGGAAATCGATTTTCGATTGTTAAAGGTAAATTTAGTACAGAAGAAAAGCAGAATAAAAAAACTGACTTAACCTATCGCCTTAGGGATATTTACCAAAATGAATCATTAAAGCGCCAAGGGCGATTTTTTTTAGACGATTTTACGCGGAATCCTCTAACAAATTTTTAAAACAAACAATATATATTTTTTAAAATAGAAATTATGTTCATTTTAAGATACTTTTACAAACTAAACTCACCGCCAGCCATATAGGTGTTTATGAAATGTTAAAATGAAAAAACTTTGCAAAATTTCTTTTTGGTAATAAACTTTTTTTGTAATATCGCATTTTTTTTCTTGATTTAAATAAAAGCAGCGATTAAAACTTGGACATTTTGTAATGGTCAACATTTTGATTAGCTGGTACGAAAGCTGTCTACAAAGATGGCTTCGCAAGCGCGTGTCAAATCTCGGTCGGCAAACTTTAAACGCCTAAATCGCGTTTATTTATAGGAGTCGGCGCAAAGATTTTTACAGATTCAGAATCAGTGTGGTGAATTTAGTCAGGTGATGTTAAAACATCTTCAATCAGAAGAGGTACCAAAACTGAATATAACTGCCTAAATGCAATATTTTGCATTTTCAGCACCGAGGCTCTATACAAGAAAGATCTCATTACATGAATGTAGTTTGGAATAAACAAAGAATGATTTTTATCGCCATTTTGAGAGAATCATAACCTAAAAGGTTTCACCACTACACCATAAAAAGTTGTAATATAGTCATCTTGCAACATAACCTAAATCAAATCGATTTAACCATAATGCAACCTTATAAACAGAAAACACTAATAAAGAATTATAATTGCATAAAACACAGGCAAAACAGCGTTTTTTTACACGAGCGCCGAAAAATCAGGAAAGCATAAACCAATGCTGTGCGTTTAATCATTCACGTTTCCAACGTCTAAAATGCACGTAATGCGATGATCAATATAAGCAGAAAACGCTAAGTAACAACTAAAATCATAAAGTCACCGTCGCAGTGCGCTAAAACCGCATTTTTTTCGATAAATGCCAAAACAGCAAAGTAAAACCGATGCAGCACGTTAAATTATTCACATTTTCAGCGGTTAAAAAGCATGTAATAATCATCAACCGTAAATTTGCCGATCCGGAACGCACTAGAAACGTAATTTCCACGCGCCTCCAAGCGCAAATTGGTTAATAAATTACCTAAAAACACAAGATACTGAGAGCAGTGAGAGCGCGAAATGCAAGAACGGCCATGTTCTCAACTTGACAGTTAAGCGGGGGCGCGTTCGGAAACAGCAATAGAAAAAGAACACATGCGAATGAAAACTTTGTTTTTTAATTTCAATCACTTAACTATTAAAATGAATATCTTTTATATAATTTGCTTCTTTAATATAGTATAAAATACTTGTGTTTCGTTTAGCGTTGTTTTTGGGGATTGATTAGCAAATTAGGGGGCCGCCAGTTTTGCATGCGGCAAACTTGCACAAATGTCACTTTTGACAGCTCCAAATTTGTTGAGGGCATATTTGCAGGAGGCAACCTTGCAGGCGGCATTTTTGCAGACGGCATTCTTGCAGAAAGCAAACTTGCATACAAACCCGAAGTTAGCAACGTTTGAGAATGGCGCATTAGGACATGATTACACGAATAAAATAATTTTATATTATTTTACAAACCAAAAATAAAGCGGTCATATGTTATTAATTTTAAATTTAGAAAAAGAAGTAGCAAATTATAATGTCAGGGTAAATTAAAGTGGTGAATATTTTTACCTCTCCACATTTAATTACCGGCATCCTTGTAGTGGATGATTCAGTACATCAAACTAAACATTAAAAAAAATGTTTTAAGTTTTTCTGTTAGGTTAGGTTTTTCTTTCCCTAAAATCGAAGTGACATTAATTACCGGCATCCTTGTAGTGGATGATTCAGTACATCAAACTAAACATTAAAAAAATGTTTTAAGTTTTTCTGTTAGGTTAGGTTAGGTTTTTCTTTCCCTAAAATCGAAAGTTGATTGCTGAGATCCGCGATGGAGAGGACACTCAAAGAAGTGGACTGTTATCCCTACCCTGACATATGAAAACGCGGCTTTTGTCGATTTCTACTCTGGTAACACTAAATTTTAAATACGATGCTTCTAACTTCATTTTCTGCAAAAATGCCGACCCTCGAAACGTTAGTTTGACATTTGCAAAACTGCCTTCTGCAAGATTGCCTTCTGCAAAACTGCCGCCTGCAAGAATGCCGTCTGCAAGATTGCCGTCTGCAAATCTGCCTTCTGCAAGTTTGAAGGGGCGACGCTTTGTCGAACGCACCCGAATTTTGCAGCTATTAACAGTGTTGCCAGATATCCGCTAACAAAAATCGTAAATTTTGCACCCGTCACCAAAAAATCACCATTTTACTGTAATCTCCATTAAAAGAAAAATTAAAATCGTGTATTTACTACATGGGATTTTACCACCTCGCTGGGCAGTGCTGGAATTTTACCACTAGTGCAACTGCACTAGTTGTACAACATTTAGGAAGGCATGGAAACAAATGCAGCTATTTGGAATCCACATGAAGGGGGATACCAATCTTCACGCTGAAAAAGATACAAATAAGTGTTTTTTGAGATTTTTGTACTGCAGTACAGTACAATTCCTTTTTATATCCGACTGCATTTATCACAGGAATGGTTGGAATAATTCACTGTCTTTCACGCTGGTCACTGTCACGCTGGCCATTTCCCAAATTTTTAATGATTCGAGGTAAAACTGATAACCTTTTGAGTAAAACTGATAAGCTTCGGTTGAGCTTAGGATTATCTGCGTCCGCACAAACACTTATGCACATAAATCTGTCTTTCATAATAAAAAGTCTATCTAGTCTTTCATAATAAAAAAAAAGGAAAAAATGTTGCAGCTCGTAACCTGTCTAAAGCCCACGACGACAAGAGGATGAGTGAATTGACAAGAACGCGCTGGACATAGCGTTGTTTTTGCATTTATTGCAGAAAGAAACATGTCCACAATGTATATGTCATTTCTGTGGGAATAAATGGGAAATGTGTCGTTTCCGCAAATAACATATTTTTCTTTCCTCGATTTCTGTGTAACTATTCATTGGATATATGAATTGTTTTGAATGAACACAGAATAAGCGGGGCGCACATACACTACGAAAATGTCAAAATGTGTTTTTCGAATAATAAGACATGACAATGTGTTGTTTTGCATTTAGTTAGTTATTTAAGATATTAGATTGTTCAACCTAGTGTTAAAATGGCAACCCTTCTGAGTGGCAAACATTGTCAGCGAAACTAAGAGTATTGTAGGGCTGATTAATTTTAAATGCCTATTATTTACTTAATCAATGATAATAACAATAATATTTATTAAATAGTGCCATCTATCGTCATATCGTCGGAAGGCAGTGAATTTTTTAGGACCTTTTTTCTCAGTTTATTAAAGTAATTAAATCTGGTCTATTATTGATGCTGATCAAGAAATTCCGAATCTGACAAGGACTATGCGGTAGGTGGGTGGACGGGAGGTGCAATCGAATTGTACTTATTTTCCCAGTTATCCAGTTATAATTTTTTTTCATTCACTAGAGTCGATCATTAAATCCACAAAAATGCAGTCTGACTACTTTAAGAAGTCGCGGAATTTGTCTGCCGGGATCTAGAAATGGCAAAAATACAAAGTCATTGCTCTCATTTTCAGTCTTTAAATTTTTGTACAGGATAATTGATACTATGATTCCACGAAAAAACACATCTGGCTAATGTTCATAATAACTAAAGCCTCCCCAGTCTTCTACTGAAGTTTGAGGCAGTGCGCACTGTTGTATGAGCGTAATTCGTTTAATGCGCATCAAACCCGTTTAGTGCGCGTTACTCTGACTAGCTTTAAATGCATCTGGCAAAGTTTTGGTGATCGCAAATCACAACCAGATGTTATCCTATGCTATCCTTATAATGTTAAGTATCATCTGACTAATGTTCAGGTCTGTTTTGTTTGTTTCTTTTGCCATTTTCCTGCTCAACGCACCGGTAAACCCCCACAAAATACATGTCCGCTACTTAACCCTTCAAGCCCCGCGACTTTGATATCGAAGTCAACTGAACGCGTCCAGAAAAAGTGATTTGATTGGGTTTTTGGTGTCATTCCGTATTCAGTTGTATTTTATTTAAATGCACGATGCATTAAAATAAAATCGAGCATTTAAATAAAATACAACTGCATACGGAATGACACGAAAAACCCAATCAAATCACTTTTCATGGACACGTTCAGTTGACTTCGATATCAAAGTGGCGGGGCTTGAAGGGTTAAAATTACTCACTGAATAATCCTATCGATGTTCGGTGACTGGCAAAATCTGTACCCAAATATTTTTAGTGTTGCGCCTAATATTTGGCGACTATTCGGTATTTGCCTGAATACCGAATAATTGAAAAATTCATATTAACCCTTGGAGTAAATGGGTATTTTCATGGATGCATCGACTCTTTTGCAGGATTTTCGGCGACATCGACCTTAAAGTACTATAACTACGAAACTACTACACCAATCATAAAAAGAACAACTGCACAATGATTGCATTGAAATTTCGAATATAGAATATTGAAATATCATTTTGTAAAACAATTAGATAATTATGAATAAATATGAGAACGTCAAAGAAGTGAAAAAAACGCGGAACCAGATCTGGTCGTATCATACTCAACGGATAATTGTTTCAGAACCAGATTTGGTCGTATCATACTCAAGGGGTTAAAGAATTCGTTTTTATTACGTTGTACCTTGATCAAAAACAGTAAATGTCAGATTTTATTCTATCTGCACTCGTTAAGGATATTCCTGGTACTTTGGCCGCTTGCAGTAATACAAAGAAATAGAACTTACATGACTCCGAACTGGGGGATTCGTCTTCCAAGTCGCTCATAGAGGGCTCCTTATGGCTGGCCGACGACGCTAGAACATTTTCAGAACACGGCAAGCGAGGAGTGGAACTATTCGAGTCCTCTTCGTCCGAACTTAAGGTTAAAATCACCGGCTCCGGGTCCATGTGCTTTTTCAGTTTCCGGTTCTTTTGCTTCTTGTCCTAGGAAAATATTAATTAGTAAATAGGATTCATTCAAGTGTTCGACGATTGATAAACATTAAACCATTTTAAGTTCTCACCGGTACGTTAGATTTCGTAAGGGGTTTTAAACCCGGCTGCTTGAGTAGGTTCAATTTGAATTCCGTCGTTATACTGCGAGTGAAAAAAGTAAAAATGAAAATCTTCATAGAAACACTTTAATAGAAATAAACTGACAGAGTAATCTCTTCTATCGATACTGAAGAGGGAATATTGGATAAAATATTAGCAGCGAGCGCAGAAGACCTAGAAAAATATCAATAGTCGAGAGTAACGGAGGGCTGAATTGTTTTTAAATCTTTTAAGCTATGTCCACACTATGCCTTTTTCGTTCAACAAGGGCATGCGTCATAGCGCAGTCAACAGCGCACGTGAGGCATGCCCTTGGCGCATGCCTTAAATCAGTTGAAAGCATAGCGCGCGCTGCAACGCACGCGTTCCCGCGGTCCGTGGATTTCTGTGCAACATACCGTTCAACATCAAGATGGCGGATGATATTACTTTACAGTTTATTGAAGACTACAGAAATTTTCCACAACTTTGACGGTCTGCAAGTTTTGGCTACGAAATCACCAAGTAGAATCATCTCGTCGCATATGTTGTTATACTGAACGATGATAACGACTCCGGTCGGATGACGCACGGACATGATGCATTCAACAGTTGCTTGCCCTAAAGGAAAGTTGAATAGAATGATGAAGGGAAAGTTGAAGATGAAAGGGGCACAGTGTGGACATAGCTTTAGACGAGCGAGTGAGATCGTACTCCTCATTCTGAAATATACAGGATGAGTTACAATTAACCACCATCTTTGAAGAGGGCGAATCAGTACGAGCATATAAGCAACTTTTGATAAAAAAATTGTGGTTGTTTCTTTTTTGAAATTTTGAAAAAAATTTTGAATATATCATAAAAACGTTGAGCATGATGCGCCATTTAGCCGTAGGTAAGATATTGCTTATATTGTTAATTAGCAATATTTTTCCTACCGCTAGATGGCGCAGTGCGCTCAAACGCTTGTAAAACGTTTATTTAGGTCAATCCATTTTTTTTTTCAAAGTTACTTACCTGTTTGTACTGATTCACCCCCTAGAAGGATGCCGGTTAATTAACACTCACCTGTATATGTGTCATTTTTAGAACAATGTCGGTTATGCCGATAACCGAAGGATAAATTGAAAAGGGGAAATTGAAATTACCCGGTAAGTTGGTGCATATGTTCCTTCTGGTGGGTCTTGTCGTCGTCTTTCTTGTCGCTCTTCTTGTCCACGAGCGGGATGGCCTTGGGCTCCTCGGGGAACGGCCGCTTGCACCTGCGGGAGCAAGGGAGAGTGAGACGCGCGAGAGAAAGACAGAGAGAGACAGAAGCGGTCGGACTGTTACCTTTGGCATTTGGAGAAGTCGGCTCCAGTGTATCCGCAGAACTTGCAGAGGGCCAGCATGCCGGGCACGTAGCGGGGGGGGGGCTCCTTGGGCGCCGGCGGCGAGGGGGCCGACGCGCGCACCGGCGAACCGCCTCCGCCTGATCGAAACGACAAAAGACGCGCGTTACTTTAACTTATCTTAGATAAGAATACGAAACGTAAAAAGACCAACTTTTGCCAGAAAACTTACAGGTATTTCTGAAGTTGAATAAAAAATATACAAAAAACCTTATCGTACCCGAAAAGCTGAGGCGCAAGGTTTTTTGTAATTAAAATGAAAGTAGTCATCGTCCGAGATCCGAGGAGCGAGGAGGCTGGGGCTGAACGTTCCACTGATTTTCAGTACGAAACGGCGAATTAACGAGCTGAGTAAACAGACGCATCGTCGCAGTGAAAAAACTGCAATTTGTCTCGCCGCAATGCGGTCGAGCGAGTCTCTTTCGGCGTTTTTTTTTCATGCCACTTTTTCAAAATGTTTCCGTAGTATTTACAGTTGACTTTGTGAACCTAAGGTGAACGTTCAAAATGCACAGCTCCATTAAAATCGAAAAAAAGAGGTGAGTATCTCCTCGACGGAGAACCTGACTATGATGATTATTTTAGGAGCGAAGAACCTTCGCCGACCGGCTGCGGTTATTGGACTATCGTCTCGACTTCGTAGACGTAGACCTGACTCTCGTCTCTGAGACTGATTACATCTGAATATTATTTTCATAAATAAAATCGATGAGCCGTCTCTCGGCCAGCGGACGAATCCGTTTGGGTATCTTTAAACAAACACCTCAGGTGGTGTGGTTCGTTTCTCGGCTAGCCTCGGTCGGCTTGGCGTTAATATTTGATTAAAATGTATGGCGTAATTTAAATATTATTAGTGTAGCTTGTATATGAGATATTTCAACCATAATTCACAATGTTATTTCGGACCAGCGAGGCTGTGTACAAAGTTTCAAGTCTCTAAGTCCAATATTTCAAGATTGAAATATGACTAGTACACTTCCCTGTGTACCGACTTCAACCGCACTTTCAACTCTTACCATCACCAATAGGAATAAAGCGTTTGAGCGCTAGCATGGAGGAATACAGACAAACAGACTTCAATCTGGAAATGGTTTAAGCGTCCCAGAGGAGCTCAAAATGGATATTCCCATCCCATTGAAAAAAAAATTTGCACATTCTCATTACTTTCCCTCCTGGTCGGTTTGTGGGCCGGAAAAATAAAAATCACAAATGAGCATGTCCCCTACATATCTCCATGCACTGAAGCACGCTTACTATGTTTCATTCGTTTACGAGAAAAAAACTAGGTTGGATACATTTTGAACAAAGGGTATATATATTCTACTAGAACCTGATGGATCGAGCGGCTGCGAGTTGACTTGATGGTGAAGCGGAGTAGTGGCGGGCGAACTACCTGCAGCGCTGCAACCGCTCGTCGGAGTGGACGGAGGCTCCATTACCTGAGGCTGTAAATTTCAGAACTAATCAACAAACAGTTCAAAAGAATAAAAGTTATATCAACTGCAGAATTAGTTCCACTCACCTGTTCTTGAATTGGCTCCTCGGTTTTGTTTTTAGAATTAATCGATACGTAGTAGTTGATATCGCTGTTGTTGTTTTGAATGCACTGTATATTTGTATCATCATTCAAAGGCACTCCAACCTGAAATTTAAAGGCAGCATTAATCGTATCAAAAAACTAAGAATACAAGTTGGCATTTTCAAGATCATTTATTTTATTTATTTATTTACATTGAGATACAAAAAGATATAAATCATCGCTCTATATGTGAGACCTCGTACATGCCAACAGGTAATTTTTTCAGGGCATGGAAAAAACTGAATAACTTCCGTCATGAGATGATTTTTTTTTGTTGTGTAAATGGGAAAAAAATAAAAAATATATCAGTTACTGTTCTTCTTCTCTGTCGTTCCCTCATTACTGAGGATCGTGGCCAATAGACAACAGTTTGCCTACGAGGCTCCTCCACTTCGACCTGTCTTCTGTATGGCGGGTCGCAGATTGTATTGACCGTTTTGTAACTTCTTTGTTGTTCCATCTGGCCGGTGATCTGCCTCTGCTTCTTCTTCCCTCCACTTGACCCCCGGAAAGCATTTTCTCCAGATTCTCTGGGTTCCTCCTGGCAACATGACCGAAAAACTGCAGGACCCTTCTCATGCATACGGTGGAGAGTCTCACTTGGATGCCGAGTTCTTCCAGGACAGATTTGTTGGTGCGGCGTGCTGTCCATGGGATTCCTAGCATTTTACGCCAACACCTACAGTTTTTTACTTTTCCTACAGTTTACTGTACTAACAATTAAAACTGTCAAAAATTTAGTTGTTTGCGAGGAATTACTACTAAGCAATTTGAGCCCTCGGGACATGGACGAACACACCAATAACAACAAAAAACACAAAATCGAATTTTTGGCATGTACGAGGTCTCACGTATAGATCGATGAAATTATACACATTATTGACGTTAAACAATAAAAGAAAAAATATACGCAGGGCAATTTTCTAAAATAGGTAGATTTGAGATTGGTCATATGACCATAATCAAATTTATTGAGTGATGTTCAATGACTTAGGGAAAATTGATTAAAGTAAGTGTAAGTTTATGTTGTTGCATGCTCAATTTGACAAAAGAAAAAACTGTTTTTCTAGACGCTCCCAGGTTGTTACGTAAATATAGGATGTAACAGAATCAGAGTGTCCGTCAGAGAGTAGAAAGAAGATAAAAAGCTTAAATGAGGATGCCACTTTAATAACAATTTTTTGTGACGCCCTGAACTAAAGATCTCTGCTTGACCTCTTAAAAATTATTTTGTAAAAGTGTGAAACCGACAAAGTAGCATTCTGTCTTGTGGCCACATTTGTAACTAACTAGATGCAACGAATTTCTCCAGGGATTAAATTTCTAAACAGAATTTGTTGAGATAGATGACTATTCTCGGGCTTTTATGTTTATGTAAAAATTAAAATTCCGAGTGTTCTCGGCCATGTAAGTTAGGAGGCTAAACCATTTCAAGTAACTGCAGCCATATAGATAAAACTGCCTTTAAAAATGGTGTCTATGCTACGGAATAATTGCTAAGTGATTGCTGCATCGCAACCATTTTATAAGGGAGGATAAATAGGTTGGGGTTTTGTTTTTAACTATTTTTAGGGTGAGTTTAGCAGTGAAGTAGCTTACGGTGGGACATATTAGGATGGAATGTTTGGATAGTAGGAATAGAGAAATGTGGCTTCTAGGTTTAATAATGAAACCAAACCAGGCATAGGCATTTTTCAACCTTTGAATATTAGTATAGGTCCGGGTCCAGGGGGAGGAGATAGGTGGGTGATAAGCACCCTCATTTCCACCGCAGGTGTGAAGTTTATTATTATTTTTAAGACCTAATCCTGAAATGCCAGTTTGACAGTTGCAAATGTGTCTGCTGCAAATCTGTGGGCAGGCGTTGGAGAGAAGGTGGAAAGGTATATCCCAACTCGTGCGCTTTTTGTTTCGAGAAGGTTTAAAGGTATGTCCCAACTCGTGCGCTTTTTGTTTTTCCCTGCGCTTTCCTCTGATGCATGCCTGTAATACCATAGCGCATGTGTCAAAACTAGTTAAACGATAGCACATGTCTCATGCATCCCGATTTGGCACCCTGAGGATAGGCGTACATCACTCCGTACATCTTGCGACACAAAATGCCGGAAGATAAAGAAAAAACGTTGCAATTTATAGAACATTATCAAAAATGTCCTATATTATAGGACCAGAATCATATAGATTATAACGATAAAGTTTATAACAATAAAACAAATTTCAAATAATTTTTCATCCAGATCGATCGCGGCTGTTTTTTGTCTTGCACTTCCTAACACTAAATACGCCGCACTGATTGCTACACTCGTCCATCGTAATCTCCACCAGGTACTGCCAGTGATCGCAATTAAATAGACGAAAGCGCATAAGTGTAAACGTATATAGGTGCATGCGTCGAGGTATTCAATAATGCATGCGCTAGACGCAAGATGAAATTGAAAGTGACGGCGCAAGATGAAGACAAAAGCACACAAGTGGGGGCATACTTTGAGGTATTTATTTTCAAGTGCTTAAATGTTTATGCTAATTCAGAAACGTCCAGTAAGCTCATAATAATGCCTTACTACTAAAGACATTGCAATATATCTATTTGCGATAAACCAGCCAAGTAAGAAGAGTTGATTGGAGAAATGACTTAAATGCAGATCTCTGATTTACTCTTTCTTGCTAAGATCCAAAGACAAACCTGCTCCAAAACTTCTTTGAGGGTGCAAGTCTCCTTCGGAAGAGTAAAGGTGATTAGACGTTGTTCTCCGCTTGGTAGTACAATAAGCATTTTGGCGCTTTGCTGTTCAGTAATCGGTACACTGTTTCCCATTAGTTCTGGGTTAACGGCTTCTTGCTGATGATCTGCAAGAGATATTCCATTTTATTATTTAAAATGTATTCCGACTATTTCAACAAAATCGAAAGTATAGCAATGCGAAATAATTGCAAGATAAAATTGACAAATATTTGAAAGACAAAACACAAATCGAGGAAGCTTGTTGCGTAAATTCATTTTGAATCTCTGGGAATTATTATTTAGAGAAAACTTACCATGCAGCAAAGGCTGAACAACTTGGATGGGAATAGAATCCTTCCTGGCCATCGCTTGTCTGGAACTTAGATCAATGTTGGATCCAGTTCTGGCCTGCATCCTACCAAATATAAATATAGTATTAATACACTTGGCATTAGTAAAAATTGCAGATTTGCATGTTATATCAAAAACTATACTCTTTGTCTGTACATTCTACGGCTTAGGTTAGGTTTATCTTATTTTCTGGGGAATCCTATGCAGGAGTAAAAAAAATTGTTGAAAAATATTCAATTGTGTAAAAAAAAAAAAGCCACATTAAAGTAACTACTTTACAGCTTCTTCCTTTACAGTTTTATTTTTAGTACTTATGCTCGCAATGACTTGCGTAGCTCAGTGTTTAACCGCTGGGGCTCCAAAAAAAGCTAATCGGCCTTTTGCGGTGGTTTTTGATCTACACCTAGCTGTTTCGGCTGGCACTGATTTTTTTTAGATTTAAAAAAAAAATAGTATAAATAAAGCGCCATCTAGCGGTAGGTAAAATATCACTAATATCGTTTATAAGCGATACAGTAAAGTACCTGGGAGTCACGCTCGACCGGAGACTCACCTGGAACAGCCACCTAGATAAAACAATTCAAAAAGCTAAAAGTGCTTTGGGTATAAACAGAAGACTGGCAGGGAAAAACTGGGGCCTTAAACTCAAAATCTCCCACTGGCTTTACACTGCCATTGTGAGGCCGATAATCTCCTACACCTCGGTGGTATGGTGCAACAAAGCCATCCAGAAAACTGTGATTACCAAACTGAACAATATCCAAAGGATGCAGTGCCCTTAGACAACTGGCGCAATGTCCTCAACTCCTGGAGCAGCTCTATATGCACTGCTGAACCTACCGCCCCTACACATTCACTTGCAACAGGTGGCGAAAGCCAGCATGTACAGGCTGTCTGCCCGGGAGAAGGTAAAATGGATCTCACAAGCACTAAGATCAGTTCTTGACTCAGTCAGTGAAACTCCAACACTCAACATGGTATCAGACACCATGCTTCTACTCCAAAACTTTGGGAAACTCTTTACAATGGAACTGCCGCCCAGAGACGACTGGCTAAAAAACCAACTGCACTTGGAGGCCGGTAGCCTTAAATGGTATACTGATGGGTCCAAATCGGGACTTGACGTAGGCTGCCATATATGTAATATATGGAGAGCGACCAAACTTCGAGAGAAGTGTAAACTTGGGGAAAGACACCTCCATATTCCAAGCGGAGGTATACGCCATTATTGAATGTGCGGATATCAACCTCGATAAGAACTACCCCAACCACCGTATCTATATCCACTCAGATAGCAAGGCAGCTCTTATGGCACTAGCCTCGAATACCATTAATTCAAAACTGCGTATCACTACTGAATTCCAAGGGCGAAAAGAACAGGGTAATTCTAAGATGGGTTCCCGGCCATGCAGGAATCGAGGAAAATGAAAAAGCCGACGAACTTGCTAAGACGGGAGCAAAGGGAACGTTATACGGCCCTGAACCTTGCTGTGGCGTAGAAAAAAGCCTTGCAAACCTAATGCTCAAAAACATATGTCTAGGACAATCCATCAACCACTGGAACAACACACCAGGGTTGAATCATTCCAAAGCGCTAATTAAGGATTACGACCGTAATACTGCCCGTGAGGCATTATCGCTAAATAGGAACAATCTACGCATACTGGTGAGGACGCTCACGGGGCATTGTGGCCTGAACAAACACATGTATAACCTCAAGCTCCAGGACACGAAAATGTGCAGGTTATGCTAAGGGGCAGAGGAAACTTCCCTGCACCTCATGTGCGAGTGTGGCCCGCTGATGCGTAAAAGATACACCCACTTGGGTGGTCATTACATCCAACCTGAGGAGGTAAAATAATCTGCAGCCAAAAGCCTGTTGAAGTTTTTATTTGACATGAGGCTTAGCGCAGAACTATAGTAGGTGGCGAACACAATAGATCAGCAATGGTCGCAGTGTTACAAGGCTCATAAAGACTTTAGAAAAGCCCCACACAACAAATAAATAATTACAAGTGATATTTTACCTACCGCTAGATAGCGCAGTGTGAAGTTTTTTGTTTTTTTTTTTAATTGTAAGTTGTTTACCTGCTTTTACTGATTCAATCCCTTGAAGGATGCCGGTTAATTAAAAATCATCCTGTATACCAAATTGAGAAAAATAGGTTTCTCGCCATTTTTTAGCGCAAAGGTTGACTTCCGAAAGGTTAAGGATCGGACTTTCATTCCAGGGCTCAAAATGAGATTGTGCTTGATAAAATTTATCGACTAATAGCAAACTTTATATACCTTTGATTTTGAGATCGTATCCGCTTCAATTCGGCAACACTGATCCTTTGGCCATTGGGCATAGAAAGCATCATGTTCTCCTCACCAGGATTGCTCTGAATGTTGGGCTGTTGCTATTGAATATTTTTAAAAGTTAAGACATATGATAACAAGGAATACAAAAGATATGGTAATTTCTGAAACTGTTGTCATAAATATTAAGAGCGCCCGCGCACTAGGCAGTCGAGAAATCCTGGCTGTGGCAGCCAATAGAACATGCACTCCAGAGCGCGACGAAGCGAATGTATGCGGCTGCCCTCAGTCCCCGCGCACTAGTCCTGGCACCCAGACATATTTTCCAGTGACCACCACGTTCGAATCACGGTCACGACTGGCTGCGTGCACTGGCTACTTAAACTGGCTGCTCAATATTTTGGCTAACGCAGCGAGGCCGCCTAGTGTGCGGGCGCTCTTTGGTATTTCTATCTTTTTATCCATACCTGCGCCTGTTGATAATGTGGACTGTTGAACTGTCGGTGCTGGACGAAATTCTGCTGAGGCAGGTGTTGTCCCTGATTGGTCAGAGCGGGTTGGCTGGCGAGCCCGACTGGCTGAGGCGTCGTAGGCCGGTCGGCAAAAGCTGGATTTTTAGTCAAAATGGCAGCCGTGATGCTCTCCTCCAGATCATCCATGTCCCCGCTGCTTTGCTGGCCCTGAGCTGCTTTCTTAGCGGGGATTGTACGATTTTGCATCACCTTTAGGAATAGTTCGAAATTATTACCAACAGTTTCTGGCATATCAGGTTTTCAGTTTTTTGCTACTGGTTATTTTGTCTATTACATTGTACCTACATGTCCATGAACTGTAAATGTTTTTAAATTACGTAATTAAATAAATAAATAAATAAATAAATAGATATCAAAGACGTTAATTTTGAGACAGACATAACCACCTCAGACAAAATACTACTGAGTATGGATTCAGGAAAAGATAGATTCATAGATATATTTATTTTGTAAGATACGAGGTGTATAAATAAAGTAGTAAGACTAAATTTTATGAAACTTTTTTTTAATAAATTGAAATTAAAATACCACATTGTCTCCTTGGGAAGCCACACAGCGTTGGAGATGGTTTGCCCATTCTTCATAGCAGTGCTAGAACTCAAATACTGGAATCACCTTCAGTTGCCTGGCTACAGCCTTTTCAATGTTCTTTAATGTCTCAAAATCTTTAATGTCTTTTGAGGTGAATTTTTAATCTTGACAAGGAGAAAGTCACAAGGACTCAAGTCAAGATGTTCCCTTTTTAATCCACCCCAGAGTTGTTTCCCTCCTGTTGCCCTTTTGTTCCTGGAATAGATTTTATGGAACCATTTTCGCTCCAGTTTTTTTCATCCCCAATTCATTGGTGACAATCTGATGAACGGTTGTGTGAGTCAAACTTAACTCTTCCCCGATCATTCTCACCGCCAACCGACGATCGGAATGCACAAGATCCCGGATTCTGTGAGTTTTTTACCACTCCCTGCAGTAAAGCTGCGAGGTTCACCTTCAATGGCCTTCTGAGAATTTTTGAAACGACCTGAAAAGCCAGGCGTTTGACAAAACAAAATTATTGTCACTCATTTTCAGAATGCACTAAAAAAATTGTGCAGACAAGCGTAGTGTAGAAAGTTTAAACTCGTACTGACGTAAAGAGAAATCAGATGTTGGCCCGTCACCCCTCCAAATGGGAAACCAACAGTGTTGCCAAGTTGAAGGCTACACTACCAGTTTTATTTATTTACACACCATGTAAGTTGTATATATATATATACATAAGTTTTCACTATACACAGAGCACAGATCAGTAGGATACATACAAAATGTATAGTATGAGATGGTGTGATCATTGCATGGTGCGAGATGGTATGATACATACAAAAATAAACTGTCACCAATACAGAAAAAGAAAGAAGAGTACATAATAAGTTATGGTTCGTACCGTACATACATAATATGGAGGTACATAAATTTCTTATAGGAAGACGCATAAGACATGGACTCGAGTATACAAGAGATTTAGAACCAGACAGGTATTGATAATCGCAGCCTTTAAGCTATGTATTCATTGGTAAATATTGTTGCGCAACGTTGAAACATGTTTCGCTGTGATCCTGAAACATATACATATTGCTATCCGGGAACAAACCGGCTAGGGAACAAAGCGAGACAATCAGCTTTATAATAATTGTGGATGTGTTTCGCTACGTAGAAGCAATGTGGCCGGCCATAAACAATTGCAAATGAACTCATTTTCGATTCAAAAATTGACGCTTGGAAAGACATTTAAAAAATTTTGGGAGTTTCCAAAAAAATGTGCATCAAAATTGCATACATTGATAGTTTTGAATTCACCATACTTTTTTTTTATGAAGAGAATCATTTCTTTTTAGATACCTATAAGGAAAAGCTTAGCGAGAAAAACTAGCCTTCCAGGCTTCATACTTGTAACAAATGACAGTGGACAGAGTTAAAATTTCTGCAGCTTGATCACTATGGACACTCGACGACGGACACGGCGCCGCCGCCGTATGTACCGTATCTGCCCCTCGAGTGCCGCATTTACGCAAGGAGCAATTTGTGTCACTGTCGTATGGCAGTTTATGAGAGTTCGTTTACGCCACTGGACATTTCACAGTGGACAATTATTTCGTTACCTCGAACATCGTTTACAAAATGGACGTCTACGGTGCGGCAAACGCGTCGTACGGTGAAAAAAGCGCATCGTGGACGAGAGCTCTCGTCGTTTCTACGGCGCGGCTAACGCGCCATACGGTGAAAAATGAGGTGCAGGCGGAGTAAAAGAGCTAGGATTAGCGACCGGCGCGGGACTGACCTGCGGCTGCACGGCCTGCGTCACGATCTGCCCCTGAGCGTTCAAAATCCTCGTCCCCTGCTGCGAGCGCTGTCCGCCGGCGTCCAGAGCGTTCTGCCGTTGCTGCGCCAGCTGTTGCGCCTGAACTTGCTGCACTTGCTGCTGCACCTGCTGCACTTGCTGCTGCTGCTGCTGCGACTGCTGCGGGACCTGCTGCTGACCTAGCTGCTGAACCTGCCGCTGGGCCGGCTGCTGCGCCTGCTGCTGGATCTGCTGCTGCACCGACTGCTGCACTTGCTGTCCCTGCAGCTGGTTCTGGCGCTGCGTTAATAGAAGCTGTTCCAGAAATACAAATAGGAGTGAACGTGCGAAGAGTCGTTTATAAAAAGCAGTATCGGCGGTGGGTGCGGACCTGCTGCTGGTGATGCTGCGCGACCCGCTGCGCGACGTCCGCGGCTGGGGCGGCGGGCGGCCGCGGCGGGCGGCTCCTGGCCGGCGGGCTGGCCCTGGCCTGCCCCGCCCCGGCGTTGGGACGATGGCTCGCGTTACCCGCAGCTCTTTGTGCGGCTACATTCGGACGTACCTGTATTGTGGCCAAATAGACAGTTTGAATGACCATTTCCTAAAGGTTAAAGTAAAAAGTTAAAGTCGCTCGGTTAAAGTACCTACTTTAAAAACCAAATTTTACCCCAGAAAATTGAATCACTCATTGCAAAAAGGGCACATGTACATTTTCCCCCAAGATTCACATTTACGGAATAATCTATAGTATTTTGTGTATTTTAACTCAAAATATGTGTGACAGAAATATTTTAAAGTAATAATGGCACCTCCTACGACATTCTATATCCTAGATTAAAAGAGATAAAACGTATTCAGCCTTAGAAATAAATGCATTTTAAATTCAAGCAACGCGTATAACGGCTGTTTAAAAAATAATGGGAGAAATAAACGTCGTCTGAGCCGAACCGAGCTTAGACCGCCGGTCGAACGGAGCTCGGCAATGTATGGCTCTTAAAATACCGTTAGCCACCACCTGGGCCTATTTTAAGGGCATTTTAGGCTAGTAAAATGGCCGACGCTCAACAATCAGCTGATATTTTGACGTTTTTGCTTGGATGCATTCGTTTTTGAACGTGAAAGCCATTTGGTTGTCATCTGTCAATTTGTCAGATAATCGGTCGTTTTTTGAAATTTTTGTATTAATTCGTGAAAATCAAAAGACATCGAAGCTTTTCGCGATGCGCTTGAAGAAATTATTTATTTAGAAGACTTGGAAGTCATGGAAAGGCTGTTTGCCATCAAGGCCTAGGCAAATAGGCGTGTGCGTAGTCGGAAAATTTATCAAACGCAATTTCATCCATTTGTTCTCGACGACTTAGATTTTAAACCGAAATTCACGAATTAATGTAACAAAAAGCGAGATTCGAGGAACTAAACGGCCCGAACATGATAGTTCGGCCCGACCAGCAGACATGATAGTTCCGTTTTTGTAGCGATGTCAAGAAATAGCCAACTTAATCTCGATTCTCGAATCGACTGGAAATCTCGACTTTTGCATTTATTTGTGTCGAATGATACATTGTATGAAATAATTTCTTTTTATAATGTAGCATGTAGGTATATTTCAACAGCTAAACAATATAATATCATCATCACATTTATTTAATAAAATTATTATAATTAGTTGAATGGAAACAAAGTCGACTTGAATGTAATCAATACCTATCCACCGCTTGAACTGAGTAAAACTTATACTTGTCTACGAATCTGTTTACGCGTTGTGTAGTTAAACGTAGCTAAAAATGCATTTATTTCTCAACGTAGCGAATCCGAACAAAACAGTCGGTCAACAGCTCTTGAATGCGTTTAGTAAAACACCTGGTCAACAGCGTTTAACAGATATTTTTATTTCTAGGGCCGATTGTTTGATGCAGAAAGAGCCCTTGTGCTTCTATGGATGATTTTTTTTGGAATTTAATCTGATCAAATCAAATAAACCACAGAAAAGAATAAACCATAAACAAATAATTAGGTATTTATAATATGCCTGGGTATTTATGATATAAATATTTCCAAATTGAAAATAATGCTTTTTAAATAATTGCTAATGGTTTATAAGTGGACAAATAATAGGCAAAAACAGTCGGTCAACAGCTCTTGAATGCGTTTAGTAAAACACCTGGTCAACAGCGTTTAACAGATATTTTTATTTCTAGGGCCGATTGTTTGATGCAGAAAGAGCCCTTGTGCTTCTCTGGATGAATTTTTTTGGAAATTAAATCTGATCAAATCAAATAAACCACAGAAAAGAATAAACCATAAACAAATAATTAGGTATTTATAATATGCCTGGGTATTTATGATATAAATATTTCCAAATTGAAAATAATGCTTTTTAAATAATTGCTAATGGTCTATAAGTAGACAAATAATAGGCAAAAAAAGGAAAGATTTGAATAAAATTCATTAATGGACAAATTCATAAAAACGACACATTTTTTGGGTCATAAATTTGCCTCTATCTCCTATATTTCTTACACATATGAAATATTTTCCATCACATATGATGTGAATAAATTAAGCTATAAACGATATACCTACCAATTCAAAAGTTAATCCGTATTTTCTTTCTTCCAAAATATCCAAGTGCACTTTCGGCGATTAGCGATAAAATTTTATTAAGATTATAAGCCAAACTCGATTTTTATAGCATGTACATGCAAAAATAATGATTTTATTTCAGGTAATGGTCCAGTTGTACTGGCTAAGACATTACACACATCCGCAAATACTTACATAAATTTTGGTTAAAAAAAAATACAATAAAAGTTGTCTTCAGTAAAATAATATAACACAGTAGGAATGAGTCATTCCATATAATAGTGCTGTATATCTATACCAGAGAAACAAGCTACATTCAGGGCTCGCTAAAGCCCTCTACAGACAGGCCAATTGCTTAAAACCACATGTGCAATATTTAATTAATGTTTAAATTGCGATACAATCAGAAAATCATTGCTTGTAACTCATATCAAACAAATTAACTTATCAATATAATTATAGTCTATAATAATAGTAGTGCATTGATTGGTTGAACTTTGGTTGACCAAATGATTTGTTAATAGAATTGAGGAGCTGTCAGATCAATCCAATCAATATTTACAGATTTAAGTAGAATATAAAATAACAGAATTGATTAGATTAAAAAACATTACTTCATAAAATTACATTTAATATTGCTATCATATAAAATTGAAGTCTTCCCTGGAACAGGTGCTGCCTAGTTAGGAGTGATGCAGAATTATTATTGAATATTTTGGAAAAACACTTCGATATTTCTGGACCGACACAGGTGGTCTTAAAAAATGCCTCATTCAGTGATTAATTAAGTAAAGGAAGATCGGAAACTGAATGTAACCTCATGACATTTCAAAAACAGAAACATATTTACACACATATAATTTACAGAACCTCACATCTCTAAAAATATAAATTACCTATGCATATGTAAACAAGAGTGAATTCAGATTTTTATTTTTATAACATAAAATTTTGTATTTTGATTTATTGTATACAATATAATAGAATAGAATAACTTTATTGTGCTATAAAAAAATACTTAATGAATATTACACTGGTTTTATAAAAAAAAAAGACAATTTATACACAAATGGTGTCTAATCGCCATATCATTATAAGAGGGTTAGGTATTTTTACAAATGTACTCTAACAAAAACATGAAAAAAAAGAATTGATTTCTCGCACATCCCACAGCAATTATTTTATATCACATACTAGCTGACCTGTGCCCACTTCGTTTAAAGGCTGCCAAAAGGAGGGTTATATTTTTACTGCATATGTATGTATGTATTTGCATGGCAATTTGGCTATATTACCGGGTTTCAAATAAGTGAATGAAATGATTATGTTTATTTTAATTGTTCAAAACTTCTCTGTATACTATATTAGATGTAATGTTATTATTTGGTACCAAAATATATTGTCTTACAGGAGTTTCAACCCGAGATACGGTTGCTGTTCCATACCTATGTCGTATTATCTCTTTAACCATTTATACAGTAAAAGGGAAATAATATGCAGTAAAAGGGAAAAGTCTATTGTTTTAAACACTTCAGATGAGAAATTTACTTATTTTGATAAGAATTCATAATTGTTGATAAATATGACCAATAAACATGACCTAACAATTTAAATTATTTTTTTATATAAAAAACTACTTTTTGTGACTTAAATATAAAAGATAAGACATATGCTGTCGATGACTTTTTTGTAGGCATTATCAAGCTCTACAACTTTTCTCTAGAACTCAATCATATATCTCTCATCGTTAAGACAGCAAGTCGTAAGAAACGTTTTCGTTCGACCGTTTTTTCTCTGACTTACTTTGCAAATCTAACTACCACGAAAAAGTATTTTAATTTTTCAGATTAATATATAGCCTATGACACTCACAAATAACGTGGCTTTCTATTGATAAAAGAATGTTCAAAATCGGTTCAGTAGATCCAGAGATTACTTCCTACAACCTCACAAACTTTACCTCTTTACAATACTAGTATAGATGAAGGGTTACGGAGAAGAAAGATCAGTCAATTTGACTTTTTAAGATGAGATACTTTTTTTAAGGGGTATACATTTGAGTATTTAAAAAAAAAATTGAACTGTTTGGTTTACAGACAAGATATACCTGCCTAAAATGTCCTTTTTAAGTAAGTAAATTTTAAAAATAGAATTACCAATTTCTTTTTTTTAATTAAGTTTGATTGTTTTTTCTTGTAATTCTTGACATGTATCATCCGGTTTAGTTCTAAAATCAATGCTCTACTATATTGAACGTCAGGAATACACCAAACCAGAAAATAAAACTAACCAAAACCATGTAAATGAATGAAATATGAAGAAACAGCATTCCAAACAAATGAATAGAGAACAACCCACTAAAGTGGCGGGAAGACAATACAAAAAGTACCGAGGAACCGTTGAACAAAGAAGCAAAGCTGATGCAGTGCGAGGCAAGGCGTGTCCTGTACTGACCTGATGCATCATTTGCTGATGGTGTTGATTGGGCCGGACGGGCCGAGGCGGCTGACCCCTCAATTGGGGGCGAACCGCAGGAACATTACTCATCGCCTGGCTCAAATGATGGCTCAGCATTCGCACTTGCTGAATCTGCTAGCACCGTTTTCCAGCATTAATACAATGCAAAGGACCCCACTGGGAATAAAAATACCTATGTGAAAAATGCCATTACCTGATGCTGAGGAACTTGCTGAATCTGCTGCTGGCGCTGTTGGTGTTGAATCTGCGGTTGTTGTTGTTGCTGTTAACGAGAGAAATAAATCAATTATAGTCATTTTCACGATTCCTGGAAGAAAGGTTCGCAATGAGACCGAGGATGCCGCAGCACGAGCATCGCTGGTCACAGACTATGTATCCAGGTACAGAAGCGTCACTGTGAATGTAGTGCCGTAAATGTGCTTGAGTCATGTATGAGTGAGTCTAATCCATAGCACTGACTAAATAGCGTATTACATTGCTTAAAGACATACTACAATTTCGTTTTATAACAGTATAGCATTGGAATGTTTATATCATAGCTTTTATTATTTTAATATTATTGACATAACGTCATTTTTAAATTTGATATACAGGTTTAAATACACAATAATTACGCACTTTAAAGTTCAAATTTACCAATAGATGGCATTCTATCTATCCATATTATTTTTGCCTATACAGGGTGAGTTTTAATTAACGGGCATCCTTAAATGGGGTGAATCAGTGACATCAACTGAGCAACTTTTGATAAAGAATTGTGGATAAAACAAAATTTTGAAAATTTGAATAAAAAAAAAAAAATTGTATAAAAATCCCTGAGCACGATGCGACATTTAGCGGTAGGTAAAATTTTGCTAATACTGGTTATTAGTGATGTTCTACGTTCCGCTAGATAGCGCGCGCGCTTAAACACTTGTCAAAGTTTTATTTATCAGTCAAGAACTTCAAATTTCCAAACAAAAGAAAAATAATATATATAATTTTTTTAAAAATAAAAGTTGCCTACTTGCTTGTATTGATTCACCTCCTCGAAGGATACCGGTTAATAAAAACTCACCCCGTATATAAATGTGATAAATGGCACTAATAATTATATGTAATTATTGTTACCATTGTTAAAATTATTGGGTTATAAATAATCAATCAGTACTTCATAAAAAAAAACATTAATTATCAATGATAAATTGCTGTTAGTTTAGCCGTTGATGATATATTAGTGCCACCTGCATTTCACCGGCGCAGAAGGGTTGCCAAATCGTACTATGGAGTTGAGCAATCTAATACACATATAACTGTACATTTACACTAAACGAAAGTACAGCTACAGCAAAAGCATTCTGCTCTTGCTCTTGCTCTTCCAGTGTAAATGATTACTAGCCATTCTTGTTCGTCGAGGAAAATATCATTTACACTAAAAGAGCAAGAACATAAACCTTTTAGAGCAAGAACGGTAGAACGATTTCGCATTCTAGCTGTTTTTAGGCCCTAGAATGTATCGAATGAATGCTCAGAAAGTTATCAACTTCACCGAGTAATCTCACGACGACGATTGTATAATAGCAAGTGCTTAATTCATCGTAATGCACCAGTTGATTAAAAATAAAATGAAACGAAAATATGGCGCCGTTGCTGGATGACAGCTCTAGTGGATAGCAGACTAAGAGTGCAACATGTGGAAAATATTATGACATGTATGCGCTCACAAGATGAAAGTGAGAGAATGCTGCAACGCTTTGAAGAGACCGCGTGGTCAAGCGAGCGCGTCTGAACAGGAACGAATGCTCTAAGCTACTGTTCGCGCGCTCTAGCGTCATTTACACTAAACGAATGAGCAATTTTTTGTTGCTTAGATCATTCTATGTCGTTACCGCCGAACGGCGGTTAGAATGCTCTTAAGCTTATCTAGTTAAAATCATGTGATTTTGGCAGTCGGGGTAGAATGAGCATACGCTCGCTTGGTGTAAATGCACAGTTATGATGGGCCATAGTTAGAGCTTTACTAAATTTCTTGAATATACTGATGTGTTAGAGCTATTTTCGCAAGAAAGTGCCAGGATTTCCATTAAAGCAATGTAGTCGCAAAACCTTTTTTGTAGTACTTTTGTATTTTTGTGGATTACAATTATTATTGCAAGCAAACCGACGAACTTGACGGAAACCTTACCTCGCTGAAAACGTTTCATAAACGAAATGATAAAATGACAAATGATATTTGCGGCTATGTTCATTATTTGTAAGAAAATCAAGCATCTGCAAACTCGTTGGCGTTTGACAATCCGGTGTCTGCAAAATCAGCGTTTTCAAACTGGGAGGCTTCCATCGGGCCGACGAATTGAATAGCATCTTTAACTCCCGAATCAGCAATAGATTTTCGAACACAAACCTGAGTAATATATCCTGCGTGCATGACCACTTGCTGGTGGGGCATCTGCTGTTGCTGTTGTTGCTGCTGCTGCTGCTGTTGTTGTTGTTGTTGTTGTATTTGATGTTGCTGTTGGATTTGGTGCTGCTGGATCTGTGCTTGTTGCAGTTGGTGAATATGCTGCATGTGTAACACATGCTGGCCGCCCTGAGGCGTCTGTGAAATTAAAAAAACTAATTGTAGATTCTAATATGTTGAGTTTGCAATTTTAACTCTCCCAAATATATGGACAGAATGACAGTGGCAAGCATGACATAATAGAGGCATAAAAGAATGGCCTATTCAGTTGCAAAATCTTGCTACATATATTTTTAAAGATAATTATGCACAATTTACACTTTCACATATCAGCGGTCCTATACTGTCATGCCGGGCGCCCACGGGACGGCTTGGGATAAGCCACATAAGAGAAGATGTTGAGTGTGGCGGCTGTGTTTGCTCCGCTTCGGGCACCTGCGCTTTGTTGATATAATGAATGGAAAAACATGGACCAATTATGTCAACAGTATCAAAAATGCACTGCTATCTTTCTTCTTCTTCTTTTTCGGGTGTCTCACCGACCAGGTGCTTTGTTAATCCAATAAATGGAAAAACATGGACAAATTTTGTCAACAGTATTAAAATGCAACAGTATTAAAATGCGTTATATTTCTTCTTAAGGTGTCGCGAAGGTTGGTAGTCAGCTCCGCATATTTTTCCCTATCCCTCGCAAGGTGGAATAGTTCCGCAGCACTTGCGACTCTAGTCCACTTTCTTCGGCCTATGTTTCTCTTGCCAGTGACTTTCCCCATCATTATGAGTTGCAGGGGGTTGTAACTATCGCATCTGAACACATGTCCCTGATATGCAACCCTTCTTCTTTTGATGGTGTTCTCGGTGACTCCTCATTGGTAACCTTTTCGGTCCAACTAATTTTTAGCATCCGTCGGTAGCACCACATCTCCAAATTTTTCGCACCACATTATCTTTATAATGCGGATAAAATTCCACTAAAACTCATCTTAGGAAAAAATAGTTGGCTTCTCAATATCGGCTGAAAAAGGAATCCTCTGTTTTAGACTAGACGTGGAAAGTCGCAGCGGAAACCAGAAATGCAGCATTCTAACAGCAGCGTGGAAAGCAAAACTAAACCTGCGAGGAAAGCAAAAACTAAACCATGGCTCAATTTATCCTATTCAAACAGCCTTCTAGGTCAATCATGGTCAAGTGGCAATTGCATTCATGATTCTGTACATTCGTTATCAGAAGCGGTACTTAATGACAGAACATTTTGTCCTCAACAAACACTTCACAACCATCGGAAAGAGGACAGGACCTATTCTCAGAAAATGTGGAGAGGATGCTTTGTGCTAGTGTCGCGCTTTTGCTAAATTATAACAAAAACTATTAGGGAGACCCTTATCCGAGTCCTATCGAACTACTAACGGCACAAACTGTAAATTCAGGTTACTACTCCGCTTCTATGTCTTAAGTGGACTACCGGAAGTGGATCGAGGAAGCAAGCGTCACACAGCTTGGTACGTAGGATGGCACAATGCATCTCTACAGACAATAAAGCCATCGAGCGATGATATACCATCAGTCACCGCCCCCGGGAGATTTTAAAAAAAATGGCCAGTCGTATCCAAATGGAAATTACTGTCACGATCCTCTACATTCGGAATCAGAAGTGGTATAAGAAGAAAGGAATAATTAATTTCACAAAAATGAAAATCCACAGACTGATTATCTAAATTCAAATAACTCAAGATGACATTTTGGTCCCGGGAGAAATTTGTGCTCAAAGGTCGAATAATACCTTTTGCCGAGCCTAGAATAATTTTCCAAAAGAAAATACTACCTTAAAGGATGTATTGTACATACATCAGTACCTTTGGGTACCGATATATATACCGTCATCTTAGTATAGCGAAAATGTCATACTAAGATTTATTTTCTTGATATATCCATGCATTTCGAATTTTATTTTCTTGATAATAAATGAAGAAGTGGAAGTGAAACGTACTGAGTGCTCTCGTCTGGCGACAGTTTAGTTATTATGAACATCGGCCATATGTGTTTTTTTCATGGAATTGTAGGATCAATTATCATGTTTAAAAAATCAAGACAGGGAAAATAACAGCAATGAGTTTGTATTTTTGTCTAATTTCTAGATCCCACCAGATGCATTCTGCGATTTCTTAATGTAAAATTTCAATTTCAATTTCAAATAATAATCCGCGATATCAATTTGTATTATGAGTTTTAAACGTGTGAAAATAGGGGCGATGTATTCGTAAGACACATAGAACTGAAATAAAATAACAAGTCAGACTCGTCAATTGTTGCTATGCCAAAACATGCGCATGACGAGTATCAGCTGTCACATGTACCCAAAGGGTTAAAGAAAACTGCTTAAATAATACATAAAATCCGCAAGATCTACCTCTGAAGACTGATCTAAGCACACATTTCTAAATTAATTCAAATCAATTCTTCAATTTTTTTTAAGTTACCTTCGATAAATTAGAAGAAAAAATATTTATTAAGGTTATTTTGAAATGGGTTGTTTCACTGCCCCTCCCGTATACAAAATATGATGCAACTCACATGATGAACGGTGTGGGGCGGCTGCTGCGGCGGCGGGGGCGGCGGCGGCTGCTGCGGCGAGTGGATCACCGAGTTGGCGGCCGCCTGCACCGAGTGCACCTGCACCGAGTGCACTTGCTGCGGGTGGCCCTGCACCGAGTGCACTTGCGGCGACAGGACTTGCGACGGGTGACCCTGCGCTGACGCATTCTGTACGGCCTGCGTTTAAAAAACAACTTTATAAGACGCAAAGCAAAAAAGTAAGAAAACAAATGGTATTATACTCCATGTAACATAGATAGTCGCTCCATGTAACAGCCATGTGAATGAAACTCATAACGGCATGTTTTTAACCCTTGAGAATTTGTTTGTAGATGGTGGTAGTGCTCGCATACTAATATATAACAGTGGCTTATTCAATGAAGGCGACTTTTCCAGCATTGCAACAGATAAACTACCGATCGGTGGTATTCACATTCCAGCGGTTAAAAATCAAACTAGTAGTCTGATCAACAAACATACTGACATTTTTCTATAAACCATTATTTTTAGTTTATAAGGTTTCCAAAGGCTTGAAAAATGTAAATTTAATGCAGCAAATTTGTTCCTTTTTCGGATCATAAAGAAACCGCATGAAGTTAGCCACAGTAGGGTTGAATGATTACTTATTCTTTTAAAATGCCTATAAAACTTTGTTTTTGTTTTTATGTTTTATTGTAATATTGAGGGTCGGGTTAAGGACATTGCGATGAAGTGTGATCAGAGAATTTGGGGAGGAGGGGTCAAAAATTATCAAAAAGGGCATGACATATTTTTAAGAGAGCCTCAAGCATGTGAATAGAAGGGTTATTATATTTACAGTTTGATTTGATACACTAAAATTATGACACACATTTTTAGGTAAATGCTAATCAAGCTACTTTCCATGTTGAAATGCAACGTGAGGGTCTTCACAATGGAAAACTTTAATCACACGAAACTAAAACTTTTACGTAACTACTTCCATAATATATATAGTTGAAACATTTGTAATTATATGTTTTATTTAGATTATGTGACGCATCATGCTCACCTTTAAACAATCACAACATACAATTATATACCACCACCACCATTCTCCTAATGCAGACAGATAAACACCTTTTTCCAATAAATTAAAAATGAAACAACAATTTTAACAAAAAATTGATACAAAAGAGAATGGGCATTTTGGACTAACTTTTCTAATAGCTGTAAATCATATTCCAATTGAAAGATCTCTTTATGTAGAACATTTATTACTATAATACCAATCTTAATTATGAGCCGTTTCTGAGTTATATCCTAATAAATATGGCTAAAAACCTAGATCCCCTAGGGCACCTAAACTATATATTCCTAAGAATGCTCCAGTTTGTCAGCAGTATATAGAGGGGGAAATACTGGTATATGTTGCTTGAACTCTATAATGTGTCTCATAATTTCATTGTCACTCTGTTTACTAACGTATGTAATAGGCTAAGGTCAGCTGGGCACATGATATGCCCAGTGACTGTACATCATAATACACTATCTTTTATGGATCTTCACTGCAAATAATAAATTTTAAATAAATAAATGGCATGGGGGTTTTTGTGTAATTAGCCATAATTAAAAAGATTCTGAACTTCAAAACTCTGAAACGGCTCATAACTGAGGTAAGTTGTAGTAGTCATAAATATTCTACATAAATAGATCTTCCCAATGGTAACTATGCTATTATTATTGGAAAGGTAGGTCAGCGTAAACATTATACATTTTTGCCCATTGTCCTTTAATAATACGATTTATACATAATCTAAAATACACAATTTATACATAATATCTATTCTGCAGAGAAAGATTAAAAGTTTGACACAAAGAAACACTTGTTCTGTCACTTTTATATCTATCTGAAATATACATATATAATTTTACTGTATATATTTTATATTCTACGGTCATAATACGGTTTAAATATTAAGAAACTACACTCGCCCATGTATTGCAGATATAGCAACTCGTGTGTTTTTCGCCATCACACATACGGTTGATGACATCATGCGCCTGATTTTTTCTGTGCTCTGGCCTTTGTATTCCAAGGGTATTGGATCGCACCCTCTATCCAAAGTCAAAGTCGAAGTGAAATGACACGACGCAGCGATGTCGGATATCAGATCAGAAGTGCGACGGCTATGTGTGAGCGGAGTTGTAGAATAATCAAACGGAGGATTACAGAGCGTCAGTTCCGACTACACAGCAGCTCAAAAAATGCAGATTTCTAAGCATGCCAGATTTTATGCAGAAACACGCTATAAGAATCTTAAATAACATAGACAGTTTTTAGTAAAATTGTGGATCTTCCAGTAATCTTAACATACTTACCCTCCTATTGCTATATTTATATGAGTTCCTTATGCTAATAGTTGAGGACATACCAAAATTTTTAAAAACTAGCGGATATACCTACATGATCCATCTCAATGTCGAGGAACAACTTATTATTTAACTAGCCCTAATCTCAAAATTTTAAGCAGACCCTAATTACGCGAGAATGTCCTGCTTTAACCAATTGCCGAAAAACTTATAAACTTCATATATAGTAAAGGCAAAACATTATTTTTTTCCTAAGTCACTAGTTGATTTATATGATATATGATATAAATTATGTATGATATGATACACGAGTTATATGATATTTTTAGTAAAATTTTGCTGATTACTTATGGAACAGCGTATTGACGAGGGTATACTATAATGCACACCGAAGAAAATCCAACGAAATTATATTATACCCCCATTCCATACCGAGGTGACTGGAGTTAATAAATAAGTAAGCAAATATTGCATTAATAATAAGCATTATTAATACAATAAACCTCTCAAATGGTGTCTCGATTTTTACTATATAGGCAATTAATGTGTAGTCTATGGGCTCGATTGCCTTTCTTCGTGAAATAAAATCAGAATTAGTTTATATGGGCGAAACAGGCGAATATGTTAGAGCGGAATATGAAATGAATGACTGTCACTTTTCCAGCATAAAACTAATAATCGAACATAAAACGGCATAATGTAAGACTGGATGAAATGTTTTGAAACTAATTCAGATTATTTATTAGAGGCAGGTAGTTTTTGTGCATAAAAAAATACGATCATTCATTTTACATTCCACTCGTAAGGCACTGCTCTGTGTCTTCGCATGAACTATTTTCCAATATTAGTTCACGAAGAAATGCCATCGAGCCCAATGTCAGTTAATAGCAATCATTGATTAAAACACCAGCTTAAGCTTAAAAGCTTTAAATTAAAGTAGCAAAACGCACGCTGGGAGACCAATCAACGCAATTATTATAATTCAACATTCATTCATGCGCAGCGACACCGAGGATAAAACCAAACAAGACAAACTAAATAGCGAAAGTGAGACAAGGAGACAAGGGCACCGTGCGTCGGTTTAAAATTGCATGCTCTGACAAACCTGGGGAGACTGTAAGCCGCTGTACTGGGCGCCCTCGCCGTACGGGCCCTCGGCCATTTTCGCTTTGGGAGGCTTCCGAGTGTAAACGCGTTTTTTGGGAGCTTTGGCCTTAGGCGAACCGCCGCACGGCGCCTATACAATCCAAACACAAGAGATCAGACACAGAATGAGCGTGAGTGATTGTTAATTAGGCACCCGTTTGAGCATATGTATCACTGTAATCATGCCTTTTTACAATAATATATAGAACGGAGCAGTACTGCGTGAAGGGCTGTCTTTTCTAAATTCTCATCGTTGGTCAGCGACAAATATACACTATTTTCAAGAAAAAAGTGTAAATAGAAATCAAATCGAACTCCACACAGCACGACCCGTATCTCAGCATTAATATAGAGCAGCATAGACCCAATAATCATGCAATATTATTATGCAAATTTAATTGTTATAAAATAATTTCGCCGCTTTATAAAATTGAAATTATAAAATAATAAAGCGATAAGAAAAGTTACATTACAGAGAAATATTGCAAATATACAAGGGAACGAAAGAAAATAAAAACAGAACCTTAGGCGCAGCAACTATTTTCCAAGAATTAGTCAATTTTTGGTAGCGATGGGAAGCCATACCGTGATCGCGATCGAGATAAATAAATGCGTTTATTAAAATGTGAAATTATTTTTCAACGGCGACAGGTCATTTGGACGAGCGTTAATTTTATAAAAGCCAACACAAATCGTATCTAAGTAAGCTCGGTTTACGCACTAGACTGAATCGGACAATTTGTCCCAAAAGTAGCGGAGTCGCCGACGTTTCCCGCCACTTTTAATACTACAATCGGATTTATTTACCCCGAGAATAACACGGTTTCGAGCATAGTTTCAGATGATGAAAAGTCTTTTCACTAGCAAATATATTTCAACCGAAAAACTACCAGTTTGCAAATTCTAAAAGGAGTAAGTTACTAGGAAATAATTGCAAAATAGGAAGGAGAATACGCACACCGATAGAAAGGAACGGAAAAGTAACTACGGACAATAACGAAGCGGGGCGAAACTATCGCGAGGGTTGCAGTGCAAGTGGACGCTTAGGCGCGGGCGGGACGTACGTTGAGGCCGGGGCGCGGCTGCGGCGCAGGCTGCTGCGGTCGCTGTTGCTGCAGTTGCTGCTGCGGCTGCTGCTGCTGCGGCCGCTGCTGCGCCACGAGCGCCGGCGCATGCAGCACCAGCGTGCCGTCCAGCCCCAGCGCGCCGGTAGCGCTCACTCCGCCCGTCTCCGTCGTATAGTACACCTGCTCGGGTCATCCCACTCGTTCAAATAGCCTCCCATCTTTCGTTTAAACCATTCTTTTAACCGCCGGAAATGAAAAATAGCTCAGGCCTCGACGAGAAGGTATCGTAATCCAAAATGGTCGCCGCAGCCGTCCAAAATGACAGGCCATTTAAACGCTCCACCTCTAAATATCGCTCGTTAGGATAAAAAAATATTATTATAAGAGACGCTATCCGACGTACCGACGGCGAATCTGTAGCGAAATGTAGCGGAATGAAGCGAAAGAGAGTAACCCCAACGCTACTCTCTTTGAAAATAAGCAATCTACGAAGTGCATTTACATATCCTACAATCGATGTAACGATGAAAGTTGACTCAATCAAAAGAACAATTCTCGACGTTAGACGGTAATTCTCGCAGTTACGTCGAATAGGCGGCCAAAAGTGGTCAATTATGATGAGTATAAACTAGCATAAAAACGTAGATTAGGGCTGTTCAAAATTGTATTTATCTCCTGTGTCGTCGAAACATATATAATCTGTCCCTATATATATTGCGTATTCGTCGAGTGGATAGGTACTAACGATGCGCTTCAAAATTATTTTTTTGCAAACTCGCAACATTCCGAAACCGTTCTTTTCGTTTGATGTTTTTTTATCGATACAAAATTTCTTGTATTATTCGACATTTAAAATAAAAGGCTTCCGAAGCCGGCGAGCGTGCGGAATTAGGTTAGCGTAAAGCGTCGACGTATCGATCGCTGCATATAACAAAATGTTGAAGTTTACAGTTATTGAATTATAGAAGAAAAATGGAGTCACTCTAGAGCGAGTCCGAAACGGGCGCAATACAATACTAATACTGGGAAGCGCGATCCAATGCCCCTATTACACGATGGCGGCGACTGGACCCAGTAACTTGGAACTTCGGCTCCGGGCACCGGTCGCACAGTCGGCCGGACCGAGTCGCGAGCGCGGTCGGCGCTGAACCGGGTGGAAACTAGCGTCGGTACGAGCCCAGCGGCGAGTCGGAGCCGGGGCGGGTTATGTACTGCCGCATCGCCGTTATCGCGCAGACGGGGCATTGGACGCGAGCGGCTCGCCGCGCGGCAGAAAGAGCGAGCGACAACCCACCTGGTTGTCGAGGTGGATGCGGCGGCGGTGCTGCAGGGGCGGCGGCGGGCGGCCGTAGTCGTCGGGCGGCAGCGGCGGCTGCGCGGGCGGCGAGGCCGGGGGCGGGGGCGGGGGGGGGCGGGGGCTCGCTGCGGATCAGGAACAGCTGGGGCTGGTAGGCCACGCCCCCCCCGCCCACGCCCATGCTCTCCACCACGATCTGGGGCGGGCCGCCCTCCGACACCAGGATGCCGCGCTGATGCTCCGCATGCTGCACCACCAACTGCCGCAAACGCAACGCCCGGTTAGCCTCTCCCCTCGGAACGGCGCCGTCCGCTCTATTTTTTAATACCTCGCGATGCTTCGACGGAAACGCCGGAGGCGGCTCTTCGCTTCGATTATGACGAAGACGAAAGACGATATCGTTCCGTCGCATCTATCGCGGCGGTTTATACGCGCTTCTGCGTCGACGCGAAACGCCTCATCGGCCGGCGGACGGGACGAACGACTCGGCGGTTATTAAATAAGAATTATTTTATAATCGATAGAGATTTTTTTTAAAAGTTTTTTAAAAATTGCGAGCGAAAGCGCGACCGCAGGCGATTAATTCCGTATGCGTCGTTTCGTTTCCCCGTTTGACTGCGCTTCGCTTCGGCGACCGATTGAAAACTCGACCCGTGCGGGCGATGCTGCGGTCGAAACCCTAGAACGTCTTCCCGGAGCGAAATATTACACCGAACTTCTCGGCGGCGCTCGGTCCCTCCGCGAACATAAAGATAATAGCAGTTATAGTTGTCGGAATTTCCGTCTCATTCTTACTTTTGCATGAAATTTTACACCAGTGTTACGCTTAACCGCAGCATAAATAAAACCACCAATGAGACAATGGCCTTTAATCTTTTAAAAAATGCCATCACCGCCGACGCTCGTGTCGGGGTTATTTTATATCTACGAGCAATAGGTATACTTACGAATAGTAAAAAGGTTCAAAAGCGTAAACGAGTCACCTGATTAAAAACCCTCGCAAAACGCTCAAAATCGCCAAGCGCTTACTTGGACCAGATTTTACTTCCCACTCTAAGTTCCCGCCTCGCTATATTTAAGTGGGGACGTTCATTAGCCCACTGTTGGTTTTATTTGATTCCTAATAATTCCGTTCAGCTTGGGTGGCATTGGCTAAACTCTATGTCATCTGGCCTGCCCAACCTTTTGCCGTGGCGGGCAAAAGGTGTTGCGCTCCGCAATATATTCAAACTGAATAACCGCTTACATTAGGTAGAGGCCAGACAAGCGACCTTGAACCAGTGACTGGACTGAAGGACGGAGAAATCCGGCCAAATCTGGTAGTAAGGGCGCGAGGTTGGCCCACTGTGTTCACTACCCAGTACCTCGCAATAAGGCGTTGGCTTCTGACAGGCGAGTAGCGTAGCTAGATTAGTGGACTGTGTTGTCCCTAACTTTCTACGCTCACTCCAGGTTTAACCAGTCGAAAGCCAGCCTTCGCACGCAAAAAACTGCGCCACAAGTTATTGGTCCATTTTGTAAATTAATCCTAAAAATATCGTTTTTTCATGAATTCCCTCTTGTTACCAAGTAATTAATTTTGTATCATGTATATTATACTACATTTATACAAATATATATGGGGGCCGATCGAAACGGTTACGCGCGAATCTGTCAAACAATGCATATAGGCACTGCAAATGCAAATGCCTATAGGCACTGTTGGCGTCCGATGGGTTAAAGAACGATTAGATATCGTTATAACTTTCTACAACGTTAAGGAACGGGTTAAAGAACCATTCCGACGGGTTAAAGAACGATTACATATAGTTATAACTTCCTATCACGTACACCCGATGTAGATGACACCTCGAAAGTGGTGGTTTTATTTAAGCTGCCATCTTGTGCATGGCTAGATTTCACTAACTAAAGCCTAACTTTTGGAAAAAAGAAAACTACAAACCTGCTGTTGTCCGTACTGTTGCTCATCAGTATTAAATACGATACTAGTAGTGTTATCGACACAAAAATTAGGATAAAACCTTCGCAAGTCTTCCACTGATATTTGTTGACCCAATAACTGATTGTACTGAGCCATTTTTTACAGGAGCAACTGAAAAAAAAACAAATATAGAATCCAGAAAAAATTGTTTGAAAATGGTGGCTATCCTTAAATCTGCATCGTTTAGAACCTCAAAACATAAATTAACGCCTGTTTCCCTTCTGTTTCGGCGGGTTTAAGGTGTAAAACACAAAATTACGGCCAGACACGTCAATCGACAAAACGATCTCCGCCATTTCCATTAGCAAATTATGTCGGATCGCCCGTAATTCTTACAGAAATACGATAAAACCGCGTGCGCCGTGTACAAAACTTATAAATCCACCGATAAAACGCGTAAAACATCACCCGAAATGCAATAATCCGCCAAAACATCGTTACGAAAATGTCCTACATTCATTGCTGCATCTCACTCGCGAAAAGGCCAACCCTCTTTCATCACATCAAAAGCAATCATTTCGAAGAAATAACTAACCTCACGCCATGATTATTGCTAAAACCCGATTATAAATTCAAAATAAATGTATATCATCGTAAAACTAACGAATTATTTCGGAAATAAAACACACTAAACACAAGATAGAACTCCATGCATTATAGCGTGCGCTACTAGCGATGTATTTTATCGCTATTGGCACGCTATTGGTTTTAAGTATTGAGACCTTGGGGAAAAAATCTGCTTGGAGCTCGTTAATATTATTTATTATGAGTGAAAATAATGGTTGTATCTATAAAAAAATACATTTAGTGAGCGATTCATTGCAAATAAAATATTTGTTGATGGATAGTGCAGTTTTGTTGATTAAAACGATCTTCATATTAAAAAAGCATCGCCCAATTCGATATTATTGCAGTATAGGAATCTCTTCTAGATTGTTGAATTTTTAACGTCACCAGACTATATTCACCACGCTGATTCCGAATCTGCAATAATTTTCATTCGGTCTCAATAAATAAGCGAGATATAGGCATTCAAAAAAGCGCCAAACCCATACATTTTGGTACTTAGGTTGTTTTTTTTTTATTTTAAATAATACATAAACACCTATTGGGCGGTAGGTTAGATTAGTTTTTTTTAAACAACCCTAAAAACTGAGTTTAAAAAACTTTTCTTTTTTTTTGTATGTAAATTTGGTCTCGAAATTTTACGCGTCCGAAGCTTTTTTCTTTCACATTCAGCATTACAATGATCAAAGAATCTAGTAGTATTTCTTTATTTTTTCGATTTCTGAGAAAGGTTCCTATATTCCAACTACCATTTTCAAGTAACAATTATTGTATAGGTAGGTACCTACGTAATGAACATTAAACATACTGATTTAGTTTACAACAAAGAAATAACGTTTATATGCTATTAGCGTCAAAATACATCACTATACTATTCAGCAGCGCCATCTGTCGCCTTAACTAATGGCGGGCTCTTCAAAACAAAAAGTAGCCTTGATAACAATCTGCCCATACTAGTACAGTCAAAGATGGCGGCTAACGAATCGTTATATAGCGGTTGCGTTGAACTGTCCGCATAAACGTGGCCATTTCTTTTATTGCCTTTTTTTACTTTATCGATGATATAAAATGATTTCGATTTATAGATCACAATAATATGCTTCATTATAACTTTCTATGTTTTGTCTTGCGGGATTTTTATGTGATTTAATTCAAATACTTGAATTTTGTAAAATACATTATATATTTTTTTCAAATGGCAATTGAATTATTTACTCGGATGACGTTTCTAGTGGGCAGTGGGGTTTGTCATTTCGTATTGTTTTTACCGATGACTCATTTGGGCGATTGCTTATTTTTTGTTTAAATTATCTTAATCCATTCATTTGCAAGGTTTTATCGAAGTGAAATCATAGTTTAGGAACGGTATTACTGGTTAAAAGTGTCTTTTTTTCGTTTAAATTGGTTAACTGTGTGTTTTTCAAGATGTTTTCTAGCAGTCCCAATTACTCTAAGCTCAAAACCCACCTTCGGCTGGCGATTAATCGATTAAAACTGTTAGAAAAGAAGAAAACAGAGTTGGCCCAAAAGGCCAGGAAGGAAATAGCAGATTATATCGCCGCTGGAAAGGCGGAGAGGGCTAAAATACGAGTGGAGTACATCATACGGTTGGTTATTGAAATACTTTTAAGTATTAACGGCCTGGTGGCATAGTGATTATTATATGGTTCCGGGCTCGATTTCCGACCGGGTCACCATTTTCCGTTGGGATAAAATAAACGGAATTTCTGTTGAATGCAATAACAAGACACACGTTTGCACACATGTTACACGCATACATGCATAAAAACACTTCATAGTGGGGTTGGTTGTAAGAGATTATCATATGATAATTAACCCGCACATATTTCACAATAAAGAGTAAAAAAAATTTTTGGCGGGTCATCCAAGTAGTCTTGTAATTTTGTTTCTATTTTTAGGGAAGACTACATGGTGGAAGCGATGGAGGTAGTGGAGATGTACTGTGATCTTTTGTTAGCGCGTTTCGGCCTAGTAACGCAAATGAAAGATCTCGATGACGGTTTGGCTGAGGCGATATCCAGTCTCATATGGGTCTCACCGCGAATGCAAACTGATATACAGGTATACTTATTTCTTAATTGGATTAATGGTAAAGACAACGCGATTGTTGTCGTTCGTTTTAGCGAACTAAGAGAATAAAAAAATACATTCGTCCCTCCCATGGTGACATTTTGGCCATTTTCACTCTAAAGGTCAAACCGCACTAGGATGGCGCGTCACTGCAGCAGAGCGGCGTGACACTACCAAAACACCTAATGCATCGATGCGCACAGTATAATTTATCAGTTCGTTATCTGGCTAATAAGATAGATGAATGAAATAAAAAGCGTTCTACTATACGGGCTCACAATATTCCAAAGTCTCGCTACGAAGAGGGAGAATACTACACACTTTTTTCCATGACTTAAAAGACCCTGTTCGATTTCACACTTACTTAATCCAGGATGTAAAAAAAAAGTTTTATGAATTGTTGCAAATTATAAAGCTTTTTTTTTCGCTCTTGGATTTTTGTCTTTTGAGAGATATATTTTATCCCTCATTACGCCTTTCATTTTTCTTTACAACAACTGTCTGACTTTCCATGTTAAAACGCAAGAATGGACTACCCGCTCTATACCATATTCAATTGGACTATTTCAGGGCTGTTGCCTCTCCCCGACGATTTTTAATATAGTTTTTAATATACTTCTGGAAAGCCTGAGCCAGTTTGACAGGAAGTGGGGCTACCGTTTTAAAACAGACGGCCAATACACCTCGTCGTGCCTCGCTTTTGCCGACGACCTAACTTTCATTACCAGAAGCCCCAAGCAGCTTTCCCTGCTATTACAGAAAGTGGAGCTTTTCTGCGACTGGTCAGGCTGTATAAAAGTGAAGCCCTCCAAATGTTTTTGCCTTGGACTCGCCCGCATGGGCACAAAATTTACATCCTATGACCCCAAATTGGTCTATAAGGGCTCTAATATCTCCCTTATAGACCCAAACAATCATTTCAAATTCCTCGGCAGAAAAATCACCCATCAGGGAAAAGACGTCTCGGGCGATCATGTTATAGAGCATTTCAAAAGTTGCCTGGCGAAAATAGATGCCTTGCTAATTTCTGGCCCTCGTAAGGCCTGGATCTATGACAATTATCTAACGTCACATTTGTCATGGCCCTTTCTTATTTACGATTTTACCAAAACCCAACTGTCCCGTCTAGATGCACTGGTGACAGCTAGTTTAAAATCCTGGCTGTCCTTAGCCAAACCAGCTGACCCCTCGACTCTCTTCAGGTCCAAACAAAATTTTGGGCTAGCGCTTAAACTGCCCTCTCTGCTCTACGCCAACTCCAGAATAACCAAAAATTCGATTCTGTGCAATTCCAAAGATCCGGCAATATCGAAGCACGTAATAAGTGGCTGTAGTGATTCAAATGAACTACAAGCCCGCGTAGACTTCCACAAAAGGTTCCTTACTGGAATCAGCCAGAATGGCACTGGTCTGGGGTATGGCAGTACAACCACGAGCGACGTGGACTTGAAGAAGTCTCTTTTGCGGGGAGATTACGACAGCAAGAGTATGGCTCATGCTATTGGCCTTCAATGCCAGAATGATTGGACAACAATTGGTGACTTTTGCATTCCGCCTCCAATGCACTGGAAAGTAATGCTCTATGACTGGACGCCAGAGATGCTGAAATTTTATTTGAATGCCTTTCAGCATACACTTCCAGACCCCAGTAACCTCGCTCGTTGGAGCTTTGCCGAGGATAGTTCTTGTCCCCTCTGTAGCAATACCCCTTGCACAGCTAGGCACATTCTAGCTGGCTGCAAGGTGGCCTTAGATCAAGGACGGTACACTTACCGCCATGACAAAGTTCTCGCTGTTATTCGCGAGGTAATTAGTCTCTCAGTGGCTCGTGCCAACAAGGGTTTGACAGTATCCTCCAAACCCCCAATACAGTTTGTGCGGGATGGCTCTAAAGGCAAAAAACATTTAACTACAAAACCTTTCTCAATAATCGAGAAAGCTACAGATTGGATTCTGGAGGTTGATTCGGTCTCTAAGCAGTATAAATTCCCTGAAAGTCTCGGATGCACAGCCCTCCGTCCAGATATAACTCTTTACTCTCTATCTCGGAAGGTGGCTCTTATCGTAGAATTAACTGTTCCATGGGAATCAAATATCCCAAAAGACCACGAGTACAAATTAAATAAATACCATGATCTTGCAAATGCCGTAACCCGGAACGGCTTCACTGTTCACCTTCACGCGGTGGAAGTTGGCGCTCGTGGCCTGCCAGCTAAATCTCTATTTCACCTCTTTAAAGATCTTGGCCTTTCCAGAAAAATAATCAACTCTTTCTTAGAAAAATTATCTAAAACTGCGATTTGCGCATCTCAAATTCTATGGCTTCGAAGGGGGAGTGAATGGGTGGCAAGGTGAACGCTCACATGTGGCAAGACAGCTGTCCTAAACCTACCACAGCCGGTTCGTAAGTCCGGAATCCACTGCTCACCCCCCAGAAGTGTAAAAAAATAGTATTATGATGGGCCCGACTCCGGTCGGTGAATTCCATGGCAGCTCCGTTTGTATTTATTGTATCAGGAAATATTTTTTTCTGTTTTTTTTTCTGGTTTCTGCCAGATTAACCCATGTAGAGTCCAGTTATTGAACTGAGTCCTTGTCATCAATAATCTGTTTGTCGACTGTCAACCAACTGTCAATAATTTATAACAATTACGCCAATTATTACAATTATACGATCAACGAGTTTATTAAACATTTTCTCCTTAGAATTTCAATTCAATGATTTTTTTATTATTTTAGAAACAATTTAAAATTTTATGATTGTAATGATTACTTGTTCGGGGGCCCGGGGGCTCCCTAAACGGTGTGGGCCCATAGGCCAGGGCCTACTTGGCCTTATGGCTTATCCGGCAATGTATATCGCACTAGCAGCAGCGGTGCGATGTGTCGCGCAGGGGCGGACCGTGAGTTTGTGGATCCTTCGGCTAAATAAATCAGCCTTTATTTTATGGTATAGCGGCATGTCATGATGCACCGCTCTAGTGCGGTTTGATCTTTATCCAACAACAATTGAAAATGAATCTAATACACAATGTGGCATAACTGTAGCTAAAATCCATCCGGAGTTATTACCTTTTTTCCTTTTTCGTATCTGAATTAATGAGAAATGTAGCAATCTCAACCATCGTATGCGGTACTACCACAAAAACCACCATAGTAAACTTTCATATCTGGCACTTATGTCTGGTAAAAATAAAGATAAAAAATCTCCCCGGTAAACAAGCCATATATCAGATAATTAAACAGATATTTTTAATAGTCTGACAGCGAATCCTGACCGTATAGTAAGGTATTTTAAATATAAAATTGGATTTCATCAACATTTTCCAAAACTGTCATCAGCCGGGTACTGTCGGATTAAGCACTGTGTCTTCTTTTATCGGTTAATACAAATATGTTAGGTTGGCATGATCATTTTATGATACCAGGTAGGTATTTTATTGAAATAAATTGAAACCAAACTAAACATTACCAATAATTTATTATGTCTAACAAACACCTGAAATGAAAAAAGTGGTGTACTTTGAAAAGAATATGTTTTTATTTAATAAAAAAAATGGCAATAATAGAACGTCATGCGGAAAGAACGTCATGTTTTACTAAAGACTATGCATCCCACAGACTATGCATTATAATGATCTGTCCGCGAGTAACGTAAATGATATAGCCCAGTTATTTTCTAATTATTTCAACTCCGTCTATGAACATTCCCCAAATCACTGTGACTATGAAGCTGCGCTTTCCTATCATAATGATATGCCCATAACAGATGTGAACATATCGGAAACTATGACGCTAGCTTATCTTTTAAAATTAGATCCCAGCAAAGGAGCAGGGTACGATAATATACCTGCCTTTTTCGTTAAACATTGTGCTTACTCATTATCTAAACCTCTCAATATTATATATAAAAAATCTCTGCGAACAGGCACTGTACCCTCTCTTTGGAAATATGCATTGGTAACACCAATCTTCAAAAGCGGAGACAAGTCAAATATGTCAAATTACCGGCCTATCTCAAAATTATCCACATTTGCGAAGGTTTATGATAAAATTATATGTGATTCTATCCTTACATACATTAAAAAACATATAAATAATGAACACCATGGTTTCTTCCCGGGCAGGTCAGTCGATACTAATTTAGCTGTATTTACGGAGTATTTAAATAAGAATATGGACAATCGAATACAAATTGACACCGTGTATACGGATTTTGCCAAAGCATTCGACCGCGTAAATCATGACATATTATTAAAAAAGATTTACTCTATTGGTATAAGAGGTGACCTTTACAGATGGCTAGTATCGTATATTAAAAATAGGTCGCATTGCATCTCCATCGGTTCTGTTATGTCACAATGTGAATTGATACCTTCTGGTATCCAACAGGGATCACATTTAGGACCTATACTTTTTATTCTGTACGTTAGCGACATCGGTGAATGCTTCAAACATTCAAAATTCCTGATGTATGCAGATGACTTAAAGATATATAAAATTATTAAATCTGAAAACGATTGTGTTCTCCTCCAGAAGGATCTCGACTCTTTGGAAATATATTGTAACAAAAACAGGATAAAAATGAATGTAGCAAAATGTTTCCACATAAGCTTTACGCGAAATAGAAACACGATTAACTATTCATATTAGATCGATGACATTCCTATCGTGACGTGCACTTCTATTAAGGACCTGGGTGTAGTTTTAGATGACAGATTAAGCTTTCGGGCTCATATTGCAGCTATTGCCGAAAAATCTAGTAGAATGCTTGGCTTCATAATTCGCGCATCGAAACCATTCACCGATCCATTAATATTGAAGGTATTATACAATGCGTTTGTTCGATCTCTACTTGAGTTTGCTTCTCCAATATGGTCTCCCTATTATCAGGTCCACATTAACAGACTGCAAAATATCCAAAATAAGTTCGTTCGATACTTAAATTTCAAGACGAAAAGTTATTGTAATACTACTAATGAGGCGGCCTTACTATTTAAAATAAATTCGCTATGTTATCGGCGCAACTTGAATGATGCTCTGTGCCTCTATAAAATATTGAACGGTATATTCGATTGCTCTGACCTGGTGGGAGCGATCAATATTAACGCCCCAATGAGGACCACACGCCAATTTGACCTGTTTCGATTGCCGCGCTTTAAAACTAATGCATCAAGGAATGGAGTACTCACACGCTGTTTTGAGCTTTATAATACCCATTTAAATGGTATTGATATGTTTAATAATTCCATAATCACTTACAAATACTCCGTAAATCAAACCCTAACCGATACAATAAGCTGACTTGGTTTTTAGCTATTTTTATTGATTATTATTAATATTATTATTATATTTTATATACGCCATTACTAATATCATACCCGCTCACACTCCACACTTACACGCTCAACACACTCCCACAAACACATATACACACCCTGCATACTCGACTCTTATGTACTTCTAAAATTGAAAAAATTTTTATTGAATGTACTTTAGTTTTATTAAGTAGTTAAAAAATAACGTAATTTATGTAATTTTATTGAAATCCGTAACCGGTTTTATTTGTTGTAAATCTGCATACATTAAAAAAAATATTATTACTGTAATACTGTGTGATTTCTCAATAAAGAATTGAATTGAATTGAATTGAATAAAAATAGCAGTGTCATTGTCCAATGGTCCAATGGCATTAGGAGTCAGAAATCGCCCTGTTAAATATTTATTTTTTCCACAGGAATTAAAGGTGATATCTGATTTGCTTTCGCTGAAATATGGGAAGCCTTTTGCGGACACTTGCCACGACGAATCGAACAAGTCCATCAGCGAAAAGTTGAAACATAAACTGTCCGTGCAGAGTCCACCCAAAATACTCGTCGAGAAATACTTAATAGAAATTGCGAAAATTTATAATGTTGAGTACGAACCCGATCCACAAGTGATGAAGATGAATCAGCCGAATATCGGTAAGTCGTATGACTGGATACCTTTAAATGCTTTTCAGAATACCTGTTATGACAAAACACAGCAAATTGAACATGGCTGTTCTTGACAAATTCGGAACCATTCGATAAGTCTGTTTTCCGTTTTCTTATACAAGATTGCCGGTAAGATACTGTCTGATATTTTGAAGCGAATCCATGTAGCAGATACAACGGAGACATCGTAGATTCATTTAAACTCTATTACCGCAAAACACTTTAACTTAATTTACAGTGTTTAGTCATTACATGATAGATACACTCAGTGGCAGTCTCTTCATATAAGCCGAAAAGCCCGGCTTGCCTGTTCTTCGTAATTAACAATTAAATAAATGAATAACACAATTCGTAAAAAAACAATTAAGTAAATTAATTTGCTAGCGCAAACGAGTGCTATCTAGCGGACGCAGCTCGCTTCACGCGGCGAAATTCGCGGCACGCCGCGCCGTCGATAAAGACAGCGAGCGATTGCTGCAATGTACCGACGTGTCTTCGCTCGCTCGCACATATGGGCTTTCGATACGGCTTTCAAAATCAGTGTACCTCTCACTCTAACCAGTGGCAAATTACGCAAAACAATTATAAGTATATAGAGGACTTTACTATGCAAGCCAAAGCCAGGCATGCCCATGACGTTGAAAGCGAACGTGTCAAATTATCGCAACGTGAGAGCAACTTCACTTCACTGTAGTTAGTTGGTTGGTATTATTGCAGTATAGCAACCTCTTCTAGATTGTTGATTTTTTAACGTCACCAATAATAAATACAAACGGAGCTGCCATGGAATTCACCGACCGGAGTCGGGCCCATCATAATACTATTTTTTACACTTCTGGGGGGTGAGCAGTGGATTCCGGACTTACGAACCGGCTGTGGTAGGTTTAGGACAGCTGTCTTGCCACATGTGAGCGTTCACCTTGCCACCCATTCACTCCCCCTTCGAAGCCATAGAATTTGAGATGCGCAAATCGCAGTTTTAGATATTTTTTCTAAGAAAGAGTTGGTTATTTTTCTGGAAAGGCCAAGATCTTTAAAGAGGTGAAATAGAGATTTAGCTGGCAGGCCACGAGCGCCAACTTCCACCGCGTGAAGGTGAACAGTGAAGCCGTTCCGGGTTACGGCATTTGCAAGATCATGGTATTTATTTAATTTGTACTCGTGGTCTTTTGGGATATTTGATTCCCATGGAACAGTTAATTCTACAATAAGAGCCACCTTCCGAGATAGAGAGTAAAGAGTTATATCTGGACGGAGGGCTGTGCATCCGAGACTTTCAGGGAATTTATACTGCTTAGAGACCGAATCAACCTCCAGAATCCAATCTGTAGCTTTCTCGATTATTGAGAAAGGTTTTGTAGTTAAATGTTTTTTGCCTTTAGAGCCATCCCGCACAAACTGTATTGGGGGTTTGGAGGATACTGTCAAACCCTTGTTGGCACGAGCCACTGAGAGACTAATTACCTCGCGAATAACAGCGAGAACTTTGTCATGGCGGTAAGTGTACCGTCCTTGATCTAAGGCCACCTTGCAGCCAGCTAGAATGTGTCTAGCTGTGCAAGGGGTATTGCTACAGAGGGGACAAGAACTATCCTCGGCAAAGCTCCAACGAGCGAGGTTACTGGGGTCTGGAAGTGTATGCTGAAAGGCATTCAAATAAAATTTCAGCATCTCTGGCGTCCAGTCATAGAGCATTACCTTCCAGTGCATTGGAGGTGGAATGCAAAAGTCCCCAATTGTTGTCCAATCATTCTGGCATTGAAGGCCAATAGCATGAGCCATACTCTTGCTGTCGTAATCTCCCAGCAAAAGAGACTTCTTCAAGTCCACGTCGCTCGTGGTTGTACTGCCATACCCCAGACCAGTGCCATTCTGGCTGATTCCAGTAAGGAACTTTTTGTGGAAGTCTACGCGGGCTTGTAGATCATTTGAATCACTACGGCCACTTATTACGTGCTTCGATATTGCCGGATCTTTGGAATTGCACAGAATCGAATTTTTGGTTATTCTGGAGTTGGCGTAGAGCAGAGAGGGCAGTTTAAGCGCTAGCCCAAAATTTTGTTTGGACCTGAAGAGAGTCGAGGGGTCAGCTGGTTTGGCTAAGGACAGCCAGGATTTTAAACTAGCTGTCACCAGCGCATCTAGACGGGACAGTTGGGTTTTGGTAAAATCGTAAATAAGAAAGGGCCATGACAAATGTGACGTTAGATAATTGTCATAGATCCAGGCCTTACGAGGGCCAGAAATTAGCAAGGCATCTATTTTCGCCAGGCAACTTTTGAAATGCTCTATAACATGATCGCCCGAGACGTCTTTTCCCTGATGGGTGATTTTTCTGCCGAGGAATTTGAAATGATTGTTTGGGTCTATAAGGGAGATATTAGAGCCCTTATAGACCAATTTGGGGTCATAGGATGTAAATTTTGTGCCCATGCGGGCGAGTCCAAGGCAAAAACATTTGGAGGGCTTCACTTTTATACAGCCTGACCAGTCGCAGAAAAGCTCCACTTTCTGTAATAGCAGGGAAAGCTGCTTGGGGCTTCTGGTGATGAAAGTTAGGTCGTCGGCAAAAGCGAGGCACGACGAGGTGTATTGGCCGTCTGTTTTAAAACGATAGCCCCACTTCCTGTCAAACTGGGTCAGGCTTTCCAGCAGTATATTAAAAACTATATTAAAAATCGTTGGGGAGAGGCAACAGCCCTGAAATAGTCCAATTGAATATGGTATAGAGCGGGTAGTCCATTCTTGCGTTTTAACATGGAAAGTCAGACAGTTGTAGTAGGAGGCTACAATGTCACGCACGACTGGTGGGAAGTTGTACCAGCGGAGTGCAAAGTGGAGGAGACTGTGTCGGACTGACCCAAAGGCATTCTCTAGGTCGAGCCAGCATACATTGATTTGGCGTTCGTGCTGTCTCGCATCCTTGATGGCAGCAGCCAGGAGAGAATTGTGCTCGAGGCAGCCCGAGACGCCACGCATGAAGCCTTTTTGAACTGATACTCCAAGGTACTCATTCCGGTGCATGAATTCGCTCATACTCGTGTGGACTATGCTAAAAAAGATTTTGGCCACAGTGTCTGTGAGAGCAATGGGCCGAGCGTCCTTTGGTCCGGTGCAAACTGGGACCTTCGGAATTAAGATGACTGTCGCTCGGCCAAAATTCTGTGGGACTACACCGCTATTCCATATATTTCGGAAGATGGATCCTAAATATTGCAGAAGGCAGGGGCATTTTCTATATTGACCACGCTGATTCCGAATCTGCAATAATATTTATTCGGTCTCAATAAATAAGCGAGATATAGGCATTCACAAAAGCGCCAAACCCATACTTTTGGTAGGCTAGGTTTTTTTTATTTTAAATAATACATAAACACCTATTTGGCGGTGGGTTAGATTAGTTTTTTTAAAAACAACCTTAAAAACTGAGTTAAAAAAAACCTTTTTTTTTAAATGTAAATTTGGTCTTGAAATTTTACGCGTCCGAAGCTTTTGTCTTTCACATTTATAATTACAATGATCGGATCTAGTAGTATTTCTTTATTTTTTCGATTTCTGAGAAAGGTTCCTATACTGCAATAATTCCTCTGAGTTTTGAGCTAAAGAAGTTACTAATTTCTGGACCTAAACCTACACCCGATCTGTGCATTTCTCAGACAAGTAAATCGCATAAAAGACAATTTAATAGATCAGTGTACAAAACTCATTGGGTTGGATGCTCCCATTTCAATAAATTGTTTTGTTACTGCTGTATTTTTTTTTCAAACGACTTAAATGTTTGGAATTCGTCCGGTTATGATGATCTAAATAATTTAGCCGGCGCGATAAAAAGCAGTAAATTTCAAATTAAAGATTGAAGAGGAAAGAGGTACCACTTTTTTTTACTATAAAAAAAAACATAAAAAAAACACAAAAAGGTATGTTGGGCTTGCCCCATTCACCAACCCCGGGCACGCCACTGGATAGACTTCCATACCGCAAATTTATTCCCTATTTTGGAATATAGCTATTATTTTTAAATTGACAAGATCCATGATAATCTAATATTCTCATAGACTACAAGTATAAATGAAACAATACCATCACATTACAAATGCCGTCACCTGGAGCGGCTTCTGTGTTCACCAGCTGGAAGCTAGCGATCGTGGCGTGCCAGCCAAATCCCTGTTTCATTTCTTAAAAATCTTAACACTTCGAAGGGGAGTGAATGGGTGGGGAAGGTAAACGCTCGCATGCATCGTTTAACATGTCATAAACATTTCACAGCCGGTCGTTAGTCCGGGCCACTGATTTATAAATATATAGAATAGACCTGGCATTCAATATGAATTGCAGGCAAAAATCAATGCCGATTTTGCTACGAGCAAGTGAGATAATGCTGCCGGGATAAAGTGTAATGGCAATACTGGGATTCAATTTTTGAATCGATAGAGCAGAATTAGTAGATGACGTTGAGTTGAGTTGAATAGAGAGATGATGTTGTATCTTTATGATTTAAACATGAAAACAAATGGCCACACTGAAACAAATGAACACCGCAGCTCCACTAAAGCACGTACAAAACACCACTGAATCGTTAAAATAATATAAAAACTCAATTGTGGAATGTAATTCTAACTGCTTTCGACTGCTTGCTAGAAGTTTTCTTATAATTCCTCAATATTCAAGAAACGACGCGGAGATGTTAATCGCTAGCCTCTTTTTGCGGCTTAGCTGCAGACAGCCAATGTCTTTATATTTATACGTAATGGTCTGAGCTCTTGTGTGTATTTATTGTAATGTTGTTGATTGAGCTCTTTTCTCTCATTTCAGGTTTGGACAGTCTACTCATTGATTTGGGTGGATCTGGTGGACCTGGTGGGATGCCGCAGCCACCGGGCTTCGTGAGCTACCCGCAGCCGCCGATGCCGCCGCTTCCGCCGCCGCATTTCAGCCCGTTCGACTATCCTCAGCAGCCGTACGGGCCGCCCGGAGACTCGGGGTACCACGGCCCGGGCGGGATGCCGCCGCCCGGAGATTCAGGATACCGCGGCCCGGGTGGGATGCCGCCGCCCGGAGATTCAGGATACCATGGCCCTGGCGGGATGCCGCCACCGGGCGAAAAGTCGGGCTTTCATTCTGCGGGCGGATTTGTCATTCCCTCCACGAGCTCCGGCAATCAACCTATGCCGCCCATGAATTACAACATTCCTCCGTGTCCAGAAAAGAAAGATGTCAATACATCCTTTTTAGAGGTATGTATATATGTCGTTGGTCTTAAAGTTGTCACAATATATATTTTTAATTTAAAACACTGATAAAAAATAAGAATATAGCATTCTATTTTCAAAATTATTTTTCAATTTGGGGGAACAGACATTGGCCCAGAAATATCCTGCAAGAAAGACTTGTGTAGCGTTAAACATTTGTCCATGCCGAAAATGCATATAAATTGAAGTATTTCAGATTTGAATTTGGCTCTATTAAACTGAGAAAATAACGAAGACAAGAGCTCCTAAAAAATGACATTCCTTACTAAAATAATGGCCAAATAGGATACGGTTCCGACCAGACGTGTCACCATCTTCGATATTGTATGGGACATAATGGTCCATGAATATTCCTGACATGTAAATTGTAATTGCCAACTTTACAAGTTTGGCAGTATTATACACGCTGCATTTCTAAATAAACCGACTGCCTTTACGTAGCAATGTTGTAGCCCTTCCTGTCAAACCGCCGCAGTTCCCTCCATTTTTCAAGATGGAGTGGACACAGAAAGAAGATTGTGTGGCTGTTATTGCATTACACCGCTGCGGTCATGCGCCGAAGACCATTTTCTAAATGCTAGAAAATTACATTGAGATTTGTGTATCGTACTATCAAAAGATACAATGAAAACTGGTCTGCGCTCAGTTAAGACTCCAGCTGTAACAGTAAGAAATCTCATCCGGAAAACAAACTGATGTCACTACAGATGGGCTTAATCCATTTATGGCCAGAACTTTTTTTGTTTTATTTTTAAGTGTAATTTACATAAGATATTCAAAAGAGGCTCAGAAATAATAATGTGTAGTAATAAAAAAAAATGGAGAAATTATGCCCTGGGTCGTTAACGACCTACGGCATTGCGACCCCTATTGCGCTTTAGGTGGATGAATAATAAAGGGGAAAATTTGGAAAAATATTTATTTTAATTAAGTAAAAAGAAAACTTTTTCATTTTCTTCATCTTCTTCTTCACTGAAAAATTACAAATTATGTTGTGAAAAATTACGAAGCACTTGTCACGGAGAGGGACTTCTCACTTGCTTTGACAGTTTTATTTTTATAAATACTACACCTTTGTCAAAGTTGTTCGGTTATTATCAGGTGATGGGCTACGGATCGTCTAGCTGGCCGTAGAACATTGGGTTTCATACCAACTTTTTTCGCTGGGTTGCAGTACTTTTTGCACAAAGCTATAACTACATCACGGCGAAATTTCAAACTATGTGCTTGCAGTCGATTGCTCCTTGCCAAGATCCAGGCATTGTTAATCGTCACATCGAATAGCCATAGCACTATGGGCATGTACCACTTCTTTCCCTTTATGCCTATTTGGTAGTTTGAGATGTTGTCCGTCTTGTCTACTCTATCCATGTAGGCGTTATATACATTCACCACATATGGCTGATCGATTTTTCTTTCCTTAGATCCACAGTATTGTTTCGGTTTCGCAACAGAATTCACACATTGTAATCACAGTCTTGTTCTTCCTCTTGGTCACGCAGATATTGTTTATGTGGTCAACCTTGTTGATGAATTCTCCCCTCTTTTCCTTTTATTCCTATCTTTGGAGGTTGGCAGTGGGTACCTACATCTTTGAACAGTTTTAATACCTTGAACATTTCGTAGGACTTTAGAGGCCTCGACCTAGAACAAAAAAGAAACAAACCAAAACCCGATGTGTAGACCATTCAATATTATTATTGTTACAATTCAAAACTTTTACATAATGAAGAAACTAAATTGATCTGCCCAGTGTGTCGTTTTTTCTGTAGATTCAAAAACTTCCAGGAGGTAATAAATGAAATGCAATTATATAATCTAATAGCTGTACATAATGTAAAAAACATAAAAAAGAAATGGTAAAATCATTAAAAACTTACATTCAGACCTCCCCCTATCCCCATGCATATGCCAAAAAATGCCTCTTCCAACAAGCACAGAAAGCCAGAAACTAATTGCATAGTTGTAAAATAAATTCCAAATGCAGCAGCAGACTTCCTCAATGCTCTTGAAAAGGGCAAGACGCGATAAATGTTGAAATTATCAGTAAGAAATGCGTAAATGTTTTTGGGTCGTTAACGACCCACTGGGCGTAAATGTGTTAAAGAGAAACATTCTAAAAGGTGATAAATAAAGGCCTCAGACTATGCGCTCACTTAAGAATAAAAAGGAGACCATTTTCTCAACAAGCGCTTACAGACTTTACGACTTAAAAGATTGTGAGTGTTGCTGAAGAGGTGCGCTAAAAACAAACACCAAGAAATGGTTTTTTCGGATGAATAAATTTTCACTTTTGTAAAAAGATACGATAAACAAAATGACGAAGAGTAAGCCCGCAGTACTGAAGAAGCCATCAAAACCATTACAAATGTTTAACGAGATTGGCCCTCATCCAGCCCAGACCTCAACTATTTGGACAACAAAATATGGGCCTTTTTGTAGGGAAAGGTTTGTGATATTGCCTCACAAAAATTTGGACTATTTAAAAAAATCCTTCACCAAAGCATTTTAAAAGCTTAATTTTGATTTATTTACTAATGTATGACAGAACTTTGAGATCGTCTACATACTTATTGATTAGAAGATTTTTGCAAAAAAAAATGTTTTGTTTCAGGAAGAAATGGATAATATGCCACCAGCTTACGACAGCCTAAGCCCAGATGATAATTTAATGGTAATTTGTTTTTCTCCGTTCATTTTTAAAATATAGACTAGATTCTGAAGGAGAAAATGTTATTGTAAATTACAGAATTCATCGCAGCCAAAGCCACAGCCGCGTTCGAAATTCCCGCCAGGTGGAGCGCCAGCTATTTACTCCAATATCGACTTCCCGGAAATACCAAATTTGCCAAACGTCCCGGCAGACAACGACTTTTCGAACGTTCCAGGCTCAAAGAGCGGACCAAGTGCCCCCAAAGACGACATCGACTTCGATGACCTCACTAGGAGGTTCGAAGAGCTCAAGAAAAAGAAGTGAAGCTGTTTTGTAAAATAACAATATTTTTTTATATCACAAATATAATCATAATCATAATACGGTAGACTTGTTGCTAGGATCATAAATATTTTATTTTTTATTGTATAATAAATGCGTCACAATTATTGTTTGCAGTTTTCCTGGGGTGTAGAAAAAAATGGGGTTTGTGGTAAGACGTTTGGGCAATGTACTTTGAGAACCATTGTATCGTTATCATATTGTAATGGCAATAATACAAAAAGTTTTGGACGAATCCCAATTAGTATGTTAACTGCCACTTTTTCTCTTGCTAGAGGGCGCAGCAGGCGATTAGCCCAAACGGTGTAAGCATGCAGCATGCACAATTTAGTGAGTATGCACCGTGCAAGGAAGAATTCCTAAGAAGCTCAGGTTGTAGGGTTCGATCAAAGATCATATAATCACTTACCAGTGATATATGCTCAGGAAGAAATGGATAATATGCCACCAGCTTACGACAGCCTAAGCCCAGATGATAATTTAATGGTAATTTGTTTGTCTCCGTTCATTTTTAAAATATAGACTAGATTTCGTGTCAATATCGTCAGACACTTCCGCAATAGTAACAGAAATAAAATCAATTTTACCCGCAAATCGAATTAGCTGTGTTTTTTTTGTCGTGAGTGAGGAATTTTGTGTTTCGAAATATATAAATTTGATGGTTTTCTGGGATCTCTAAAAAAATATTTTAACAGCGGAAATGTTGAGTCATCTGGCAGCACTGCTCATTCTTTATCAGCAAAGTTCATTATCGGCGAGTGAGCGCTACGGCGCGGTCAGTCGGGTCCCATCAAACGTGCAGAAGGCAAATTTACAGACGGCAATATTGCAGACGGCTTTCTTGCAGGCGGCAGTTTTGCAGAAGGCAATCTTGCAGAAGGCAGTTTTGCAAATGTCAAACTGACCTAACCTAACCTAACAGAAAAACTTAAAACATTTTTAAGCTATTGCATAGCTTTTATCGCGGGCCTAGGCCAGCGCGGCGACCGAATGAAGAAATTTCTTAACGAAAATTAATGATTTTAAACTGATAATTACGTCTAAACGAGTACTGTTTACGATTCGAAAAAAATATATGTTAAACAACAACATTCTCCTAATATTGTTAGCTTTGAATATTTTAGATTTTGTTTATATTACATAGTGTTATTACATAGTGTAATTAATTTGTGAAATTAGGTCTAACCGAACACAAAAACGACTACTACGCAAATACTATCTGGCGTATTATTATGAAACCTGCACCATTTTAAAGATAATTTAATTATCTATCGTTTTGTCTACGATTTTTTTCGAATAATCCGGTTTTTTGCTTTATCGAATAAAAAATTCGTGCGCGGCGGTCTATCGGAAGACGTTTAAATTATTTCGAATCATTTGCTACTGCAGCCGCAAATGATTCGGAATAATTTCGACGTTTTCCGATAGAGCGCAGTTATCTGATATCAGAAAAAAAAAAAAAATGAATAATTATAATTGCATAAGTTGTTAAAAATGCTATGCAATAGCTTTACCGCGGCAGTCCCCGAGTGCCACACGTATTTTTTTTTTAATGTTTAGTTTGATGTATAAAAGTCATCCACTACAAGGGATGCCGGTAATTAATGTCACTTCGATTTTAGGGAAAGAAAAACCTAACCTAACCTAACCTAACAGAAAAACTTAAAAACTGTACTGAAGGTTGCCGCCTGCAAGGTTGCCTCCTGCAAATCTGCCCTCAACAAATTTGGAGCTGTCAAAAGTGACATTTGTGCAAGTTTGCCGCATGCAAAACTGGCGCCCCCCGGTCAGTCAATTGCCCGTCCTTCGGCGTCTCGCGCTCCTCCCACTTCACACTGCCATGGGCCAATCGCCGCTAGCGCCACCTACAAAAAGTTTTACGGACACGATTATTGCGACAAATACCTACGATTATTGCGGTCAGTGCTGCCAATCGCAAATGCGCTCAACGTTCGCAAAACAGCATGAGCAAAATATAGCAATAGCAAAAAGGTGCTATCAGGCGAGGTGCACTGATCAGGTAACGTGCAAGGCGTTCAAAACGCACCAAATATAGATACCTAAACGAAATGTTGGCTAAAGTAGGAAGTAAACTTTGAACTATTAATACATAATTTACTTCTTGTCTATATCCCACGTATATATTTAATGTTGTAGTCGAGTCCATCTGCTTCCTATGTAAACGAAAACTTGTAGAAGATCGTGAAAAAGACATATTATATGTGATAAGGTACCTATCTACATAAAACATGCTAGCTAATTCAGTGGTTCACTAACTGGTTGCCGCGGCATCCTGTGCTGCCAAAGCCAAGCCAAGGTTGCCGCGAAAAGTCGATTCTTTGGCATACATTTTAGCGTACTACAGTACGCTAAAGTACTACATACCTACCTAAGCAAACTTACCTGTCTAACTGAAATATAAAAAAACAGCGTTTGAATAATTCCCATTTTAGCACTAGTACGGAAAAAAAATGCATGTTCTTAGTTCAGCTCGTATAAATATCATTAAACAGCCTAGCATAGAAATCATGACACATAAAAAGCACCCAATTTCGCTCTACATTTATTTACCCGAGCTAAAAAGCGATCGCACGAAAGGCAATGGTTTGCAACACTGGTGGTAAACGTCAAATCTAAGCTCTATGATAGTTGTCGTTGATCATCAGTCACAAGACTCGAGTGTCAGTTCGATCGATTGGGCCGAGTTTTGGTTCTTTTTCCGGCGGGTTTCCTGGATTTTGTCCTTCCCGCGCGCGCCTAAATCGAAATGCGTTATTTCCTGGGTTACACGTTCGTCGTTTCCACCACGGTGGTGGTTTCGCTGCTGGTGTTGTACCATCTCCTGACCGGGAGAGGCGAGAGAGTGAGCATCGGATGGTTCCTTGAAGAAACTTCCCCGTACATGTGGGCCACGATTGGGATAGCGCTGGCCGTGGCGCTGTCGGTCGTCGGCGCCGCCCTGGGCATCCACACGGTGGGGGTGAGCATTGTGGGCGGAGGCGTCAAAGCTCCCCGCATCAAAACCAAAAATCTCATATCGGTCATCTTCTGCGAGGCAGTCGCCATCTACGGCCTCATCACGGCCATCGTCCTCTCCGGAATGCTCGAAGAGTTCACCCTCACCAACATAACGGAAGACTTGAGGGGCAACAATTGGATGAGCGGGCATATCATGTTCGGCGCAGGCCTGGCCGTCGGTCTCGTGAATCTGTTCTGCGGCATCGCTGTCGGAATCGTCGGTTCGGGCGCCGCGCTCTCCGACGCTGCAAACTCTGCGCTCTTCGTCAAAATCTTAATCGTCGAGATCTTCGGCTCTGCAATCGGTCTTTTCGGTTTAATCGTCGGCATTTATATGACGTCCAAAGTCAAAATGGGCAACTCCCTCTAATTTAATAAAGAAAGAAGTGTCAGACTGTTGTGTTAAGAAAAAGAAACCCAATCCTTTCAACGTATTAGACCGTTATTCTGTGTTTTTAGTCTTGTAAATAAAACGATAGATTAAAAAGATGCGCAACACAACTTATCGAACCACATTCCGCGCAATTCCATAGGTTGTGTTGTCGATATAATTTATAATAATAACGCTTAAATAGAGAATTTAAAATTGTATCATATTATAAACTGTTGAATGTTGTAGCTTGCTTATGTTATGAGAAATATAAGATGTGATACTATATTCTGCTTCCTTCTTTTAAAAAATAAAACAACCGTCGTTAGCTCAGTCTGTAAACAGTATTGCTTTAATAATCACCGTTTTGCAAAATATTCCATAAAAAATTAAATAGAAAATAAGCGTTCTCGATTAACCGTATTGTAAATATTTTTGTTACAATAAATTTAAGATTTCCTTGGAACAAGCGTTGATTCTCTGAGTACCAGCATTGGTGCTAAATTTCTGGCTGTCTGCCTTTATTCTTGCAAGAATCGTAGAATAAGAGACTATTTTACTCCGAAGGAGGATTTTGTTTGGCGTGTCGGCGAGTAGGGTGCCCAGGGCAATCAGACCTCTGCAAAACAATCGGTCAATTAAAATAATTTTAATTTACAAATGGTTAATAGTGTGGTAAACAATAGACGCACCTGAAGTACGCTTCCATTTCTGTTAAGCTGCTGAGAATTTTCAAAATACAATCGGACAGCAATGAAGTATCTAATTGCTGACCCAAAGCGACCGACAGATTGAGGAGAAGAGTTGCAACGGCAGTCTGTAATTAAAATACATCGTAAAGCTTTGTTATATGGTAATAGATTGCGCAGCTCAATAGAAAAAATTGGCAATTCCGAGACAGCGAAATGCAGGGGGCGATGATAGCATTGACGGCCAAACTAATAGCAATTTATTCGGCCATTTATAATAACATTGTTAATTAATGGTTTTTAACCGCCTTACCTTTGGGTTATTATTTAAAAAATAGGTACTTTTTTCCTATTAGATTTCTCAATAACAATACTTGTTTAAAATATGCCATACAAAATACTTTATACCGGTTTTTATGTATCGGTTTTTTATAAATTTGCATATATATTTTTTTAATTTTCAATAAGATAATATAGCAGACGTATCACGTACGTTCGTATAGATAGGGTGGTTAATATAGGACCGATTGATTGTAAAAACCTAATAACGTAACCAACGATAACAATAATAACATGTAATTATTAGTGCTATCTATCGCATTTTAGTTTCCAGCCCAACTAACGGTTAGGGAAAGTATTGTGAACGTGAAACATATTTTTTGTTGAGATAAAGACGGAAATATTTATTTCGACCCCCCCCTCTCCGAGACGATTAAGGCCATTTCCAGATTAAAGTCCGTCTGTGTATTCCTTCACGATAGCACCCAAACAATTCATCCGATTGAGCTGAAATTCGGCATGCAGGCATCATTCTGTCGCAGCAATAGTCGAAAAGAGCGTGGTTGAAATCGGTCCACCAAGGGGGTACGCTAGTAATACTTCAATCTCGAAATATTAGATCTAGAGTTGAAATTCGGTACACAGATGCGTCGTTGGGTCCAAACCGCAATGTGGCATTTTGGTTGGAATATCTCTTAATAAACACATTTTTTAATTTGTTTTTTAATTAAAAAATCATATTAGAAAATAGCAATTTTATTACCACGGAAATACTACAAAAATACATTGTCAGTATTTTGATCATCACAATCACTGTCAGGGAGGAAGGGGGGGGGGGGGGGGGGTTAGACTGTCTGATTCCCGGGAAAGTCTTGGGGTGACACAGCCATTTTTTTTATAAAGTACCGATTGATTATAATAACCTAACAATTTAAACAACGATAGCAATATTCAATTATTAGTGTCATCTATTGCATATTGACTGATTACATCACAGAAATAAAACTAATGATAATACGGAGATAGAATGCCATCTATTGTGCTGATCAATGCTGCAATTTCCGCATCTCAAATTCTATGGCTTCGAAGGGGAGTGAATGGGTGGTAAGGTGCACGCTCACATGTGGCAAGACACAGCCGGTCGTTAGTCCGGAATCCACTGCTCGCCCCCAGAAGTGTAATAATAGTATTATAATGGGCCCGACTCCGATCGGTGATTTCTATGACAGCTCCGTTTGTATTTTATTTATCAACCTAAACTTTAAGTGCGTAATTATTACGTATTGATACCTGCATACGAAATAAAAAATTGACATCTTATGTAAATAATACTTAAATAATAAGAGCTATCATTTAAAAATTGTTTTGCTATTGTATTATTATTTTATACCGTATAGTCGTGTTCCGAGTGCCATCTACAGTGCGCTACCATACCGTTATAACAAAACAGTCGCCATATTAATATAATAATAGTAGATTATTCAATTTTTTAACTATGTGTGCCATCAACTCGTTGCGTTTCGTAGTAAATTCTGCTTGTCAAATTGTAGTACGACGATGATCAATCTAATAAGCTATATAATCAATGATTCTATATTCTACACATATTTCTTTTCTATCTGGACTAAGACTGCCATTTTCTCCCGCTTCAGGGAGCAGCGGCAACTTAGCTCCTGAAAGGTGTTATGTAAGGCTATATTGTGGTAGTTAAGGTAGAGTTCTCGTATTATGTGCTGTTTAAAAAGTGGAGAACGAAAATCGTCTGTATCAGAATACAGTTAGTCAGCTGACCAAAATGAAATATTTACATACGCACCTGTAAATTCTTATTATTCATATTGTTCAAACAAATAATCGAGCTTATTAACGCTTCGTGCTCCTTCAGGACCAGCATCTCTCCGCTTAAGTGACAAAACGCATTGACTAATACGCGTACTGCAAGAATTTGATTGGCGGGTGAAGATCCTGTAAAACACGAAATAAAATATAACAATATAAATGCTTTAAAAAACCATGTATAATATGACAAGAATCTTACTAGGGCTGAGATTATTCTGTAGAATTTCAACGAGCATTGGCCCGTGACTGTCGCTGAATAAATCTTTGTTGATGTCTTCGTTTCGGACGGCTAGTCTTGTTACGTCGAGCACAGGAAATAAAACATCTAAAAAACAAAGTTTCATTACAACGAGAAGGCACAAAAGAAGGCCGCACCCCAAAGTAGGGAGAGTAACCATATGTCCCATAATTGGTGGATCAACATAAGAGTGTCACTTTAAAAGTAAGCTTTTTGCTGGTTATTTTTTTTTAACTTTTTCATTTTCACAATGTAATGTTTCAGGGGAAATGCTACTATTAGAAAGAGACATCCTTGAGCAGCATAATTAAAAAAAAACTATTTATAAAAATATATACAAAGGATGAGTTTATTATCCTAGTAGTGGGTGATGCAAGCACATAAGCAAGCAATAAGCAACTTTTATTTGAAAAAAATAATTCTTCTATTAAATTAGTTTTGTTTTTGTTTTGAAAAATAGTAAGAAGAGTTAAGCGCATTGCACCATCTAGCGGTAGGTAAAATATAGCAAATATTGTTTATTCGTGTTATTTTACCTACTCATTGCTTAGGCACGTAATGTTTCTCAAACTTCTTTGCCAAAAGAAAGTTCTTTCTTTTCCTCATATTTTTTTTAAGTTGCTAACTTGCTTGTATTGATTCACCCACTACAAGGATGTCACTAATAAAAAACTCACCTGCATAAAAAATATCTTTTACTTGATTAAATAAAAAAATGGAAAATAAAAATCTCAACCATCAATTTTTGGATAACCACATATAGGGTTTATCACATTATGGCTGGAAATGACCATGTCTATCTCCCCTATTCCTTTCGTCCACCATTTATTGGACATTATATGGACTGCTCCAAGACGAACGAACGGACAGGAGCCGATGTATACTCTCGAGCTGGTAAGTTTGACACAATTTAATTTCATGACAGATTTGTAATTAGTAAAGTATGCACACTTTAATATATATTACCTTGAGGCCAGTGAAGCATTGCTTTGAGGTGATTGACGGAAACTTGATTGTACAATGCGTCCTGTCAGAAACAAAAAAAATAAAATCTTAAAAAATGTGATGGAAATGAAAAATACTGGATGGGTCTTATTGAGTGTATATTCATATAGGCCATGTTCCAGAAACGCTACTTGATACACCCAAATATGTACATTCAGTCGAATAGCTTTGATTCAAATAGCGATAGGTCATTCCAGGTTCTGGAAGAAATCCGCCTCTAAAATTTTATTGTCCACTGGATTCTTTTTTTATTAAAATAAGATCCCAAGATATTAAGATATATTTTCGCTAAACAATAAACCTCTTATCTGTGCAATACAGCGAAAAAACATTTAGCACGTTATTATCGCAAGGACACAACATATCATGGGCATGGGCGAATCCATTTCGTTTTGGTGGGGGAGGGGGGAAGGTGTACAAATCGATTGGCTAATTATTTTGAGATAATGCTGTAGTGTTTTGTGACATAATACAACTTTTTGGGGTGCAGTTTAGTTGTTTCCGTGGTTGTTAAATGATTTTACAATATAGTACACCATTTGTGAAGAAAGCCGAAGAAAGAAGAACGCTGCCGAGGAACATACAGGAGGGCAAACAGAAGAATCTGACTAAGTCCACAAAATTGAAATTTTACTTTATTTGCTTAAGTGGCTTATAATAGTCCTACACATGACATGGCCTAAGTCTAGAACCATAGCAGTAAACAGGCTTTTCCGCTATATTTTTAGACTTAGACATTATCTCATGACATGTATAGGACTATTATAAGCAGTGGCATAACTATACCACCTGAGGCCCCGTGGCAAATTAGGGCGCTCCTAGTAAAAATCGTCTTGTAATTTAATTTTAATAAATCAGGGACCCCCGTCGGGTCAGGGGTCTCTGCCACCCTATAGTTACGCTACTGATTATCACGCAAATAAAGTGAAATTTAAATTTCGTGGACTTAGATTCTCCTATATTTGTCATTACGATATTAAGCAGCCAATATGCCCATTTGTCACTGCGATATTAAGCAGCCAATTTAGTCGAAACGAGATATTATTTACGACTCAAAGTAGAGGGGCGCAGTGTACACCAGTAATTTCTTATCTCGGTAACGCCAGTTCTCATTCATTGAGGATCTTGTAAGTTTAAAGAATGTAACTTTCCTTGATTATGGGCAGTTAAAATCAACGTTGCTCTGCATTTTCTCACATTTAAAAAGTATTAATCCAGATTTGAAATGTACATTTCAATTATCTCTTACCGTTTCTCCAAGTTTGACGACTGCCTCAAGATCGACATCAGGTAGAGTGTGTTGCCGCACGCCGTCACCTACTTTCCGGTTGAATTCCTTTAGTTTTTCTAATATAATTTTTAGATTCGCTTGGTCAAATCTGCAAGAGACGTAAGTATGAGTGAAGATTCTTTCGGATGTAAAGGTATGTCCCCACTCAGGGGCTTTTGTTCCATCTTGCGCTTTCCTTCGATGCATGCACGTAATAATACTATAGCGCAAGCAATACCATATGCGTCAAAAATCAGTTTAACGACTGCGTTTAACTCAATGCGTTTAACGACAGCGCATGCCTCAGCGTGAGTTTCATTCCCATGGCTGGCTCTCTAAGGGTTATGGCATTCAATAATGCGCTAGACGCAAGATGAAATTAAAATTGACGACGCAAGATGAAGACGAAAGCGCACGAGTGGGGACATACCTTTAATGTGCTAACGTCCTCATTGTCAATTCCACCATTTTCCAAAAATACTCACCGTAGATATGCCTTATGCGGTAATAGTCTTTTGCCCTCATCTCCGTTGCTGACAACGGAGGATTTACCGGAGCTGTAACTGGAGCTGCCGGTGAAAGGATCTCGATTCAGACCTTGGGGTTGCACTTGTCCTTGGTTCGGGTTTCCGGAACCCGGTCTATACCTCGACTCTCCAGTGAACGGATCAGCGAAGCCGCTATGAAAGAAAACCAGCATTTATTAGTGAATGGATTCAGGTATTCAGAGAAAATAGAAATCAGATAAACTGATGTGAGGATGCCACTGGCGGAGAGATTTCTTTATTATTTATTTATTTCCTTGCTTATACTAATCAACATTACAGAAAACCAATGTAAGTACTTGTAAGTAAGTATCTTTATTTCAAAAACACATCTCCGGGCGTAGAAATTATAAGTTAATTTTTTTACAATTATTGTATATTCTTGTATCCTATTTTAAAATAAAACAGTACAAAATACATAATAAAATAAATGGATAATAGAATCATAACAATGATACAATTACTTGCTCGATGGAATTCATTAACCCTTCAAGCCCCGCGCCTTCGATATCGAAGTCAACTGAACGCGTCCAGGAAAAGTGATTTGATTGGGTTGTTCGTGTCATTCCATATTCAGTTGTATTTTATTTAAATAAAATACAACTGCATACGAAATGACACAAAAAACCCAATCAAATCACTTTTCCTGGATGCGTTCAGTTGACTTTGATATCGAAGTCGCGGGGCTTGAAGGGTTAAAAAAGAAAATCGTAATTAACTGGATAATAAATAAAATATATATATATATAAAATAATGAACAGTGAAAGTTGTCAAAATAATAATAAAACAACATTTTTAAATAATAAATGTTTTAGAGACACTAAATTACAATATTACATAAAAACGAAAAAAAACCTATCAAATCAAGAAGTTTAATAGTAATTTAACAACATCGACTAATAATTATATGTATAAAATGGAATGTCGCATTAATGATTATATGCTAGCTGTGAGATAAGAATCAATGATTAATCACCTGTAATTTAAACAATGAGGGCTGCCGGTAAAAGTATTTAAATCTGGTACCATCCAGTTAGGGCGCTGCCAAGTGCGAGTCATCACATTCTACCTCATCAGATTGGTGGGCATGAATGGCTTTGTGAAGAGATGGCGCAAACGAGCACAAAGATATTTATTAGGCACAAAAAGATTCACCTTAGCTAGCAATCTAGGGTTATCAGTTTTGCCTCGAGTCAGATTTAATATATAGACAGAAAGAATTAAAGCCAGCAATACCTGTATCAAACGCAATTGGATACAGCAATTGATAATATCCGTACTGCTTCAATTTAACCCTTTTATACCTTTTCCAGCATGAGGACATAAGTTCATATAAGTATCATGCGGATTCCAAATAGCTGCATTTGTTGCCATTCGACTTTGAACAATACAAAATATTATTGAAAGTGTTTGAAAGTTACAGATAGTTGACTGATGGGTACCTTGAAGTTAAACTGGGGGTTGAAAACATCTAAAGTCCATGTCTTTAGTCACACCCAGCCCATCGCTGGGTGTGACTAAAGACCTAACAGTAATCATACGCCATATGAGCAGGCAATCTTGTAAATCCCATCACTGAACATTTGTTAATAATGAAGTGAAGATTACGAGCTTAGCTCTATGTATAAACTCGCAGGCCTCAGCACTTCCAGGTGATAAAAACCATTTCAATTGATCAGCAAACATTAGGCAACGTGCTGATGTGAAAATTTTACGCAGATTATTAACACATAGACGAGAATGGCTCTGCACTAGAGGACGAGAAGCTCGGCAAAAAAGATGGATAGCAGCAAATTGCAGACAGGTGTAGAAACTACTGTGAGGCCTTTCCTCCGACTAAGTGATCCCGATGGCAATGACCACAAGAAATTACATGACAGATATAGCTGCGGTATTGTAAAAAATAAGGACCAACAATGTAAAAAATAAGGAAAAGATGAGTTTGAGATGTTTTTAGCACATTACCTAGTAGTATCAACGGCTCCAGCTTGTCCTGCATTCGTTACGATAAAATTGGCCACTTGCTCCAAGTACACTTGCGGCAAATTATTCCTAAAAACATATCATAGGTAATATGTAGTTGCTAATCTGTTAAATTACCAGAAAAAACATATCAAAAGGGATATTTACTTATGTATGAAAGCTTGTGCCACGACCCAAGGATCCTGATTTTTGTTAAATGGCAATTTGATGGGAGGGGCGCCATCTTCTATGTCCACGCTGAATACAAAATCATATTCCTGGTAGGAAAGAAAACAAAAAAAATAAATACAAGTGACGTATAACTGTATACAAGATGTAAAACTAGTGTCAGGTTTATCATTGTACAAAAGGGATGGGTGGCAACCAATTGGAACTCACGGACAGAAATCAGGACCATGATACTATTATTATTATACTCCTGGGGGTTGACTGGTGTACACCGGACAAAGACCAGCTGTGGTAGGTTTAGAACAACGGTCTTGCCGCATGCAAGCGTTCACATTACTACCCATTCACTCCTTCCCTCCCCTTTCCGTTCTCTTTAAAGCCATAGGACGAGAGACCAAAATATTTAGAGATGAAACAGGGATTTGGCAGCCAGGCATGAGCGCCAACCCTCGCCACGTGAACTGAACCATTTATTGTTACGACATTTATTTAGTTTGTACTGGATTGCCATGGAACTATTAATTCTACAATAAGGGCTATCTTCCGAGAAAGGAAGCAAAGAGCTAAAGCTGCACGGAGGGCTGTGCATCCGGGACGTTCATGGGAATGATACTAATTGAAGACTAAATCGTCATCCAGAATCCGTATGAAGTTTTCGTGATTACTGAGAAAGGCTATTGAAAAGAATATTGGGTTGAACATTTTTGGCTTTTAAGCTGTCTTGCATAAACTGTATTAGAATGGAGATTTAAACTTATCCGGTTCTCGTATTTCATAGTTCGCAATCCAAATGGATTTTTTATTAAACAGCACTGAACTCCTACAAGCAAGTCGATATCTTTTTGAAAATGCATGTTCCATATTTGAAATCGGTACTCCAACAGCGGTCAAATATAACTCTTATAAATCTTCTCAGCCAGTGCTGGGGAGAGTTTTTTTAAAAGCTCTCCGAATAAAGTATGTTGTAGAGTTTGCTCTTTTAACTGTGGCAGCAAAGTATGGTTCACATTTTAAATCGTGTGATATGGTCACTCTAAGATCTTTCTGGCTTGTCACTTCCTTTAATGATACACTATTCAGCGAATAAGTCGTTTCGGATTGTATTTGCCAATATGTAGCACAACACATTTCTCGTGGTTCAGAGTGAGTAGCCACTGATCTGTCCAGACAAGATTCCTGACCAGATCTTGCTGTAGTCAATGGGTTTCTGAAAAATAGGGTGGGTTACCTGATTTACACTTTTATACGACTGACCAACAAAAAAGGCGTGTAATGTGTTCAGGGTTTATCTATGTATATTTTCCGTTTCTTTATTCCATCATAAATTCTAAACGCTTGAACCGATTCAGAAGTATAGTATTGTTAGAATCGTTATGTCATCCCGAGTGTCAAATGGTACCTTAACTGTTCAAATATCAAGTAAGTAGTTGTTTAAAAATCCAGATGTCAATAAATTAAAATAAATATACCGTGTTTAGTTCCAATTGAGTACATCTGATTGAGTAAATCCCGAAAATATATATGTATCTAAACCAAATATTAATGACACTATCGAGTTGCTTTAGTAAATTTTTAGATGTATACACTAATTCGATATTAAAATAACTCTTTCTTTACCCAGGAAGTACATACTTATTTAAGGTCAACACTAGATTGACTTGTAATTGGCCTTGTCCCGTTTTGAAGCAATAAGAACAATAACTGAAATATGACGAGATGATGTATGTAATGAGAGACGATAGTATAAGAATATATCAAATATATTATTTGATAGCACTTGCTTGATCTGGATCAACAATGAGCGAATATAATAAATTATACTTAATCATAAACCAAAAATATTTCATAAAAAAACGTAAAAAAAACATTATAAATACGTTCACTTTTTGTAACGGCCAGTCATGTTCTTTATTCCTTTAAATATATTGACACGTTCCCTTTATATTAGGTTCTTACCTATGAAGTTGCCGTTCTATAAACACAATTTAAGGGTAAAAACTTTGTATGAAAAATATATATTTAATTAGTAGATATATTGACCTCTATTATCTACGCAGATTTGTCATTTTAATGGGAGTTACTCAATTCTGATGCTGTAAAAATCTCGTGGACAGGAACCAAAGAATGCTTTGAATGCGTCTTTCACCGACTCTTTGAAGTAGATTTTTTTCCCTTGTAAAAAGTTACCTAAATTCTGATAAAAATGGAACTCTATGGAACGCAAGTACGGTGGGTGACCGAGTTTCCAGCCGCAACTCCTGCAACTTTGCGACCGCAGTGAAGGAATCTGTGATTATGCATTATCGTGCAGTAGCAGCGGCGATGAGCGATTGGCCAGGCTCGGTTATTTAATCTCGAGCTTCTCCATGATTGTTTGCAGTTCTTAACACTACACATTTACGATAACTATATAGCCACAACGGTACAGGATGTCATATTTGAAAACAATGCAAGTTTTCAACTTTGCCAAGGTTGAACAAACGAAAATATTGGAATAAAAACAAATGACAAAAAGTTAAATAAACAACTGAATTTAAAAAAAGAATAATATAGCATTGAATAAAAATTTATTTAATCTTGACATTCCAACTCAAACCCAAGTTATCCAAATTCTAATTGGCCAGTGTAAAAAAAACAGCAATTACTAGGGATGTTTCAAAAGTTCTGGGAATTCAGCTATATTTTTATTATTTTGGTAATTTTAGTCAATATTAAAATGCAGTTTTTCAACATAATCTCCATATAACTGAATACATTTATCCCAACGATAAACTATTTTTTTTAAGCCGCCTAAAATAACTTTTTCGGTGTCTCCTCAATCCACCTATTTATGGCACGTTTTACGTCAGTTAAACTTTCAAATCGAACACCTCGTAAAGGTTTTTTCAAATCTGGAAACAGGTGATAATCACTGGGTGCAAGATCCAGAGAATAAGGTGGGTGTAGAATCAATTCCCATCGTAAATCGTTCAAAACATCCATCGTTTTTCTTGCAATGTGTGATCAAGCATTATCCTGTTGCAATAACGGACGCTTATGCAACGTTCCAGGCCGTTTTTTGACAAGTGCCTGTCGCAGTGGTCCGGATAATAAATTCGAGTAATATTCTGCGTTAATTGTAGTACCTTTCGACAGATAATCCTTAAAAATAATTCCTTCGCAATCCCAGAATACAGTAAGCATTACATTTACAACAGACGGAACTGCACGCGCCTTAAGTGGAGGAACTTCTTCAGGTTTGTGCCATTCTTTGGATTGATTTTAGGTCTCAGGATTGAAATAAGTAATCCACGTTTCGTCAGTGGTTATTATTCGTTGCCAGAATTCATCACCGTAACGGGCTAACAGCTCTTGTAGTTGACGACAAGTATCAGACCTATTGAGTTTCTGGTCTGGTCCCAACAGCCTTGGCACCCAACGAGCCGAAACCTTGCTAACGCCCAAACAATCATGCAAGATGTCATAAACTTGTCGTGTACCTATCCCTAGGCACACACTAATTTGACGAATAGTCATTCGCCTGTCCTCATTCAGTAGGTCTTCGACGGCAGTAACGTTTCTTTCATTTACCGACGTGCTTGGGCGCCCACTGCGTGGATCGTCTTTTAGTGATGTTCTACAGGTTTTAAAACGATCGATCCACCGATAAACAGTATTTTGGGATTCTGCAGACTTACCAAATACTCCTTGCAGACGCTGAATAATTTCTGATGTTTTCACACCTTCTTTCCACAAAAAGAAAATTATTGCTCTTTGAGAATTTGCTGCGCCTTCCATGGTTACAAAAACAGGTAATGAAAACGCGTCTATAACAGTCGAACACCTAAATCAGACTGAACAGTGTTGCACTAGATAGTTGCATAAAAATGTCAAGACTGGTCTGGCACCAATAACATTGCGTAACGTTCTGCATAATTTAATTATAGCACAATTCCCAGAACTTTGGAAACATCCCTCGTACATAGGTAAGGACCAAAAACCAAAAATAAATTGGGAAATTATTTTTGTGGGCGACACGAGTTGAAAATTGGCTACTTTAGGCTACCAGTCGGCAAAATTGGCGATTTCCATTTGTAGATACCTGGCAACACTGGACGGTACATGTAATGAAATAATTTAGGTGACATACTTTTCCCTCAAACATGACTTTTCCCTCGGTGGGTCCGGCTTCACCCATTACATCCCCAATTTCATTCCACTTCTGTTCCACGGCATTCCACGAATAGCATTTCACGGATGTTCCCGATCTCACCAGTTTTGTCTGGCCATCAGCTTTACCGGGCTCGAATAAAACTTCCGGTCCAGGGAGGCTGTAACAATATTATTAAAAGATTCATCAAAAAATTACAGGACATCGCGATAAAATACATCCAAATTAAAAACAGCTTACTCGGTTAATTTTACTCCGCCGATTTCCTGCTTAGAGGCAACTTGTTGTTTGACAACTTCCTCTTCGAAGAGCGCTAGCGTGTTTGTATCAGCAAAGCGGCCAGGGTTTGTAGTGAATACACGTACCAAACCATCGCTAGCTCCTACGACAACAATGCAAATTATCTTATGCTTCATGAGTCAGTCCCGAAAAAGTAACATCATTTTGTAACAAAAATGGTAATCATATTTGTGCATCTTGATGTCCAAGGACCATAAAAATGGCAGCCTGGCTACTAAGAGCAGTTGTGTTTGGCGGGAATCTTGAGTTGAAAATGTTCTTTTCTTTACTTAGTTGCTATACAGGTTATACACATATTTATAAAAAAATAAGTGTTAGCCTTAGAAAAGGCTAGGACATCAAATTAGGATTACTGGCAACAGTTTTAAGCATATCATGTTATCGGTTTTTCACTACAAAATTTTTGTCTATGACATTTTAATTATACATAGTGTCCATCTAACTGTAGATTATTGTGAATTAAATAAATAAAATACAAATGGAGTTGCCATGGAATCACCGACCAAAAATCGGGCCCATCATATATAATTATTACACTTCTGGGAGGTGAAGGGTGGATTCCGGATTAACGACCGGCGGTGGTAGGTTTATGACAGCTGTCTTGCCACATGTGAGCGTTCACCTTACCACCCATTCACTCCCCCTTCGAAGCCATAGAATTTGAGATGCAGAAATCGCGGTTTTAGATAAATGTAATTAAATATACCGAATAAGTGACAAATAACTAAAATCTACCAAGGGCTAGTTTTGGCACAAGAATAGAAGTGAATGTTGAGTTTGTCGGGATCATTAAGTGGTTCAAGGATTTTGTGTGAGGACTTCTGATTCAGATTAATACATATTTGTGAGATTTTTATTAGGTTTTTAGAGATTTAGTAATTTGCGGTCGAAAATTATTTTATCTGGTCTATTTAATATTGACCAGATGTCTGGATGTCTTAGTTTATTCTTCATCAAAAAGTGTTTAATTTCATCACTAATCAAAGGGATGTAGTTATTTTGAGTAGAAAATGATCTGAGATGAATTGAAATGCACCTTATCATCAGAAATGATGGGGTGCATGGTTATTAAAAAGTTTTAAGAGAGATGTTACCTAGTTACTATTTCAATAATATAAGAGATGGATATTCCATTCCATACAAAATTTTTGAGATATGGTCACCCAAATATCAGTATGCACGAATCAAAAAATGCCATCATAAAATGTTTAAAATATTTTTTATTAAACTTTGAATAAGATCTGCTTGTTAATTATTTTATTTTGGCAAACTATTTAACACACTATGCGAGAAATAAAATAATTAAATTCGGAAATTTCCTATTTTGTTTTTATGACTTTCCTTCAAAAAATCTCTAATTCACTAATAGATTTTCCATAACTTATGGGTACATAAGAACATTAGTTAAAATTTTGCCTTAATTCTTACCCATTTATTATATTGGAATTGGGAAATCAAACAATAAAATAAAAGGAAAAATGGTAACATTTGTAAATTTACTTATTTTTGTCATTTTATGTATTCAATAGCTTGCTAAACTAATAAGATTTTAGAAAGCATGTTCCATTGTGTATTTAAATATATTTCTAATATTTCTCTTGACATTTTATAAACTCGCTTAACCATTAAAAAGCCAGCCATGTGAATAAAAACTCACAACGGCATGTTTTAAGCCCTCGAAAATTTGTTTATAGAGAGTGTTAGAGCACGCATATTAATATATAACGGTGGCTTATTCAATGAAGATGACTTTTAACGCTTATAATTTCGTAATTATAATAATATATTTACATAAATATGGAGATAGGCTGCCTGCAAATTGTCACAATAGAAAAACCACCGAACGGTGGTTATGGCTTTCTAGCGGTTAATGGGATATTAGTTTGACCATATCTCCAAAATTTGTGCGGGATGGAATAGTCATATACAGCTATCACCCCTTGAAAAATTCTGCACCCGAAATGAATCACCCTTAATCATTATATTAGAATACACTCATAACAATTCTAGTTAATTAGGTTTATCAAGGACTTTCTTTTACTAAGGTTAGGATGTTAATGTTGAGGTCTACTATGAATTAAAAAAAATTGCATACCTGCTATAATGTCTCCATTGGAGAGACAGGTAACGCTCCAAACGCTTTGAGTTGGCAGCGTAATCGTGCCAACATTATCACCGGCTGCCCAAATGCGAATAGTAGAATCTTCACCGCTTGTCACGAAGCAGTCATTGCTTACTCCCGGATTGGCGCAAACGCTGAAATAAATTATGCATTTAGGGAATTGGGAAAAGTTCAATCCCTAACAAAGTTTTTTTAAATGCAGTACAAGCTATCTATATTATCTGCCATTTAATAATACAATAACAAATATAATTGCAGTTTTTTGACTAGTCCGGCCGGGTGGCATAGTGGCATACGCATAACATACGGCGCAGTAGCATAGTGGTTAGGTCGTCTGATCTTACTTTGTAAGGTTCCGGGTTCGATTCCCGGCTGGGTTACCATTTTCTATTGGGATGAAATTAACGGAATTGCATTTTAATTCTGTCGATTGAATGCAATAACAAGACACACTTACACACGTTACACGCACACATACATATAAACACTTATAGTAAGGTTGGTAGGAAGAGATTGTCGTATGACAGCATTCAGTGTTAGAAGCCATTTCGATGTCCAAGCGCTGAGTTTATTGAGGTCATTCTGTAAGCTGCAGCTGCTGAGTGGTGGATATGCATATATCTTTGTATTGTCTGCGTAAAGACTCATGCTTGATGATATACTAGCTCGTAGGTCTGTCAAGTATAGGATGAATCTCTCTGAAGTTGAGCTTGATGTGTCAGGGCATTAACTATGTATAATTACCGTAATCTATTACTTCCTATAATCTGCCAGTAGCCTGATTTTTAGGGGGTTGGGCGGTTGATTTAGCATGCATTGTATTATTTTACCTGTAGACATAATTAGAATGTCCGTAAAACGTATTGAGGCACTCTCCTTGATTGGTCCATAGACGTATTGTTGCATCATTGGAGCAGCTGACAAACGTTTCCGTGCTTAAAACCGCCAGTCCCCTTATACAGTCCGTATGCCCTGTAAAGTTTCAACATAAGTCAGAATCATCTGCTGTGTGGGGGAGGATATTGTTTTTTGGGAGTCAATTATAGGTTGCATGCATGATAAAACTACACTGAATTGTATTTCGGAAATATCTCCCTAAACCGCTGCCCTCACCAAAGAATGTACAAAAAAAATGCTCCGTGAATATTAACAGAATTGAATCTATCGTATTCACTAATTTGCATCGTCGAACTGGCTCTAGGAAGACATACAAGAGTATTTCAATCAGTGGCGTAACTAAAACACATGGGCCCCGGTCCGAAATTGAACAAAAGGCCCCTCTCCCTACATACTTATTCATTATGGCATATAGGATTTAATTAATGTATACCTAACTACATTCCATATTTATACTAAAGCTACATTATTAATCAGGGTATTTATATGGTTACATTGCCACAAACATGTTGCGGAACAAGTTCCCAATCGCTTCAGCAGAAAACGCAGGATCACATAGAAACATTATTGTGGGAGAATGTTTGAAACATCTGTTTCTATATTAATAAGACGCTTTACTGATAATTTAATTACTGAATTACATATAATTGCATGAAGAAATATCTCCACTTGTAAATGTTAGTAAGATATATTAAAAATAATGTCAGTTTTCATGACTTTCTATTGAGTAGAATTATCAAGTGCGAAACTGGTAAAACTAAAAAATACCCAATTAATATTATTACAAATGTGCCAATGCTTGCATATCTACACATTTAAATTAACTACTTAAAATGTTTTATAAAAAATATGAAGAAATACATTTCTAGAATAGTTATTGTCTTGATTTGCATGCTGCAAAATCATCGATTAGTTTTGATTAGTTTTCGGCTTAATTAGCTTTTTAGCAGAGTTGGATAAAAAGCCGATCTTAGGCAGACGTTCCATTTTGGCACCTCGAACTAGCATGGGCCCCGGTGCGCCGCACCGGCTGCACCGGCTTAGTTACGCCACTGAGTTCAGTCCGAAGTATGTTATTAAATGCTCGTCAATGCATGAAATCCTGAAGAGGAAATACAGCAACCACACTATATACTGTTATAGAGATTTAAAAATGCTTCTATACGCCATCTGCCGATCGAGAGGATGTACTACCTGGTGCAACTTGCGGTAGAGCGGTTTGTGTCTTCGCTAGGGCGCGCATTGTAACTCGCACGGAAGAAAAGGAACATTGTCAATATAATGTCTGTGTCACGGTAGCTTTTTTTTGTTGTAAAATCGATTGATTGAGAAGAATATAGATATTTTAGGTTCTCAGTTATTTTGGCTGCGGAACCCCTTTTAATACCTATGAACAGACAGCCAAGTGGCCTTAAAAGCACTGAACGCGAGAACAGTTTCATCCCGACCAGTCTGGGATAAACTCAAAATCCACACTGAACTATCATCTAGGGACAAGGTTACTCTCGCGTGGGTATGAGGACACGGTAATACACAAGATAATGAGGAAGCCGATGCCTTAGACAGGGAAGGGTCATTGAAAATGGTTGTGAACGAACGAAACTGGTTCCAGAACGAAAATAGGGCGCGAGGGAAGTGAGCAGAGGGATACATCACGGCTAATGCCAGTAGTTGATGTTACGCATGGGTTGTAAAATTCTCGAAAGCTTGAATATCTACGTTGGCGGAGCGGCTACAATATGCGAATTTCCTTCAACGGCAGCAAGGTCGGCGTGGGCGACGCTTGTGGTACAATGTCCAGTAATCGTATTACGATTCGTAGTAGTCCTTAGGACTAGTGAGGTCGCTTGCTTCAATTTCATTTTCTTCTAAGAGAAGCTACTGTGTGTATACTGTGACTTAGGGCACTAGGACTACATTTCTGGGAGAATGCAAGCATCTCATGAAGAGAAATGAAACAACTAACCTGTAAGTTCTTTGACCTTCTTTCCTTCTTTGGTCCAAATAATAATGAGCTTGTCGGCTGAGCATGTTGCGATTTGGCCACTGCCTAACTCCACGATCGCCCAAACAGCTGCCTGGTGCCCTTTTAGCACAGTCTTCGAATTTTTATCATCTAAATTCCACAGTATTCCAGTGCTATCCCAACTAGCGCTAAAATAACCAGAAATAAATAAATTAAGTAAGAGTTATAACGGCAGGATGCCAATTTGTTATTCTCCGCCTAACTCAGCTGGTATCCAGATCATGATGAGGGTCGAATAGAATGTCAATAGAATTAAATTAAGTAATCACCAATCGACCTTTCACAAAAGACAATAAATTATCATTATTAATTAACCTTTCGGAAGCCAGCCATCATGTGCAAAAATGGCGCCGGACCTTTTTTTGTATATAAATATCAACAATATCATTTTTTTATGAATTATCCCTTGTTATCTAATTATTAATCTTGTTAGTCATGTATATTATATACCCGGTGCTGGGCTACTGCCCAAAACAGTAGCCATTACTGCCCAACAGCGGGTATTTAACCCAGTGCTTTGATCAAGCGCCCTCGCTACCAGTTATGGCCTGATTTCTCCGGCCTCCTGACTGGTTACAGCTTTGAGGTCGCTTGCCTAATCGTCTTCTACCTAATGGGTAGAGTACAGTAAATGGTTTTTCTGACACTTTATTGGGTTTCCGGAGGATATATCGGACAAATACATCAATATTGAAGTGATTTTAAGCCTACCCACTCTTTCCCATTGTTTCCCCTAGTTTTGGCCGCAGCTAAATTGGAAACACGCTAAATTCAACACAGATTCTTACAAAAGTCCAATTGGAAACTAACCTCAAAAGTGTTCCTGGGACACTTCCGCTTGCAACGAAACAAACCGCATTCTCATGCCCTTTTATGACAACTGTAGGCTCGGAATCTTGTAAATTATATCCGCAAATCGTATTATCGTTGCTTCCAGTGACAACCAAGCCGTACGGATAAGTCTGACATGGAGGCAGCCAGCACACCGAAGACACAAAATTACTATGTCCTTTATAAGTAACCACGCACGAAAAGTCCTTCACACTAAAACAATACAGAAACAATAAGCACACCGACAATAATTACGGAGAAATACATCCACTCATTCAGTACCCTTCCGGGTGCCAAAGTTTCGCCGTTTTATCCCTGGACGCTGATAGTATGCAATCATCTCGCGTGACGCTCACGGAACGCACGTCCAGGGAATGCCCGTGGAGGACTGCGCTTAATTTAAAATCAGGAACCGCCATTGTTATGATTTTATCGCCGAAAAGTGCGAAAACCGAAATAAAGAATGTTGATGACAGTCAGTTTTGAATGAAAGATGGCGGCGCCCCCCCTTGCCAATGTGAAAAAAATCATTTTCTAAAATGGCAATACTACAGCATATTTTTTGTCGCCTTTATTGTATAAGAATAGATAGGGATAGCGAGATGTGATAGCGCGCTGCCAACCCAGCGGATACACCTGTCAAACAACAGCGGGAAATACGAAAAACGGTTTATTTGGAGCCATATTTTCGACTTTTACGCCATAATTTACCTGTTCGAATGTTTTCTACGTAAATATTGAGAAATTTGATTTTTAGAGAGCGTTTACGAATGGGGTCCGCATGTTTACGCGAGTGTTGTTTCGCCTTTGTGTTGTGGTTGCATTGCCCCTGTAATATTCAGTAAAGATGGCGGCGGCCGTATGTGTTTCTAGGTGTTCTCTGCTGATAAAATTAGATTTAAATCGTGCGTTTAATTTATCGCCATTTTTGACCGTCTCGCCACATAGTAGGGTGAGTTTCATTGATTATTTTTCGCAAAGGGCGTTAATAGTGCCGTACGAGCGGCCGGTTTTATTTCGGCGAGTTAAATAGCGCTATATATAAACAACTGTCAAACGTCACACGACTTTGTGTTGGATCCTCGTGCTCTTCGCCGGTCGGATTTATTAGCATAAGTTCGCGTATATCCACACTCCAATTATTGTATTTTGTATAATTTGTGTTATTTCTACAAATTTATTAAATTGGTGTTTCACAAATCTTTATAAACAAGGGACGCACCCTTTTTTTTGAATTTCGAACGAGGCTGTTTCCGCGCCCAAATTTGGAATATTTTCTTCTTAGAAAACTTATTAGACTTATTAGGATAACAAAAAAAACTACGATATAATTTATTTATTTAGATAGTATATAAGTAGTAGAGGTATCTCGACAGAGTATATAAAAGCGAAAACTATCGATTAGGTAACTTTCGTAAAAAAGATTAGGTATACCTTTTCGCGATATATAATACTATTTAGCTCTATTTCACTAGGTACCTCTTTGTGACTATTATTATTATTATTATTTTACTCTGACTATTTTAAATTATTAAAAACTTTTAGTTATTACATTATATTAGTTATTGTTAAGGTAAGTAGCTAAGTATATTTATTAGTTATTAATTTCAATATTAAAATATTTTGCGTTTTCTGATTAATATTTTTTTTTCGTTTTCATTATAATTGCCATCAAAAAGTTTTTTTGAAATCTACAAGTATTTTTTTTTGTTTTTTTTAACTCTTTTTGTTACCTATTTTTTTTTTGCTTTTAAACATGAAAGACATGTGGCCTTAATTTTGCTATGTTTAAAATGTTTACCCTGGAACAAGTTATCACTTAGTTGGGCGACATGGGACCGATCATCGCATATAAACGTGACGTGACTTGCTGTGGATTTATTAATTTTTAAGTCATCTTTACAAATAAAAATAATCATTGTCTATGGAATATAGTTAGCTGGAACACTGGACAAGGAGACAGTTTTATATTTAGCATAGGCTACTTTTGTCTAGGGTTTCGTGAACTTTGAGGGTAGCGCAGGATAAAAAAAAAACAACGGGCGTAAATTCTTCTACACGCTGGTGGAGCCGCGGGCACAGTTAATACACTTATAAGGACCCACAGACTGCCTAGATAGATATACACTACACATAATTATTTAGTTTTTTTATTTAAAAACCCATGGTTTAGTGCCTATTCGAGAGAGTGTCGTGGAGAGAATGTACTGAAAACCCTTCAAATATTAATATTTCTAGGTATATAACAAACCCGTTTTAATAAGAATTATTAACTATTAAAAGTTACAAAATCATCCAAATAAACAAAACTTTGAATGTGTATAAATCCAATACGCCATGGATTGATGAGTTAAACTTTTATAATATTACTTCTATACATAAGCACAATTAAATACCATATTATTATGTCTATTTGTTACACTCTGGGTACACCTTCCATACAAAAATGCCATTTTTTTTTAAATATGCCCTTTAAGGCTAAAAACTGTGTATGAAAAATATATATTTAATTAAGATATAGAAATATTGACCCCTATTATCTATGCAGATTTGTTATTGGAGTTGTAATGGGAGTTGCTTAATTCCTCTGATGTAAAACTCGTGTAAAAAGTTATCTAAATTCTGAACAAAATGAAACTCTATTGAAGCAAGGTCTGGCAACTGCGGCAACTCCTGCAACTTTGCGACTGTTTGCAGTGAAAACTGTGGTTACACGTTGTCATGGAGAAGCAGTGGCGATGAGCGATTGACCAGGCTCGGTTATTTAAGCACGAGCTTCTCCATCATTATTTGCAGTTCTTAACAGTACACATTTGCGGTAACTGTATAGCCAGACTGCAAGAAGCTGTAATAGAAAACACCGGCACAGGATCGCATATGAAAAAAATGCAAATTCTCAACTTTACCATGGTTGCACAAACGAAAATATTTGGGAAGAAACAAACGACTGAAAGACAAATAAACAGCTGATTCTTAAAAAAGAATAACATGGCCTTGAATTAAAATTTATTTGAATCTGAAATCTAACTCAAACCCAAGTTATCCAAGTTCTAAGTGGCTAATCAGCAATATAATTATAAAGGTAAGGACACAATATTACAAGTAGGATTTTGTAAAGTACATAACAAATGAGTGCATTATAAACATAATGATGAAAATATGACAGATAATAATAACATATGTCAACTCAATATCGAAGGGAGGAATAGGAGACGGGTGGAGGGGGGGGGGGGGGTACTATACAGTAAATGTCTCTTATTAGGTTTTTTAAACCCGATCAGGTTTACAAGTTCTCAGTGGTAAAAGCACAGAGTTCCATATTCGGGTCGATATAATATAACAATGTTACCATGAAAAAAACTATTATAGTTCTCGGCGCATTACTTACTCATAAGATATACAAGATTATTAAATAAAAAAACACTCACATAAAACTTGAAATCTTTATCCAACAATTCGTAAACATTTATCTCTTACTTGATTATGAAGTATTAGGTATCATTACACATTATTCAGTTATCTAGATTGAAAACACTTTTGCGTTACGTACATACATGCTTGCGATACATACATGCTAATTTTATTTATTAGAGCTATTACATACATATTTTTTGTCCTTTTCTTTATTATATTACTTTGATAAGTGTGCGCACAATTCTCAAATTACGACTAAAGTCGAGTCTACATTGGTAAGGGCTTCGGCCTAGTTAGGCAGACTTTGCATTATCTTTTCGATCATTTCATTTCGGATATAAATTTATTCTTATTCGTATTTATAATAGAAATATTTGAAATTATGCCATTTATTTCGATTATGGGATGTGTTATCGATATCCGTCATTAATTTTATCGAAGTCCCACGGATTGTTTTTCGAAATACTTAAAATAAAACCTAAAACTTAAAACAATAATATTTAACGTAAATCTTCTTTCATGCCGTAAATTCATAAATTTGTTTTTTCTTACCGTGAATTAGTTTTTTTGATATAATACTTTAACATCTGCAACTCACTGGGCAATCATTTCCTTTTTAATAATGTTTACATAGATACTGGGCTCGATTGCGTTTCATCGTGAACTAAAATCGGAAATTAGTCTGTGTAAACGAGACGGGGCAATACGCTAGAGCGGAGTGCGAGATGACCGGTTGTCACTTTTTCGCATTAAAACTGCCCGCCAAGGTCAAATCTTACACCGCACGAAATATTCTCGAATTTATTCAGACGAGTATTAGTTCGGCAGGTAGTATTTATCGACGATCGTTCGTTTCATATTCCGCTCTAACGTATTGCTCTGTCTCGTTCGCTTTGACTAATTTTAGTTTTAGTTCACAAAGAAACGCAATCGGGCCCATTGTGTAAACATACCTTTCTCGCTCTTTTCATGCTCACGCGTTGGAGTAGATTTCACTGTGTGGTGTTGATGACGAAGGGGGAGGTGTAGGGGGGGGGGGGGGAGGTATTCTATCAGTCAGTTACTTGTATTTAGTCCGACTTTTAGGGCCTTATTACTTTTGCAGTTTTATTATTAAAACTCGCAATTCAATCGCGTGTTGCGATTGAATAACGAGGATCGTTTTTTATGGCATATGATTTATACGGCATTTTTATACGGCACTCTCGCTAACGCCATCGAAATCTAACGAAATATAACAACCGATCTTCGCTACTCAAATCATAGATTTCAAAAACCCGACTGATCAAAAGTGGTTGCGTTCGGATTTACATTCCGTCTAAAATTGACTAATAATAAAAATGAAACGTCATTTAGCCCTTTCACCGCGGCCATTTCCTTATTTTAGCGCTCTCAAAGCGACGAAACAATAAAAGCCAGACGAAACAATAAAAGTATGCGTCGCGTCGATTCGTTTTTCGAACCAATTTTATTATGAACTCGAACTCGAGTATTTATATCCTCCATTGATTATAAAAATCCTTTACTAATTTTATTGAGTACTTGAAATACTAAAAGTATATAGAAATATATAAGGCCTCAAATAACGCCATGCCAAAGGTTGTCAGAGCCGATCTCATTAAGGCCATAGAGGTCCAAGATGTTTAATAAGAACATGAAGCGAACTAATCAAGTTCCAGATATTTCCAAAGATACACCGATCAAGGAGCCGCCAGAAGCTGCTAGAGGCGAGCTAATCAAGGTCGCAGAGGCTGGTAGAGGCAAACTGGTCGAAGCAGAGGCCTTAGAGGGGCTAACACCCCCCTTTCATAATCGATGCCCTACTATTTTAACGTATCTACAAAATGCTTCGACGAACTCATAGATTATATGTAGCATTAATTATTTTTATTTATTTATTTATTTATTTAAGTCCATAAAATACATTTAGTTACAAAACATTCTCTTAGCCTAATATTTTATAAGTAATTGAACAGTTTTCCAATTTACTTCCTAACTCGGAAAGAGATTCAGAAATGATAGTTTGTGGTTTACCACCTCACTAGGAATAACCTGTAACGAGGTGGTACCAACAGAAATCGAATATTGCCTGCCGAAAGAGCATGATATATCCGCTTTTAGGTTTATATATTTTTTTAAATTTTATATTGCAATGGTATTTACATTTAATAATACAAGGATGGAGGTAATTACTTTATTCTAAAATTTAAAAATTTTGAAGAGACCAAATTAAACGGATAATCATCTATTGTTTGTTATGTTTGTTTGTTTCTACTCTTTATTGTGACATTTCACAATGGGCGGGTTTATTTTCATACGACAATCTCTTACAACCAAGCGTACTACTGTGAAGTGTTTATATGAATGTATGCTTGAATAATGTGTGTAAGTGTGTGTTTAGTTATTGCATACGATTAACAGAATTTAAATGTAATTCCGATAATTGTATCCCAACGGAAAATGATAACCCAGTCGGGAATCGAACCCGGAACCTTATAATGTAAGATCAGGCGACCAAAACACGGCACATGTTGCCATCTATTGAAGGCAATAGCACCTATTTTACCTAAAGCTTTTAGATGGGTTAACACCCTCCTCCCCCTCCCCCTCCCCTTCCCCTTCTTGGTGCGCCACTATTTTGACACTGTATGTCTACAAAACGTTTCGACGAACTCCTGACGTAGTTTATATATAGCGTTAGTCAACTATTGAATGCAATAACACTTACTTATTTATAAAGAGCGACTACCAATCACTTTATTTTGCGTGTACAACGGACGCGTGCATCCGGTCGTTAAAATCGCCCTATGCCGCTAATAGCCGGCGCCCGCGGTCATCGATTGTGGCAAATCGCCGGTCGACCGTGCCAGAACACTCAACCGGCCGGCGACCGCACGGCGCTACTCTCAAAGCCAAGCTACACCCTCAAACGAAGTAACACGAGACGGGCGCACGCAGCCGGCGAACCGGCGAACTCAGAAACGGGCCTGCTCAACCCACTCATTTTCTAATCCGCAGTTCCAACAGAGTCGTCGACTATGCCTAGTTCGTGTATGTGTTTGTCAAATCGGCAGTGCTCAGTGAGCAGACCCTCCGTATATACCAAGTTATCCCTGGACAGTCTCAAGCAAATACTCGTTAATCTTAGTGTAGTTTACTAATGCCTCTTTTTGTTTGTTTACCTCCAACTATGCTTTATCCACTTACTGACTGGAGCTTAAAGCTGGAGGATGACCGTTCACTAGCTGTTCGTGCATGATCACATGACACTTCCATATTATGTCCTATTTTTACACAACTGCCTAACATAAAAGGAGTGTAATGTGTTCAGGATTCATATATGCATGTTTTCCGTTTCTTTATTCCACCATAACTTCTAAACGTTTAAATCGATTTAAAAGTGTGTGGTATTGTTCGAATCGCGATGTCATCCCGAGTGTCATAACTCTATGACACTCGGGATGACATCGCGATTCGAACAATACCACACACTTTTAAATCGATTTAGGCGTTTAGAAGTTATGACATTAACTGTCCAAATATAAAGTAACTAGTTGTCTAAATTTCCAAATGTCAATAAATTAACACAAATAATCGTGTTTAATGTCAAATGAAAGGTCTGAATGAGTACATTCCGAAGATATACATGTATCTATATGGATTAATACATAAACCACAAATATTTCATTAAACAACCGTAATAATAATTATTATAAACTTCTGAGTCGGGTTCTATATTCTTTTTAATATATTTAGTTGTAATAGATATTTTCTGTATTCCCTTGAAACTGCAATAAAATGTGAAATTGAGTGCATTAAATTGAGTGTTGGAGTAGGGAGACAGGGGCGGAAAACGTTAAGGCGACGTACTACTTAAAAAATAAACCGTATCTGAGTTTTTAAGCCCCGCCTACTTACCCCCTCCCCTCGCGACGGGGCAGGTGTTTATTATGTTGACTCATCTCGCAGCGATATTCACTCGCTATTAGTCGCTATCGATGTCTGGACTAAACACACTAGGTATACACTATTGCAATGGGATTTATATTTTGGGATTATGCAAGTGTCATGTACCTACGCTGGTGAAGAAGGCTACGCTTTATCATCATCTAAACTTGAACATTATATTACTTTCCCGGCTGCCACTGGTAGGGAAGGTGTTGTGATCGTGCGGAAAAAAATGTTTAGATAACGATAGAGATGTCCATTTTGAGGTCCACCAAGATGATTAAGACCATTTTCAGAGAAATGTATGTCTGTTTGCCTGTATGTAATCTCTCACGATAACTGCCGAGCCGTTGAACCGATTGAGTTGAAATTTGGAACATAGGGATAGTATCACCCTGGAATGCGCCCATTAGATTTTGGCTGTCAACTGTTAAACCAAACTATCACTGTCAAAAATTGACAGAAGCCATATCTTACAGAATTTCATTTGCGATATGTCATTTGAAATCCCCTGAAAAACTGTATTAAGAAGAGTCACCTGTCACTAATTAATTTTCGACATTTTAAAATTATTTTAAATGGTGATAGATGACAATTGGAGAAATGCCGTTAACTGTTTTGGATACAGTTTTCCAAGGGCTTTTAAATGACATAAATCGCAATTCATGTTCCGTGAGATACAGCTTTAGTATTTTTTTGATAGTTGTAGTGACAGTTTTTGATAGTATTTTTTGGCAGAAAAAACATTTAGAATCGAATTAAAAAACAACATTGTGTATCGAACTATTTATTCGCGGTATAATAGTTCTTTGAGGAGGACATAACGACACCCATCGCCTTGTATATTATCATTAAAAAATTATTTAATTAAAAAGTAATATAATTTATTTTTAGATACTGTAAGCACATCATTGTAAACTTTAAAGAAATACACATCATTAAAAATAAATAATTATTAATTAAAATATAAAATCATTAAGACAAAAAATCATGAAGACATTTCTGGTTGGCAAAGTAGTCTGTTATTTCTGAGTAGATACATACATATTAAATGTAAAGAGACGAATAAATACATTTAAAATTGCGCAGTACATTTGAGACTTCCTTTTTGTAGCCTTGACAGTGTCGCTTTGTAGTGGTGCGCCGACTTTTGTAATTAAAATTCATCAAATGATAATACATTTTCAAAAGCCTGTTCATCATTATTAATTAGATCTGTACTCAGCACAGATTTGGAATATCGTGTACTTTTCGGTGGCTCTATATTGCTTGTGCTTTGCTTTGGAGTGTTATTGGCAAGTACATTCTCTGTGAGTTCTTTGCTCACTTTGTGATGGAATCACTGAAAACTAACTACCGCTTAAGCGTTGGACAAGGGAGAGGAACCGATTTCTTTCGTTTTATCGTGTCGTTTCTTTTATTTGCTTCTTTCAAAGTGTATTCAGGCTCCCTTAAATCCATATTCCTTCATACTCCTGGATCGATAATTTCAGGTAATACACAGTCCATATAAAAACAAACAAGTTTTTTCCATGACATTTGTCCAAATCAAATCATTCGTCTGTATATATTCGGTTTTGAGGAGATCGTTTTTACCAGACCAAAATGTAAATAGGCACACTTCCTTTCCAGTTATATGTATCGTTCCAGTTACAGTTTCTTTCCAGCACACTTTCTTTAAAGTTATCCACAATACCACAGATAGTTCATACCTTGTTGAAAACTTACGTTTTTTCGTTCCTCAGCGATTAATTCGCAATTCACGCACGTTTGAGGTATCTCGTGCCAATACCAACTACGGGAAACATTCCATCGCTTATGGGCTGATATGCACGTACGACTCTTGTTTCTCCACCATCGACATTTTCAACCTCAACCAACCGACGTTCGTTAAAGAATTATTCAAATCAATTGCACCTAACGAGCTTGTTAATACCTATAGTAATTAGTTATATACTTTCTATACAACAAAATAAAATTCGAAATTTAAATTCTAAGTGTCAACATATTTTAAAATTTTCTCCCCTCTAAATAATAATTAAATAATAAATTTTAGTGATTATAGTGCAATTCTATAGTCTGGATTAACTCGCGGTTAACACGGGAAGCGTCCCGAAGGATCTGATCGGTCTGAGCTGTTCACTTTAAATATTCGACCAGCGTGTCTATGGAAAAGTCGACCATCGAAAACAAGCGAGCTGTAGTTACTGGCTGAAGGCAGATCGACTTTGCTGAAGATACATCGGAGGACTTACTGAAGGTGGTGGTGGATTTGATTGACCAGCCACCTTTCGAAGACTATATGCAAAGACTCTCAGAAGGAGGTTACCGCAAGGTATAAGGACGATCAATTGTGCGCTGGCAGCTTAGAAGGATTACGAGACTCTTGTGGAGGCGATAGTGGTGGACCTCTGCAAGTGGCGATAGCTGACAACCAATGCCTTTTCAACATAATCACCGTTACCAGTATTGGAAAGAGCCCTTGCGGAAGTGCCAAGGGACCTGGCATATACACTGCCGTGAAGAGTCATGTGAAATAAATGGCGTTTTAGGAGTATGTCTACCGGCGAAAAATTGTCCAAAAACTGAGGGGGATTTGCCAAAAGGGAAACTATCACAATTTTGTATAATGTCGGAACAAGAGACTGTATGCTGTATTCAACACAGCCCCATGAGCAACAACACGAGATCATCAGAAAACCAGGATAAATCCAATAATGCATCTTCTATATCATCACCGCCTACTACAACAACTACCAATAAGTCACCGGTCATCTCTACAATAGCTCCAGAAAAAACTCAAACATCACCACAAGCCATAACTACCAATTTCATAAATGACAGTGTGAAAAACGAACTAAATCCGAAAAAATAGCTCTGCAATATTGAGTAAAAATTTAACAATGACAGTCATTGCTGCGTTAGCGATTAATTGATTTATTTTATTTTATCTGCATCCAAACTTTTCTCTGGTCGTAACGGTCTCCGTTCCATCGGGTTCAGAAGAGGGAGGAAGAGAGAGTGCACCCGTGGTCGCGCGCCCACCTGTGCACTATAATATAGCCTGCGCACTTGACTGCTTCCGAACAGTGGACTCTGAGAAGACTAAAGAAGTCACTAGAATCTACAATGCAGTCGCTGTGGCCGAACACGGCTAGAAGGATATATATACAACATATCAGTAGCTACCACAAATATTTATAAATATCTATAAATATTTATTATATATCTATAAATACCTATAAACATCAATAAATATCTGTATTTATATATCCACTATACGACCTATCTATATCTTTATTTATATCTATATACATATACACATACCATCGTCTAACTCCTTCTTCCTAATCACTTCCAATTCCCTACCTCTCCCATCGGTTTTCTATATATTTTTTATATTTAATATGAACTTTGTTTATTTTATAATTAATTTTTAAGTGTAATATGCTGAAATCCAAATGTGTAATAAACGATTATAGGCGTAATGTTTTTCTTTTTTTTCTACATTTATGCACACGTATGTATATTGTATGCGCTGTATTTTTCCAGAAATAAAATAAAAAATAAATAAATAAAAAGAAATTATATATGGACCTGTCCTTGAACTTGAACGTACCAGTGATGTTTGATGCTGATTTCAAGTTTTCCATCTTTCTGTTTCCAAAATGTCACTTTTCTTTTTCTTGTCGCTTCCGTTAACCAGATTCTATGCGCTGTAATGGGAAATTTGACTTCAAAAATATAATCATCAGATATTCCATCTGGAGAAGCTCCCAAAAATGGAAATTTAGGGTCAATGAATAATCCACATTGCTGAATTTCCACTTTTTCTAGACATATTTTTCATTCTAGTGCAGTTGTTTCATTTTCTTTTCCATGGCAAATTGATGCTACGTTGCTCAAATCCCATTTTCAGTCATGGATTTAACTAAATTGGCGCATTTTGTGTGTTGTTAACTATTGACAATTTTGCCAAAGTTAGACGCAGTTACCATTTTTCTTCGTAATTCCAACCACTTGCTGCTTTCACCTTGAATAACCGTAAGTTTTTCAATTCGCAATCGATCATTTTTCTATTTTCCAATTCTTGAAATAACAGAGCTTTGCTTTTTTCGAATATTTCTGATGGAACATCGGGTTGGTTGCAATGTTCTCCATAATGCGAATTATTGTTTTTTTTTTCAAAAAAACTTTCTGCTTTATTTCTTTTATAAAGAATGGATTTACTTAAATGCCTCTGTCTTCTTTATTCCACTTTTGATATCCTGCCAGAGGGACTTTTGCCTATATATTTTTTATGTAATCTTGAGAGTGGCTGTTTTGTATTAAATGATATAACTGCCGCATTACATCGCGCTTGGTAAGACTGCTTTTGGATGTAATTTGTCCTCTTACCACCAATAAATTTTGCAATGATGCCGTTAAACCTTTCGAGAACATTACTATCTACATCATGAATTAGGCTTCTTGCATGTATTGCTACCTACGTTTTAAGTTATGTAACGTATTCTTTCCCAAATAATGTCACCCATCAAACAACTCATTGCATCCAGTGTTTCATTTTCCGACAAACAATTTTAAAAACTTCTACATTTATCATGGTTTCCAAATGCATCTATCGGGGCGTTCAAAATGTCATTATACAGGCAATCAATTTTCTCATCAATTGAAAAGTTTTGACATTTATTATAAGCTACTGCTGATGTAATATTTCTTCGCATTTTTAGTTTTTTTTTTCACAGACATTACAAGTTGAATAAAAGCTTTTAAAAAGTAGATACCGACGTTTTGTTTTTTAAATTACAATTCTGCCTATCTGACGGTTTTCTATATTAGAACGGTCAGAATCGTAGCCTAATAGTATATTATATGTATACATGGTGTATAGCTCTGTGGCTCTAACGCAAATGTATTGGCATTATTTACTGTCCCCTTATATATGACACATTTTGACTCGCGGGAAGCAAGCTGAAGTGGCGCACTTGTTTTAAACTCGCATAAGATCACACCGGTCGTAGGTTCAAAACCTACCGATATGTATATTTTTTTTTTGTTTTTATACATAAAGAAACATTGTTATCAAATAAATGAACACTTTTTATTAAAAAAAAGTAATATTGTAAATTTAAAAAAAAAATAAATAAATATTAAATATTATTTTACTTATTATTGTTTCTATTTTTCAACATATGATTTATCATGTTTATAAACCTCTTTCATTTACACGGTGAAATAGCCATCTAAAACCGATATTTTTTTACTTCACATCTCCGATCCATCGAAATGTCAATTTGGTAATAATAAGTCATGAAACAGAGCGTCGCGAACGCAACTGCATATGTCGGCCTTCGAAGCCGAAATGAACCACGTTTCTAAGAGCCAATAACATTTCATTATAAAAGGTTGGCTGTTATGCCATTTGAATCAGTAATTGATCCCCACATAAGAACCATATTGACCCAATGTCGCTTGCGGCATTTTGAATGCCAGCGCGTCGTCGCGAGAAGAGCGCGCTCATCTCATTGTATGACAAAAATAATATAAACGGGCTCTGCAAAATATTATTTTTAAAATATACTGATATTTTATTTGAAAAAAATAATCGTCAGTACTACAAGTTTATTGTACATAGTTTATGTAAAAAAAAACAAACTTGAAAAAAACACACAGTAATAAGTAATATTTAACAGTGAATATGGATGAAAGTTACACTTTTTATATAATTTTTTTTAACAAGAAAAACTTATTTTTTTAAATTTATGCGAAAGCATTCCTCTTTACAACTATTGTTAAAATGCCGTAGTATTTTTTTTGAGTTTCTTGATCGTGCAGTTTAGTGTGAGGCACGTTTCAAAAAATGCTCTAAAATGAAAATTTCCTGTATAGCTCCCAGATTTAATTATTTTCGTCAATTTTCCAATACTTAAAAAAAAATCTGAAATAGCTATCTACTTAAGAAAGGTACTGTGAGTTACGATAATTTTTTTTTGTTGGCTAACATCATCAGTTATTTCAGTATGACTGTTCAAAAATTGCCAAAAAATGTAATTTTCGAAATTTACCTACATCGTCGCCTTAACCCGTTTACCCGCTTAGTGGGTTTACAGCTAGTTTGATGGCCGACAAAAAAGGAGTGGAATGTATTCAGGGTTCATTTATGTATGTTTTCCGTTTCTTTATTCCACCATAACTTCTAAACTCTTGAACCTTTTTTACAAGTGTGTGGTATTGCCGGGTACAAAGCCGGGTACAAAGTATCAATGTATGTGTGTAGGTATGTGTGTATGTGTGTATGTATGTATGTATGTATGTATGTATGTATGTATGTATGCATGTATGTATGTATGTATGTATGCATGCATGCATGCATGCATGCATGCATGTATGCATGCATGTATGTATGCACGCATGTATGTATGTATGTATGTATGTATATACATATGTGCGTATGTGGGTTATACCAAAAAACGCCGTTGACAACGACATAAGCAATCGCAGACCGATCCCTCCTATTAGCATGGTCTTGAAGATCATCGAAATATTTGGTGGCTATACACATATACCTACATACAAAGACGTTAATTGGACCAATTTGATATATAAACCTCTTCTTCTCTCATATCAGTTTCTGCCAGCCTCTTTTAAATGCTTTATTTGAAGATAAATGCTTAGGTGTTATGCAATTATGTATATATTTGAGGGGTAAGAAGCAGGCCCGGGGCTAGGTTTTTAGCACCCTGGGCTATACTCAGCTCGGCGCCCCCTCCCCCATACATAATATTATCTTAAGCAAGTTAGCAAGTTACATTGTCGGCTGTCACCAACTTCTGCTATTTTTAGCATTATTTTAGTCTTTAACAGTATTGAATTTGAAAAAAATGCACAACCATGAGAATATAATAATATGGATAGTAAAACAGCGTTTAGTTTAGTTGCAGGTTTAATAACGTTAAATATACAAGCAGAAATATACAACACAACATGTTTTTTAACTCAGATGACGATGTAACATTTCATTTTTTTATCAATAAAATTTAATGTGTAACCTAATAAAGTTTATTTATTTATTCATTTATTATTTATTTACATAATGTTAATGAAGCAAGATCATTTAAAATTCAATGTAAGTAACAACATAAAACTCAGTCTACCGTCTACAGTACTTCATTTTTGCAAAATTATTTATAACATCGGAAAAGTTCATGTTCATTGTAATGTCCCGTTCACATCACAGTAACATCAACGCATTCAATTTACTCTCAAGAAGAGTTGACCTTTTAGCATTTTTGACTCTTGATAAGACAGAAAATCCCCTTTCTGCTGTACAGTTTGTGACAGGTAGTGTCAGGGAGATTCTTAGTGCTGCTTAGTGCGCCGCTACCCCGCCCGAGCCCAAAGTTACTGGCCCCAGGCTTGCATACATGGGGGCGGGGGGGGGGGGGGGGGCGGCGGGCCTGCGCCCGGGGCAGTGCAGTCACACGCAAAAATTAAAAACAATGGAATCTTCTGCTTCATTCGCCTACAAATAAATTGATTTATTACCAATGTTCGATATTGTTATTGATAAATTCCAATTCATTTTAATATTATATTTTGCATAATTCAATTATCGATTGGTGAGAGCTGTCAACTCACAAAAACCTGACAGTTGGCAACATCGCCCGCTTTCGAACGGGCGGCGAGTGAGTCTGTCAATTCGAACGGTAGCAAGGATTTTCGACCGCTGTCACGGCCTCGCCGACTTAGACAAAAACCTCGTTTGTTGTCTCGGAATCGCGGACTCGGATTCGTTTAAAAAGGCACAAGCGATCCTACGGGAGTGTTACGACTGCACCCCACAGGAAACAGCGCGTCGCACGCGACATATACTCGGATCAGCGCACGCGTCTCGCCGGACACGCCGCACGAATCCCTCGATCGTGCCGTGCGCGCTACGCAAAAGCGGAATCAGCAGCGAGCATCCCACTGCTGCAGCTACATGACCGTCAAGGTACGTGAGTTTTGATTAGCGATCGCCATATCGATAATTCACCTCTCAATACTCATCATAAGTTTTCAAACGCTTCCACTGTCAACTAAACTTTGCACAAGCAACCAAATGATCCACCCGTAACCCATTTGATATCCCCGTCAGACGGCATAGTTACGAGGCGGGATATCGCACATTTTGGTAGCAGAGCATGGTTTTCATATTTATCTTTTCATATTTATGTATTCTGTCAAACCGGACTGTTGGTAGAACTGACCCATACGACGTGACGTTCGTAACGAAGCCGTTTCGTCCGTGACGGACGGCCGTTGCCGCGACATTTCAAATCATTCCATTTTTCGAATTTAACACTTTGTGTTTTTCGCCACCATTCGCGTATGAATGCAGTGTGACATTTCGATCACATCAAATACGTTTTGACGTATTGTTTACGAATTTAATACCTTGCTGTGTTTCACGCCGCGAACATGGCTCTAAAACAAAAACATGCAGTTATAAAATATAAATAACGGACCAATCCGACGTCCTGGTCGAGAAGTGTTTTGTCGACGCGCATACTCGACATGACGATGGAAGATTCGTCGTACGACTTCCGTTTATTAAGGACAGGCCCGCGCTCGGTGATTCGAGGTACCAAGCTCTCAAGCTTTTCATAGCGATTGAGAGGAAATTTGAAAGAGATCCACTCCTGAAGGAACTGTACGTTCAGTTCATGCATGAATACCGTCAGCTCGGTGACATGACACTGGTCCCTCAGCCTCCTCCTGACGATCAGGAAAGGTATTATATACCGCACCACGGGATCATCAAATACAACTACGGTAAACCCAAAATTCGTACCGTCTCCGATGCATCCATGCCAACTACCTCAGGCGCTTCGTTAAATCAGTGTCTTGCGGCAGGTCCAAAGTTGCAACAGGATATCCGTGATATCCTACTCCAATTCCGAACTCACCGGTATGTTTTCACCACTGACATCAAAATGATGTTCAGACGGATTCTAGTTCATCCTGAGGATCGCCGTTTCCAAATGATCCTCTGGCGTGATTCCCCAGATCTTCCGATTCAGGAATATTTCCTGAATACTGTTACCTATGGTGAGACCTGTTCGCCGTTCCTTGCTATGCGTTGCTTACATCAACTCGCGTACGAGAACGAAGAGCGATTCCCACAGGCGTCGCGCGCTATTCTTCGCGACATTTTCGTCGACGATATTTTAACGCGTTCTGACACCATCGAAGCTGCTCAGACACTGAAATCCGATATAATTTCGTTATTGTCCCTCGGTGGATTCGATTTAAGGAAATGGTCCTCAAATTCTCCAGAGTTGCTGTATGACCTCCCTTCTGATCACTGTGAAGTCCCTCTTGACTTTGATACTTCAGATGATCAGTTGTTTCTCAAAGTTCTTGGGGTTCAATGGAGCCCCAAGGATGATACCTTTTCTTACGCATTTCAAAATGTGAGTTCAGGCCCTTGTACGAAGCGTTCCATTCTATCAACAGTGGCGCGTATTTTCGACCCCTGTGGCTGGCTCTCTCCAGTCGTCTTTCGGGCTAAACTTCTTCTGCAACAACTCTGGCTTCTAGGTGCTGAGTGGGATGAACCTCCCCCAGACCATATTGTCCGTGAATGGGACTCATTCTTGCAGGGCTTACCCAGTTTGTGTTCGGTCAAAATCAATCGCTTTATTTTAACTCCAAACTCGGAAGGATACTCACTTCACGGTTTTTGTGATGCATCCTCGTCTGGATATGCTTGCGCCGTTTATCTCCGGGTGATTCATCACGATGGGTTAATTTCCATTCACCTTCTAATAGGGAAAACTAAGGTTGCCCCAATCAAAACTAAACTGACTATTCCCAAACTTGAATTGTGTGCGGCGTTGCTTCTAGCTAGAACCGCTTCTCATATTCGAGCTTCACTGACCTCTCAAGTAGGTCATCTGGAACTAACTTGTTGGTCGGACTCTACGGTCGCTCTTTCTTGGCTGAAAACCCCTCCGCACCTATTACAGGTATTCGAGTCAAATTGTGTTTCGCAAATCATTTCTCTGGTCGACCCAGAGGTGTGGAGGTACGTTCCTACCAAGCTTAACCCGGTGGACTGTGCATCCAGGGGCATTTCGCCCGAAGAGCTACTTGATCACGACTTGTGGTGGTCACCGTTATGGCTGTCAAAACCTGATGCCGACTGGCCGAAAAATATTGTTCCGCTCTCATCCGACAAACTGGCAGGCATTCGTCGAATGTCCCTGACTGCGTGCACTTCCTCCACGGTCACTACACCATGGATTGAAAATTATAGCTCTTTCGATGAACTTATAAATGTGACTGCGTGGTGTCTTCGCTTCATTAGCAACCTACGGCTTCACTCTAAGCTTTCCGGACCATTGTCCGTTTCAGAGCGTGCGTCAGCTCTAAATACTTGTATACGTTTTGTTCAACATTCCGAGTTTGAAGTCGATCTCGAGCTATTAACAAAAGGCAAGAATCCTTCAACCCGCGTTTTCAAACTATTTCCGTATGTGGACGCTTCTGGGCTCCTTAGAATAAAGGACGATAATGCTCCCCCACTACAATGGTCTTTGGGCCGTATCATCGAGCTTTGTCCGGGCAAAGACGGTATTGTCCGAGCTGTACGGCTTGGGACACAGCAAGGTATTCTAACTCGTCCGATGGTTAAGGTCCTGGTCGTACCCCGATCTGACCCTTCGGTTTAAACCACGCCTTCGCCCCACATTACTTAATTTACTTTTATCTATTTTCATTTCTTTTATTTCTTTTACTTACTTCTACCTTTTTTCCCTTATTTACCCTTCTGTATCAATATCTCAGCGCCTTTTTGGGTCAATCAAGGGCTGGACCCTTTCTCTGCTGGGGGGTATGTTCGATATTGTTATTGATAAATTCGAATTCATTTTAATATTATATTTTGCATAATTCAATTATCGATTGGTGAGAGCTGTCAACTCACAAAAACCTGACAGTTGGCAACATCGCCCGCTTTCGAACGGGCGGCGAGTGAGTCTGTCAATTCGAACGGTAGCAAGGATTTTCGACCGCTGTCACGGCCTCGCCGACTTAGACAAACACCTCGTTTGTTGTCTCGGAATCGCGGACTCGGATTCGTTTAAAAAGGCACAAGCGATCCTACGGGAGTGTTACGACTGCACCCCACAGGAAACAGCGCGTCGCACGCGACATATACTCGGATCAGCGCACGCGTCTCGCCGGACACGCCGCACGAATCCCTCGATCGTGCCGTGCGCGCTACGCAAAAGCGGAATCAGCAGCGAGCATCCCACTGCTGCAGCTACATGACCGTCAAGGTACGTGAGTTTTGATTAGCGATCGCCATATCGAAAATTCACCTCTCAATACTCATCATAAGTTTTCAAACGCTTCCACTGTCAACTAAACTTTGCACAAGCAACCAAATGATCCACCCGTAACCCATTTGATATCCCCGTCAGACGGCATAGTTACGAGGCGGGATATCGCACAACCAAGAAGGAAAAATATTTTTTTTTCTATGAAAATGCCCACCTTTAAATAAAAAAAAACATATTTTGCCGCCCCCTAGAGAGTGCCGCCCTGGACTATAGCCCAGTCAGCCCATTTACAACCCTGGGCCTGGTAAGAAGACAAAGTGATGTTGAGCAAAATTTGTAAAGATGAGTTCCCGGGACATTGTCGTTAACCAAATTTCTTTCAACTTTAGCCTGTGGACATAATAATATTCTTATACTTCAGAAACTAATTCGAAGATCCTCTCTGAGTAGAGTTGAGCAGGAAAAGCGTTCGTCATCAGGCACCTGTACATTTTCTTCAACACCGCGCGAAATTTTCTCTCACAAAAATACTTTTTTATTTTCAGAACGTTTCAACTGTTTTCTGTAATTATCTAGTGATCGCTTTTGGCCGCTACCCAAATTTCCTGTACCGCAAACACTGTGTATATTTTCTTTTCATATACATTTGGATTGACTCTTTCATCTGATCTTTGTAAATGTTTATGTATTTTGGTTATTTGAACACACAAACGCTCTCCCGAGCAGAGTAATTGTTTTCCTTTCTCCTTTTTCAAATTGCTATTTTATGCAGCTTCACCATGTTCCTGTCCACTTTTACTTTCCCGGACCAGCAACCAACCAGGAAGGAAAGTATTCTAAACGCGCATTTTTCCGAGATGAAGACGGAAATATCCAATTTAAACCCCCTCTGACGATTAAGACCATTTCCAAATTGAAGCATGTCTGATTGTCTATATGGGCGTCTCTCTCTCTCTCTCTCTCTCTGTGTGATGGGTGTATTCCTCCACGATAGCGCCCAAACGCTAAATTCTATTGAGCTGAAATTTGGTATGCAGGCATCATTTAATCATGGCGAAAGTTGAAAAGATTGTGGGTGACCTCGGTTTACCAGGGGGACGAACTAGTCATAAGGCTCGATTGGGTTTCTTCGTGAACTAAAATTGGAAATTAGTTCGTGTAAACGAGACAGAGCAGTACGTCAGAGCGGAATGTGAAATGAACGGTTGTCACTTTTTCGGATTAAAACTGCCCACCGAGGATAAAGCATCTGAATCTAACACCGCACGAAATGTGTTCATTCGGACGACAGGTATAAGTTCGACAGGTAGTTTTTATCGTCGATTTTTTGTTTCATATTCCGCTTTAACGTATTGCTCTATCTCGTTCGTTTGAATTAATTTCAGTTTAGTTCACAAAGAAAAGCGATCGGGCCCATTATCCTCGAAATATTTTACTTAGATACTTGAAATTTGGTACACAGATGCCTTGTTGGGCCAAAATCACATTGTGAAATTTTGGTTTTAATATCCCATATACAAGCTGCACTAATAATATCTAAATTCTGCCATATAAATGTATGGCGGAACCACATATTTAAATTTGCGGTGCCGCGCGTTTGCTTTTGGAATTTTTAAATAAGCGGCGAAGCACGTTCGAAAATTAAATCTTCACGCGTTGTATCATCGCGTTGAAATTCGATTTTTTTAACGACGAATTGACGGCGACAGGCGTTTGCAATTCGATTGAATGTTTCTGGTCCATAAACCGACGAGGAGGAAAAGTATCGTGAACCCGCTTAAATTTCCCAATTAATTAGTATTAAAGTGCTATTTTTTCAATATGATATAATATTTTATTAAATATGGCGGAGTTTAAAAAATATTTGTGTCGCTTGTATATGAGATATTCCGACCAAAATTTCACAATGTGGTTTCGGCCCAACAAGGCATCTGTGTACCGAATTTCAAGTCTTTAGGTCTAATTTTCGAGATTCAAGTATGACTAACGACCGATTTTAACCACAAGTTTGCCATCACCAAATGTGCCTGCTTGCCAAATTTCAGCTCAATCGGATGAAGCGTTTGGGCGCTATCGTGGAGGAATATACAGAGTCACAGTCACACAGAAGTGCGTTCACATTACTTTCCCGGTATTTCAGTATTACTTCTGTGCCTTCGGCGAATGACAGGCGGTGCTAGTCTTCAAGAATGACAAATTAATCCTATTTAATTTTGTATGTCTCTCGAATGGTATTTAATTAGGTAAGAACGATGCGCATTATGTCATTGTATAGCAAATGTTAATTGTGACTATTTTCTGAGTCAACGCCTGATAATGGTTTTACAACTATGAAAAATGTTGACTCAACAGAATTATCATATTTAGTCAACGGCTACGCAAATAATTAAAAAGGAAATTGCATTCGCGGCTTTTAAAGCCTTCAAATACGTTTTGGTACGTTTCAGTGGGATGTGAACGTTACCTGATAAATATTGAAACAATCCACTGAAAATTAGAGTCATAGCAGTTTAACATGTTTAATTTTTAAGTGTAGTTGTTATTTTTTATATTTTTTTATATAAAATATTTCCTGGTACACCTGCCTTAGTACAGGCCTAGGCCTAGTTAGGCGGTGTTGTCGTAGTGACCAAGATGCTGCAGTGTGCTCTATTATTCGCTACTGGTCCAAACACATTTTTTTTGTAATTCTGCAGGAAATTATATTTTGTGCTTTACCTTTAATAAATAAATAAATAAATAATAGCGATGTATTAGAACGCACAGGACTTACTATTTCGTAGTGCTAATCGATCTTTCGCTACTGAGTAGCCACGTTGAAATAATCTGGAATTTAATAAACAGGTCGACACTAATCGGACAAACTACCTGTATTTGAGTATATGCGGCTTGATTAAAACGAAGTAGGGTATTTTATCGATATCTATAAATCGTTTTTTTCTCTCGCGATATTATCAATATAAAAAAAATGTAATACTATCTTTGAACAATTTTTCATCATAGTTTGTAAAAACTGATACTTTCAGATCAGACAGTATTTTGGCCATAGAATGCCTGGATACAGTCTGCAGGCTAGATTCCGAGACAGCTGGCGCTGGCGTACTAGGAAAGTTGTAATTTTATTAAGTAAACCCAAAGTATTTTGGAAAATCTGAAAATTCATCATTGGACAGTGGATGCAATAACGGACAAACATATGGTCAGATTTCTTCATACCTAAACGCGTGGCGTCAGTATATCCATACCATTAAATTGCGCCATTGCGACCATTATATTGCGCGGCACAACCGATGCGTCTTAGACAGATGCGTGACATGTATGGAGATGCTAACGCCACGCGTTGGATTATGAAGCAGTCTGACCATATGTTTCGAGTTCTTTATTTTACCCACTGTCTACTGATACATTTTGAGCTTTTCCAAAGGGGTGCTAATTAAAATTACACCTTTCCTTAGTACCTACGCCAGCGCCAGGTGTCCCGTAATTTGGCCTGCTGACTGTACCCTGGCAATTCTATTGCCAAAATACTCCCTGATCTGAAAGTGTCAGTCCAAAAATCTTGCTTTTTTATATGTTCCTAATATTTAATTAAAGGTTTTTTTATTAAATATTATTGGTTTGTGTATTTAACCGTATAGATACATGTATATTTTCGGAATGTACTTAATCAGACCTTTCATTTCACGCTAAACAAGATACTTACTTGATATTTGGACAGTTAAGGTGATATCCCCTATGACAGTGGTCCCCAACCTTTTTGTCGCCGCGGACCGGTCAACATTTGATAATATTACCGCGGCCCACTGGGGGGGGGGGGGGGGGGGGTCACATTGAATGTATTTTTTTTGTATTAAAAAGCTAAATATTTGTACAATATATAATAATAATAATTACAATTGTGGTACCTACATAAGTTATAGTGACAAATAATAGTAGAGAAATAGAGTTACCCCTTAAAAATGAATAGAAACAGATTTAATATTTTAACTTAATGCTGTTCGCGGTGAGGTGAGGCATGAGGGTGAGGCATGTTCGCGTCGCCCGGTGCATTGCCCGACCGCCGTATTATTCGCGATGTTTTCAGCTCACCCAGATTTTTTCAAAAGTAATTTTGGTTTTTAAGCAGGCCCTTGCGCGGCCCAGTACCATTTGGTCCACGGCCCGGTACCGGGCCCCGGCCCGGGGGTTGGGGACCACTGCCCTATGACACTCGGAATGGCAAAACGATTAACAATACCACACACTTTTAAATCTTTTCAAGCATTTAGGATTTATGGTGAAATAAAGAAACGGGAAATATACATACGTGAATATTAAACACGTAACACTCCTTTTTAAGGACAGTCGTGTAAAAAGGAGGACAATGAGAAGACAAGGGGGAATTTAAAATGAAAAATTCAAATGTTCTCTGAGTCTGTTTCTAAAACATGTTATGCTCGGCGCGGCCTTTTGCTAGTATATTAATCCATTTGGTTTTGCAGTCATGATTTATTTTATATATTTAGGAAGTTGATAGAAATGTTTTTATTTTTCTTAAATTATATACTTACACTGTAATGATCACCTAGATGATCTCAGTAAAAAAATGTGCAGTACCATATTCGCCATTAGAAAGATAAGACATTTATGCGGTTTTGAAGCCGCTAAATCTGTTTATTTTGCTTATTTCCACTGCCTAATAACGTATGGCCTTCTGTTTTGGGGAATGACACCAAATTCAAAAAGATTTTTTCTCCTCCAGAAAAGAGCGGTACGCAGTTTATAGAGTCTCTCCAAGAAGTTCTTGTAAGCCGCTGTTCGTATAATCAGGAATCATTACTATTTTCTTCCTACATCTACCAAAATATTATGTACGCTCGTAGATACCTAGCAGAAGTTCCGGTGAATAGTGATTTTCATAAATAAATTTACTCTCCACATAAAACGACAGCGACTTGGCAAAGTGCGATACAGTTTTATACACCAAAACTTGTCCTACTATAATAAGATTCCAAAGCAAATGAAAAGCCTTGGAGAGGACTTTGAAAAGATAATTATAAATAGTTTGATAAGAAACCCAATTTATGGTATAAAGGAGTTTGAAAATTCCGGGTTTATTTTCCATGTTGATAATTAGTAAAATTTGTAAAATTGAAACATAACGGTATTATGATAGCTGACATTCCAATTCTCATTTAATTGATTATACATCTATTTATGTTTTAAAAAATACCAAGGTATATTGCTGGATTGACAATAAAATAATTTTACGTTGATTATTCTACATAGAATTTGCATTTCTATTTTAATATATTATTCTCTCTTACTATTAAATGACATTAGTATATTTTGATTATTTGTAAGTAGGTAATATTGAATATAATATTACAGCCATGACAACTATCATGATAGTTATGTTTTTAATAGTTAAGTTTTGAGCATTTAATTTTGTGACGCATCCAAGTGCAGGAATGCCTATCTACTGGAGTAGTTGATTGTATTGTATTGTAAAAGCTATCAATAAATTCTATTATTATTATTATAGGTGCACAACTGAGTGTTTACCAGAAATGATAGCCGAACTCCATAGGGGTGATCCGAAAGGTCGGATAATCTCCACCATCATAATGCGAGTTCTCTGGAAACTAAGCGAGTTTTTGGAGCAAGAAAAAATTTAATTGGTTAACCATCCTCCGATTATTTTATATTCCCTATATATTTTATATGATTCCCAGCCCCGAAGAAGCTGTCCAAGCGTTCTAAAATGCCAATTTAACATACACAACTTCAGATTGTAATTACTGTTTCAACATTTATTTCGGGCGATATTAAAAAAAATATATATCAATCCCTCGAAAAAGAAGAAAAATATATTCTTCAATTATTTTTCGTTTGTTGTTTTTACGAATCATGTATAGATTAAGGAAAGTTTTGTAATGATCAGAAAAATCTATATTGGATTTTCACGTTTGAGGTTCCAGGAACCCCAAAAGTGGTTGTCCGATGTCCAATAGAAACTACTAGAACTATTTGGTTAAAATTTTGTATGTGATGTTCTTTAAAATGTTGCTATTCGTGGTTGTGAAAACATTGTTTTAGACACAAAACTAAGAGTATCTGCCATAGAAGCTAAAACTAAAATATATGCATTTTTTGTCAAAAACTAAAAATATTGATAGCCAAGAGCTAGCGACAAAAAAAAGCAAGAGTTTTGGAAAAGCTGATACTTTCAGATCAGGAAGTATTTTGGCCATAGAATTGGCAGGGTACAGTCAGCAGGAAAGTAATGTGGAACAGTAATGAGACAGGAGGAAAAGTAATGTGAACGCGCTTAAAATATTTTTGAGATGAAGACGGAACTATCCGTTTGAGCGCCTCTGAGACGATTAATGCCACTTTCAGATTGAAACCTGTTTGTTTGTGTATTCCTCCACGATAGCGTCCAAATGCTTAATTCGCTTGAGCTAAAATTCTGAAAGCATGCATCATTTTGGTCCACCCGGGGGCGCACTAGTCATTTATCAATTTCGAAATATTGGACTTAAAGACTTAAAATTTGGTACACAGATGCCTTGTTGGGCGAAACCATTTTGTGAAATTTTGGTTGGAATATCTTATATACCATCTGCACTAATAATATTTAAATTCCGCCATACAAATGTATGACTGAATCAAATATTTCAATGTGTGGCGCCGCGCATTTGCCATTGGAAATTTGGTATGCAGGCATCATTTGATCATGGCGAATGCTGTCAACATTGTGGTATGTTTGAACTCGGTCGACCAATGGGCGCACTAGTCTATCATCCTAGAAATATTACATTTAGAGACCTGCAATTTGGTACACAGATGCCTTGTTGGACCGAAAACACATTGTGAAATGTTGGTTGGATCTAAATTCCGCCATACATTTACATTAAATATTTACGCCATCTGTTGGCGATTGGCCCAAACCCGCTCTTAGCCGAGAAATTTTCTCACGCCGCCTAAGGCGTCGCAATAGAACCTAACCGGGTTGGTCCGCCGGCTGAGAGAGGGCGCTCATCGATTTTAATTATGAAATTTATATTCAGATGAAATTAGTCCTTGGCTATTTGTAGCTCAACCATGAACAGATATGGATCTCAACCATATCTGTTCTAACTTATATGTATAGAATCAAATCAACTTCACTAGTGTAGAAAATCCTACTAATAGGCTTCATGTATTAAATAAAGACGTCGAAACAACGTCGTCGCGGTTGTCGCAGCGACGAGCCCCTCACGTTGTTAAACATCCGTGCTATTTCGGAAGAAAGAGTATAAAAACAGCCCGGTATTCGGGAGAGTGCGTGCAGAAGGACGCAAAAACAACGCGAGACAGGAGAGAGACAGCGTGAGATGTTTATTCATGACATAATCACGGCAGACTCTTGAAGCTCAGGGGCCGTTGCTGAAATTAAAATCGGCCGTAGAACGTCGGCGCTAACTGAAACTGGCTGTCGTCAACCAATACTCATTGGTGAGTTAGTCCTGGTCAATTTACTAAAAAACATAAAAAAACGCTTAAAAGGCCATTGTAAAATGATCAATAAGTAGTTAGCAAAAAGCCGCATTTTCGTTGTTTCACAGTTGCCATTTTTATGTCAATTTGCATATCTTTTTTTTTTAAATATACCTTGGGGAGCTACGTTGAAAGTTTCTTGATTGATATTCTCCTTTTGGTCGCTTCATTATCTGAAGAATCAAATCTAATTAAATAAACATAATTATATTTAAAAGCTGTATGCATAGTTGTTTAGACAGTACACAATACTTTAGATAGATTATATTACATACATTGATTATTAAAACCGAAGAACGAAAGAAAGATACTTTAAACTACTAAGTCAGATTACTTAAGAACATTTCGACCGAAGAATCAAAAATTATGATAAAAACAATAATAATATGGTCCTCCACATACAAAATACAATTTAATATAGGAGAGAAAATAAAATAAAAAGATCGTTCGCATTAACCTTAAACTTACAAAAATAATTATTTATTTATTTCATCAATATTGCATGGTAATACAGACTAGTAAAAATACGCCAGGTGTTGGTAGATGCAAAAAGATAATTTGTTTATTTATTTTATTTCATTTTATTATGTGCATACACATTCAAATGCTAAAATACAAAAGAAAACGATCTAGAAAATCCAGTTATAAGCTTCAAATATTATATATCCACCTGTCTGAGCCCAGGAGGCATATTCTTCAAAAAATTGCATGCTAAATTTGTCTAAGGCCCTTGTGGAAAATGGATCATGGCAAATGGATCAGATACAAATATGGTTCTAACAAACTTGTATTTTCCGGGAACTGCTTTACTCTTTTGGTTCCCGAGAATTCGTCAAAATTGCTCTAAATAGCTGTTCAATAACGAAATAGCATTCGGCGTCTACGAAGAAGTACGCTGCCGTGACCCTTTATGCACTAATTCCACATTAAACTGTTGTATGTAAATTTGTCTTGTATATCAGATGCGAGTTTTCAGTTCCTCAAAAGTGAGCATTCTGCTTGTTTGCGAGTCTATTGGGGTCTAAGCAATTCTTTGCTTAGACCTTGGCAACAATGGACTTGGCAAACCCGGCAATTTCTTTGCTTAGGCTTAGGGTGGTCTATAGAAATTTAAGCTGCTCTCAATGATGTCATCATAAATTTTCGTCTACTGTACTCCATCTTTATCTAAAAAAATGTTATAAATTCTATCATAAGGAAAAAATAAAACTGACTTAAAACAGGTATTAATTAAATCCCATTATTTGAATTCGCTGTGATTTACTGTAATGAAGGCAAAAATCACAATGTAAACTGACAAAAATCTGTATGTAACACCTTCTTTATGTATATATTTATGATATGTTATGGACTAAGACCGACGCGCCGCACATTGGAGTAAGTATCTGTCTTAAAAGACCGGACAAAAGTCCAAATTATAAGCTCTCTGCAAATGCTCGCTTACCACTTTATTACACGACTGCCCAACAAAAAAGGAGTGTAATGTGTTCAGGGTTCATCTATCTATGTATGTATGTTTTCCGTTTCTTTATTTCACCATAACTTCCAAACGCTTGAACCGATTTAGAAGTGTGTGGTATTATTAGAATCACTATGTCAACGTGAGTGTCATAGGGTACCTTAACTGTTCAAATAACAAGTAAGTAGTTTAAATGTCCAAATGTTTAAATGTAAATAAATTAACATAGATATATATAGTGTTTAGTGTCAAATAAATTGTCTGATCGTAAATAATAATACATAAACCACAAATATTTCATAAAAAACCGTAATAAAAATAATTATAAATACAATAGTTTTCTTCCTGTAAGGGCAGTCGTGTTTTTTTATTGTTTTTAAAATACTTGTTTTATAGCTTCAATAGCCGGGCAAGCAGTTAGAAGCCAGTAACGTACTACTCTTTTAGACCCTTTTTGTATATTCGGTCGTAGCATTGTCACTCGGACCGCATGTTGATGTCATCGGTACTTTGTTTTCGCTGCTGATTTCTGTTCATATAACTGTGATTATTAACGGTATTTACTTACATTGACCGTTTTGAATATCGCCGAATCAAGTGTGTACTATATTGTAAAAGAGAATTTCAATGATTTGATCTTAAATAGCATTTTTTTCTCCCATAGTTTGATATTTTTGTAAATTTTACGATTTTTTTGAATCCAGACCCAATTGTTCTATTCAAGGTAAAATATTTTACTCAAAATAATCTTGGGAAATCATATTAAATGCCAAATATGTACCCTTCTATTGACGTTCGTATAATAGACGTAGCGCGGCATATCTCAACCAATCTTCAAAGTACACAAATCTCGGCCCCATTATTCTCATATATTTATTGAAACCTCAGAATGTAACATAAGATATCTGTGAGCCCTATCAAAACATGTTAACTTTGATTCCTGCAAAAAAAATAAAATCGGCGTAGAACCTCTACGCCTGATCCCCAGAAGCGTAGACCTTGTGTTCATGCCTGCATTGTCACGCTACGAAGGTCTTACAAATAAAATCAGTTAAGTTAGAGTTTCACTTGCACGCCAAGGGTTCCGCCCCTTAATTACTTCCTCAAAAACTTTGATATCAAAATTCGTTTTTTTTACTTGTACATTTTTGATGATCTTTCTCACAGTGCATAATTGTGGTAAAATATATAAATACAAATATGATACAAATAAATATCTAGGTAAAGTTCTAAAGTTTCATTTAACTAATGTTTTATTGGAGAATCATCTATATCTTATAATAAATATCGATAAAAACGAACCAAATTACGATGTTTCAAATACCATATTTCAGTATCAATTAGAAGTCAAGAAGTTGATGAATGCGCGAGGGTTAAAAAGTTATCAGTAAATTTGAGCAAAATTTTTGAGCCATAAATAAGAACTCCGCAAAAAAGTGGTTTTTACCGAATTTTAGAAAAAAAGTAGTAAATCTAGTAAGGTTCCTAATGTATTTGAGTGTTTTTTAACTCCTCGCCTCTGAGAATAACGAAAGATTTTTGTTTTTTTTATATCTACCTATATATATAGTGATTATTATAGTCCTCTCTAGTTCTATGTCTATATTTCTAGCACTAAAAATTTAATACTTCTGAAATACATGACATGGACCTATCTATTCTCGATTTAAGGGATTAATGACACAAATTGCTTCATCATAAAACGAGAGAGGAATGTGAGGAATTGACGATCATCATATTATAATAATAGTATCACAGAACTTCAAGATGACAATGTTTACCAGGCCTATACTAGAATATTATAATAACTTCGTTTCTCATTTAACAGTCTGATTTTTAATTTTCATTTAATTACTACTAATTTTATTTTGTTCTAGTTGTATTTAAAATTGAGTGATAAATAAGGTACCTACCACGTCGACACAAATTTTGCGTCAGTGAGAACGGCAAGAGTAAGTCACGCGTCGTCGTCGTCTTGGTTAAACTCTCGATTGTGGACTCTCATGGCGCAGAGCATGGCCGTCTGATAAAAGCATGGAGAACTACAGACAGCTGAGAAAGCGATGCAATCAGCTATGTGGGAACGCAAAAAAAAAACGTTTTATACTTCTTAGATTGCTGCTTCTAGCAACAATATCTAGATATTCCTACGTCAATTTCACTTTGGTAATGTCCCAAATGAGGTTCCCTCCAACGTTGATATCGCGGCTCTAATAGATCACTTTGTTTTCCATGAACGCCGCGCTAAAGGTGGCTATTTTAAAATCCATAGATAATTACGAAACCAAGGAACCAAGCCCATTGGCCGGCTTTTGGTTTTAATCCAATTACCTCTGCAGTAGTTGTTAAACTCCTTAGTGGAGTTAAAACCTAAGCAACCTGGAACGATAGCCTCAATATTTCTCTACTTATGCTAATATATTTTCAGTAATTATGCATATTATCAATAATTCTCATACTTTGGCCTCTTCTCCAGTATAGTGGAAGGATGCCCTCGCTGTTCCTGTACCTAAATGTTCTAATCCTTCTGCTGGGAGGACTTTCGGCCGATCTCTATTCTACCAACTTTTGCCAAACTACTAGATCATATTGTCTTCTCTCAGTTAAATGACTTCTTAGTTTTAACATAGTATACTTATTTCCCTGCAGTCGGGTTTTCGCTCTAGTCATAGCACTACAACCGCTCTCATTAAAATTACAGATGATTTCCGAGTTACTACGGATCTTACTACTCTTCGACTTCAGCTCGGTAGACTTTCACCTGCTTTTAGCCTGCATAATCTAAACCTATCTTCTTCGGACATTGCCTGATTACACTCCTCTTTGTATTTCCGATTTAAATTCAATTGCGGTATGGTCTCTTAAATAGACTGCTTCTTAATCATTTAAAACCCATGCACACCATCATCGGAAGTCGCTCTCTCATTGCCAAATCTCCGTCTAATCAATTTCGACGACGTCATTCTTTCTTTGGAAGGTCGTGGGGGTTGGGGGGGCGGGGGGTTGAGGGATTTGGAGGGGGGTGGGGCGAGGGATTTGACGCAATAGGGGGGGGGGGAGTGTCTGCTTGCCGAGAAAGTCTTTGGGTGACACAACCGTTTTTGTAATGTCCTGGTATACATAATTTCGTAAAATGTAATTACATGGATGTTGTGTTGTGAATTAATAAATAAACAATATAATTTAGTAATCTTATATTAGTTGTAAGTTTGGATAAATAAATAAATGAAATTAAATAAAAGGGAAATGCCACTATTTGCTAGATATCGAACAAATTTGATCGATTTGTCGTAGAGCAAGTTTCATACATGTGGGTGGCCATCACATTAGGACCATTGTGCAATTTGAGTACTAATTAGCATTTTTTATTTGTTATTTATTTATTTATTTAAAAAATATATAGTTTTTTTTACACAGTGATTTTGCTTCGCTCCTAACTAGGCAGTGTCTGTTCCAAGGAAAACGCCAATTTTAAATGGTATTATTTTGATTAAAAAAAAATAGTTTTATGAAAAAGATGTTCAGTAGATTTCATTCAAAAATCGAAATAATCATTAAATAATAAAAATAGTAGAAACAATATTTTTAAACTAAACTGCGATACCTTCTGAGGACCACATTATTAATTTTAATAAATAAGTATACGTAGATTTTTTTTCTCTGATATTAATTTGATGCCGTGTGGCCGCGTCATTATTCCGCGCAGTGTGGGCCGCGTCATTATTCCAGTAAATATTTACTTCAAAATAATATATTTTGATAATTTTTCATTTATTTGATAATGTTAAAGAAACAATTTGTACAGTCAATGAATTTTATGTACTTACCTGTGTTTTATATTTATAAAAATAGGTACTTGCTTTAATATAAATATATAAACTTAATCAAATTAACAAATACCTACTTGAATAATAACGTGACTGACTACGTATATTAATCGGACATTATATTGAATGTTAAATTAGAGCAAAATAATCTGGTAATATTTATTTATTAATATAATAAATAATGGTGATAACTGAAAATATCACAGTTTATAAGTCTCGGATAATGAAATACTCCAATTAGTACTTAAATTGCATGATGGGCCTAATGCGATGGCAACCCACTGTATTTTTATAGCAGTGCAATTAATCTCTGATCTCGAGCATGTTGATTGCAACGATTTGCAGCGTACATGAAACTGGCAAGAGGCCAACGAATTGCTTACATAGACCGTATTACTTACATCGCACTTGTGATGGTATGGATTTCGTCCTCGACTAAAATTTATTAAACTCAACAATAAATCTTACGAATAGACGATGGCGGTCTTATCTATTTCTCTCGGGTGGACGTAATTCGGAATCGAACTGGAATTGAACGGCTAATATTTTAGTCGAAGGAGACAAATCTCGAAAGTCGATCTGTTGTCACTACTACTTTAATCAAAAAGTAACGAAAATTTTATATTTTCTTAAGAAGTGGTGGTTTATTGAAGTACTCTTCTTCAAAGTATTCTCCCTGGACTATGATACACTTGTGCCAGCGTTTTTTTGCAGTCTTCGAAATATTTATAGGAGGATTTTTTTGGTATGGCCTGCAGCTGCCGATGCCGTGTCGATTTGGGTTTTATCTCTTTTAAGGACGACCTTTCAGCATAATTTTCAATTTGGGAAACAAAAAATAATCATAAGCGGCTATATCTGGAAACTAGGGAGGTTGTGGCATTAAATTAATGTTGTTTTTGGCCAAAAAACAACATGAATTTGTTTTTTAGCCAAAAACCACATGAATTCTTGAGCTGTGTGTGTTGGGGCGTTATCGTGGTGTAATATCGATAAGTTGTCGTAAAAATAGGCGATCAGTGTGCGGGTGCCCGGTAAGATTTTGCGCCTGGGCTGTTGCCATTCCTTCGTTTTACTTTGGGTTGTTATGAGTGTTTTCTGTGTTCATGTGATTTCGTTTTTACTTTCCGGCCTTGATACTGGACTTGGTTGGTTTTTGCTTTACGATTGGATTTTATTTGAACTGCTGATTCGAATGACGACTACAACTTTAAATATATAGCTAGTTCTACATAATAAACCCTATTTAACAAGATTTGATAGCAATGTCTATTTTACGAAATCATCCAGATATACGAAACTTCGGATGTGTATAATTCTAATGCGACACGGATTAATGAGTGGAACTTTCTTATTTTCACTTCTTTATACAAGAACAATTAATTGTTATAAGTCCCTAGTTGTTACATTCTGGGTACACTATACGTTAATGGTATGAAAATTATACGAGAGCCTCATTCAGAGCAGGATTCTGCAGATAAAAATAGACAGTATGGGTTAACCTTTGCAGCGGAGATAGCATCTAAAAGTAGCAAGTGGGTTTTATGTATTTTACAATAGTTCTATGAAATAGGGTTACAAATTATTTTGTATTGCAAGACGACACTAGTAAGAAAAAATAGTTTTTTTTACATTAAAAAAATAAAGATCGGTTGTCTGTAAAGTCGGTTTACTGACGATAGTTGAACGTGACAACGTCATAAGAAAATACTGATGGAATGGTTGCATTTGAAGCAGTTTCATTTAAGATTCTGATATTGTTTATTACAAACACCCAAAAATATATGCTTTTATACTCACCGATTTGACTACAACATGTAAATGTATTATTGTATAGCAGTATAATGGTATAATTGTTTATTGTTTAAAGTTTATTGTTTTTTTTCAATTTGAAAATTTGAAATCTCAAACTGTTAAATAACGGTTTGAGAAGCGTTTGAGCACGCTGCGCCATTTAGCGGTAGGTAATACGTCGTAAATAAACAGTATCAGCGACATTTTACCAACCGCTAGATAGCGCATCGTAATGATAAGCTTTTCATACTTTTTTTTTTTAATAAAAGTTGCTTACGTTGTTGCACTTCGTTGTACCCACAAGAAAATTGTCCGTTCAGTAATAACATTCCGTATATCAAGAATATACAGAATTCGGGAGTACCTCAGCGTCAGAATCAGAATACTACTTGTAAATGCCCTTATATTGTCTATAATGGACTATGGCGACTGTGTGTACGGCCCCTGTCTATATAGGAAGACTGAGCGGAGACTTCAGAGAATGCAAAATGCCTGCGCAAGATTTTGCTTTAGGATTCCTCCGCGTCATCATGTGTCACCATTCCTTGCGAAAGCTTCCATGTTGAATATGAGTAAAAGAAGGCAGCTCCATCTTGCGACCCTTGTACTCAAGGTAGTACGCAATAAACAGTCGCGATATCTTTACAAGATTATGACGTGGTCCCGTAACCGGCATGTCCATTCAACACGGGCACGTGAACAACTTGCTATAATACCCAAGCACAAAACTACACATTTCCAGTGCAGCTTTTCGTATTATTCTGCGGTTGTATGGAATCGGTTGGGAATGGCTTTGCGATCGAAATCAATTGCAGTATTTAAGGACCACTTTAAAAGTTTATTATTAAAGGAAGATATTTAGATGTCATAATTTGATTTTATTTTAAAATAACTATTGCTAATTGGATTATTACTATTGTCTTCGTTTATTTATTAATTTGTAACCTGATTATTTAATGTTAAATATTTTGATTTTGATTATTTTTGATTTATTATATGTAGATTATTAAATTTATGTAATTACGTTATTTTCTTTTAATATCATTTGATGTTAAATATCTTGATTTTAATTATTTCAATTTGTGTATTTATTTATGATTATTTGGATTTTTTGTTTTAAGATTTATTTGTAGGTTATTTTATTTTAAAAATCATATACCTATGTATCAATAATTAATAGGTGTGTCCTGAAAACCAGGATAAGAGATATCCTGAGGATACCCCTAATTTGCAGCGTTTGTAGCTTTATTTCATAGTCTTTGTCTATTTATAGTTTTAATTTTTAATCTGTGTGTTCTTGTTTTTTTTTTGTATATGTTTTTTATAACAGCTGCAAATAAATAAATAAATAAATAAATAAATACATATAAAATTATGTCAAGAATTTAAATCAATCTAGTGATTTTCATTCGTACTATTTTAGACTGAGGTTAGTAAATAATTCTTGTCGCAACCGGTAGATGGCAGCATTTATATTGAATAATAAATATAATAAATGGAACGCCTCAGAGCGAGGTAACGCCGCATGAGTCATGTTTTTTCGTGCGTGCAGCCGGCTCCATCGAATTATAAGACGTTGTCACGTCAATATACGCACAGACATATTTCCTCTAATTAAAACAATAATAATAATCACACTATAAGAACTTAAGCGATTTAGACCAGATTAGACCACCACTATAATTATATTAATAGGTCGATTAGACATTTTTCATGGATATAATAATATTTTAATGAACAATAAAAGTTTACCACGTAAAGTTCTTTGGCGAGACCGTCCGGCAGAATGGAGAATTTAGCGTTCGGAAGCGAAGAAAAGATGGCTAAAAAACATCAAAGACGACTTAAAGAATCAACGATTATTGGCTATCGATGCTCGAGGCACCGCCGTCGTCGTAGTTAACCTCATTATAACATTGAAATATAAAACTTTTGTGAGGGTATAAAAAGGATAGCCATCAAAATGAAGGCGACGCTGGAGGTATTTTTCTTTCCGAAAAATAATTTTTATTTTAATTTATAGGCAGTTTTTTGACACAATGTTTCATCTCTAAGTTGCCTCAAACATTTCGTAAATAGGTCAGTTTTATTTAGTATGACAGTAGTGGAACCTTTATCAGTCGGAAAAAGACGATGCTGCTATCCTAACACAAATTTTTTACTTATTACCAAAAGCTGCCGTTTACCGTAAACTTGACAGCGATGATAACGGGGAGCCAGCATATTCGCTCTGATGCTCTGACGCTCAACGTCTTCGGCGTTCAACGTCTTGGCCCATGTGTTAGGGTCGGCCCAATTCACAGGTCAACATTCATCCGGTGGCCTCCAAGCAGAAGTGCGATCCTGGGTAGAACTATCTGCATGCGGGTCAGTTCCCCTGGGAATCATCCTTCGGGCGCTCCTGGACGGTTTGCGCGCCGTGCAGCGTCAGCCAATCGTCGTGCATTCCGACTGATAACCGAGAGAGTCTGGAAACGGCTTTGTTTCCTTATAGAGCGGGGGTGGTTGTTAACCTTACGACAACTGCGCTTGAATCGATCAATCGGCTACTCGATACCGGGTGAAGAGCCGGGCAAAGGATGCCGTGGTCCGCGATAGATTCGGTAGACACCGAATCACCGCTACATAAGGGAGAGGACCGCCCAAGCGACCTAGAATCTGTAACCGGTCGGAAGGACTGAGAAATCTGGCCACAACTGGTAGCGAGGGCGCTTAGTCTGCCCGCTGCGTTAACTACGCGGTGCCGGGCGGTTAGGTTTGGTCTCTCGCGGGCTAGTTGGCGGAGCTAGATAGTGGATTGTCATTGTCTAAGTCTTCTACGCTCATCCCACTGCTAAAAGAACGGTCACATATCGTCATACCAGTCTGTGGTGACGGGTTCCCCCGTTGTAGTCGACACCGCTTAACTAACTCCCCACATATTGAGGGCTGAATCGCTGGCTGGAATAATGCGGTTGGCCGTCAGGAATAATGCGGTGGATGCCAGTTTGTGTTTCTTTTGTCGGTCCAACTCATGTCTCCTCCTTTCCGGTAGACTCCTCGAAATGGACTACCCTGGAAGGGCCACAGGCAACTCTGCCTGCTGTTGTATCCTGCAGTCTGGCAAACCCGTAGTGATTGAACTCCTCATCTCCTCACATATCCTTAGGAGTTCCCACGTAGCCATTAAAGTGAGTGTCAACAGGATCATGTCGTCGGCGGTATTCACGTTATTCATACATTCGGCCCCCGACGTGGCATCCTACTCGTGAATTGTTGAGCGCAATGTCAACCCGTTCCCTAGACGTTGAATAATCTATTGGGCTTCGTCTTGCGCAGCTTGAAGCAGTCTAGCGAGTAATATGCCTTCTATTCAACTCCATTGTAAGGAGTCGACAGGAAGTGGAACTGATTTGGAGTCCCTCGGAGAATACCCATATACTCATACTGGAAATGGTTTGGTTATTATCCATTCATATATCATACCGATTTAATATTGGGAATGGTCGCGTATAACTCGCTTCACATGCGGAAGGATATGTTGACACTTTGTCACATAATTACACTGTTAAGAAGAGTGGTTAGTAACCCGACCATCCTAAGGAAATTTGGTCCGTACGTACCTGACATCTATATAGGGGAGATGTCGCATTTTGTTTCAACGCATATCGTTTCAACGAAGAACTTTATTCCCAAAATACGTACTTTTCTGAGCGCAAAAATTGTCGGTAATGATTATAAATGCAAAAGTTCACTTTTTGTAACGGCGGTTGTGTTTTTTAATTTTTTAAATCATTGTTCTTATTGTATACCTATCGCAGCAACAGCCATCATTGTAGCTAATAATTAATTCATTGCCTAAAAACAAATGTCTAAGAATAATAACAATATTACACTAAAGATAGAACAATATTACACAGCCGAAGGAAACAATATGATCATATCCTATAAATCATATCCTTGCATGGCGTCATGTGACGAATAGCTCGAACAACCTCCCTCCCCTCACCTGGATATTAGTGCGAGGAGTCTCCACGCTCCCACTTAGGGGAGACCGGAGCTGGTAAGCGTAAGGTAGGTTGGCGCAAGTTAAATATCTCACAAATTAGCACGTTGACAACAATGTACCTGCTCCATACCGCTCTATTCAACTATGCTCTATTGGCTAAAGTGGGGGTATTGATTGCGGCTGTGTCTGCGATGATATAGGTAATTTTGTGTGTTTACGACGTTGAAACAAATTTTGTTATTGCAATTTCGAAAATGGCCTGCTCTAATCGACCAGACCGAAAATAAAGCGATTTATATCGTTTTGTAGTCTATGCCACTAGGAATTAATCTAACTAGACATGACTCTTAGAATTGCCATTAGTATTGTTATGTCGTCGTTAGAAATAACAATGGACAATTGGGGTTGATTGGCGCATTTTCGCCGGGGCTAGTTAGGGCAGGCGACTATCCATACTAAACGTAACTACATTCATAGTAAAATGGAAATATCGTTATCAAAACGCAATGAGATAAAGCAAAAACGATACGCTGCAATTTTAAGAGGCATAATCTAAAGGCCCCTCAGAATTATGATTGAAAATAATTTCATGTTCATATTTTATCCTATTTAAGTTTCCTGTATATACATATATACTGTAGATAGATAGGTATTATCGCTAAGTTTAAAATTACAATAAAAATTATTTTCCACTTTATTAGCTTCAAAGTTAGATATTTTCCCAGTTATTTTTTCAATTAAATCTACAAGTCGTTACAACTTGACTACTATTGTGTCTACTTACCCCCCATAAACTGCGCCAAACAACCCCTGTAACGGGGTAAGTTGACTCACTCAACATAATTTACAAAAATGAGATGGTTTAGATTCGAAGAACCAAATACGGTCACTAAAACATTGTTCATATTTTGTGGAGTGTAATAATGAAACATTTTATATAATTTATTTTGCTTAACCCTTCGAGTAGCGGCATAATTTCATGGCAGACCGCGGCAATTTATTAGAATTCCTTGCAATATTGCCGCGCTTGACAAAAAGTACTATAACTATGAAACTACTATAGCAATAATAAAAAGAATAACTGTGAAAATATATAGGATATTGAAATCTCATTTTGTAAAACAATTAGATAATTATGAATATCATCGAATATCATGAGAAAGTTGAAGAAGTGAAAAAAAACTCGAAAAAGGAACAATACGGAACCCTATTTAGAAATTGTAAATACCATTGTGATCCTTATTAGATTATCTATAGAAGGTAATATTTCGTTTTGCTTATTTACATACAAAAATATTTAGATATTAACTCATCAAAACCAATAAAATTTTTGATGATTTCTCGAAAAAAAATATATTATGTTTGACAATTTAATTTTACCAGAAATATCCGCGATGGAATACTATGGTAATAATAAGATGTTTGGTATGATTTTAGGATGCGTTCGAATTAGGAAATAATATTACTGTGCGCTCCGGGAGCAAGCCGCCAATATTGGTCGTTACGTAGTCAACGGTGTTCTGATGTGCAACCAAATTTGATCGTTACGTAGCCGAAGTGTTATTAATATTCCGAAAACTTCTATTAGCTATTGGCCTTACATGTTTTATTCCTGGCGGCAGCGAAGAAGAAAAACGAAAAAAAAATAAACTGTCAAATTATGATTGTCATAACCAACCAACACGCAACACGGCGATTTATATCGAAGACGCTGCTGCTTTCTTCTTATATGACAGCAATGAACCGTCGCTGAATCGCTATGACACTCGGGATGACATCGATTCTAAAATTACCTCTTCTAGTGTAATAAAAATAGCCTTTCTATAATTTCATACTGAGGTATGAAATTATTTTCTTCGCAAACTTCTACGCTCATCCCACGGCTGAAAGAACGATCCATATCGTTATACCAGCCTGTGGTGACGGGTGCGCCCGTTGTAGTCGACACCGCGCTACTGAGGTATGGAATGTTGGACATTGTGGTGATTACTAATACACCTTTCCTTTTGTTTTAGGTATCATGGTGCCGGCGATGGCGGCCCGAAGTGACCTTAGTGAGTCGAAGGACAATCGCATCCGAAATCAGCAGTAGCGGATCCAAAAACGACAATAGCGATGGTAGGAATTTAGCTCTTTTTTCCAAAACTTTATTTAGCACTTATCGTATGTCGATATTTTTTACTTTCGCGGCCCACCAACGGACGAGAAGGAAAGTATAGTGAACGCGCTTCTGTGTGTATGTATGTCCTGTGTGTATTCCCCACGATAGCGCCCAAACGTTTAATCCGACTGAAATATGGCATGCGAGCATCATTTGGTCATGGCAAGTTGTGGTTGTAATCAGTCCACCAGGCCCTAGTCATATTTCGATCTAGAAATATTGCACTTAGAGACTTGAAATTTGGGGCCCAGATACGTTGGGTCGAAATCACATTGTGAAATTTTGTTTGGAATATCTCATATACAAGCTACACTCATAATATTTAAATTGTGCCATAAATTTTAATCAAATATTAACGCCGTCTATTGGCGCTTAGCCGACAAATAAACCGCGTCGATCGAGGCGGTTGCAATGGAGCCGGTTCGTCCGCCGACCGAGAGAGGGCGCTCATCGATTTTATTTATGAAATTAATATTCATGTGAAATCAGTCCTTGGCATTCTAACCTAAGTAGGCTGTGGATGTGCCGATTCGGGAGATAATGGTCCCCGTTGCAGTTTGGCTACTAAGACCCAGTTGTATAGGGTCGGTCAGTGCGCGTGTGGCCCGCTGTTGCGTAAAAGATACACCCACTTGGGTGGCCATTACCTCCAACCTGAGGAGGTAAAACAATCTGGCACCAAAAGCCTGTTGCGGCTCTTAAATAACACGAGGCTTAGCGCAGAACTATATTAGGTGGCGAACCCAATAGATTAGCAATGGTCGCAGTGTTACAAGGCTCATAAAGACGTTAGAAAAGCCCCACACAACAAATAATAGGGTCGGTCAAACGCACGGCGGCCTCCACGCAGAAGTGCGAGCCCGGATAGTACTGGCCTGCGGGCTAGTCTCACCTATGAGTCAACCTTCGGGTGCTCCTGGGCGGTTTGCGAACCGTGCGGTGTCAGCCAATCGATTGTACATTCCTGACTGATAGCCGGGGGAATTGCATTTGAATTCTGTCGATCGAATTTAATACTAAGATATACGCTTACATAAATGTTACATGCACACACACTACAAAATAGGGTTGGTCGTAAGAGATTGTCGTAAGATAATAAAACTGCCCATTGTGAAGTTTTACGATATCGAGTAATAACATAACATAACAAGCATCGTTTATTTTATATCCCGCTCTAGCGCACTGTTATGTCTTGTTCGCATGAACTATTTTCCTATATTAGTTTACGAAATTACGCAATCGAGGCCACTATTGGTACACGATTAGTCTATCATTATTGATTATCTCTTTGCGGATGTGTTAATAAAAATATCATTAGACAAGGTCGCACATTATCCAACCGTTAAATAATAGTATACATTGTTTATATTGATTCGTCCTTGCTTCTCGTAACTAACAAAACAATATCGAATTGATATTGAAAAAAATGGTCGTGGAAAACTTTTAATAATTCATTTAAAGCACTGTCATGTATTATAGAACGAACAACCACTATAAAGATTTGCTGCGTTTGTTTTCCAGAAAAAATAAGATTGTTTGTTTGTTGTTACTCTTTATCATGCAATTTTACAATGGCCGGGTTTATTATCATACGGCAATTTCTTACAAACAACCCTACTATGAAATATTTCGGTTCCTCCATACAATCCGAGAAGCCTGGCTTGCCTTATATTTGAAAAATCTTCTTAAAAAGGTCGCTAAACTAATATATGAATTTGCGAGAAATATTTATATGTATGCGTGCGTGTAACATGTGTATTAGTTAGTGGCGGTTCCTCCATACAAGCCAAAAAGCCCAGCTTGCCTTATCTCTTAAACATCTTAAAAAGGTGCTAAACTAATATATGAATTTGGGAGAAATATTTATATGTATGCGTGCGTGTAACATGTGTATTAGTTAGTGGCGGTTCCTCCATACAAGCCGAAAAGCCCGGCTTGCCTTATCTCTTAAATATCGTCTTAAAAAGGTTGATAAACTAATACATAAATTTGCGAGAAATATTTATATGTATGCGTGCGTGTAATATGTGTATTAGTTAGTGGCGGTTCCCCCATACAAGCCAAAAAGCCCAGCTTGCCTTATCTCTTAAACATCTTAAAAAGGTGCTAAACTAATATATGAATTTGGGAGAAATATTTATATGTATGCGTGCGTGTAACATGTGTATTAGTTAGTGGCGGTTCCTCCATACAAGCCGAAAAGCCCGGCTTGCCTTATATCTTAAACATCTTCTTAAAAAGGTCGCTAAACTAATATATGAATTTGCGAGAAATATTTATATGTATGCTTGCGTGTAACATGTGTATTAGTTAGTGGCGGTTTCTTCATACAAGCCGAAAAGCCCGGCTTGCCTTATCTCTTAAACATCTTCTTAAAATGGTCGCTAAACTAATATATGAATTTGCGAGCGCCTATTTTTTCGCCTATTTTAGCGCCTATTTCTAGCGGTCACAGAACGCTCCACGCGACAAAACAGCTTATCGACAGTGCGACCATTCGCTGCAATCTTAGCGAGTTAAGTCCCACTAGTCATCTCGCTCGCACACATGGGCTTGTAACGGGGCTTTTGAAATTAGTGGTACTCCTTTTCTAACCTGTGGCAAATTACGCAAAACAATATATAAACCTATACGACTTTTGTATTGACGATTCAGCTGGTCTTGCGTTATGGAAGTAGAATGCGAGCGTATTTCGTATTTAGTTCCGTTTTGAACAAGTGACAGCAGATTTTTTATTGTATAATTTCTATTCATTTGTGGTTTTTAGTGTCTGATAAAGAATGGAAGGAAATTGTCCTTTTTGGTACGTTCTGTCCTAACTTGATTTCACTTGCTCAAGCAAATAAAACGGCATTTCTTAAAGCCACCGCAGATATGCGACTGCTGATAAGTATATGTTAAATTCTGTCTAGCAGTAGCATGCTTCAGTGTGCTTTATTGAATCTACGACACAAGCAGTAAATTTCAAACTGAAGATTGAAGAGTAAAGAGGTACCAAGTTTTTTACTATAAAAAGCGTAAACACATAAAAAGGTATGTCGGGATTGCCCCATTCACCAACCCTGGGTACGCCACTGATTAATGTGTGTCTTATTGCATTCGATCGACAGAATTGAAATGCGATTCCGTTATTTTTATCAGAACGGAAAATGGTGACCCATCCGGGAATCGAACACGGAAGCTCAATGAAAGATTTGGCGACCTGATTTTACATTGTAAGATTACATTGTAAGTGTAGTAGTATGACGAAGATAGTCATCTGACGGGTATGAAGTATCTTGGTATTTAAGAAAAAAAAACAACTTTACATAAAATTAACAATTAGAAAAGGGCGGTACGTTTCATCTTGCTTAAATATTGTACTCGTACTTATGTAAATTAATACTATAATATAATGGTGGGCTTTGAGTGTCGGGGCATACCGCCTCTTCAAATAACGAGGCCGTCTGCAAAGTTCTTGTTCAAGGCTTTGAAAACGTAAGCTCTTTAAAGGACGGAGTTCATTCTCCAAAATATCTTTCTGAAACCTGCATAGCAGATGAAATTGCGGTTATTAGACAAGTAGTGTTTTCCTTCTGCAAAGCACAGATAATAATTATAATAAATGTTCTGTAAAAACCTACCTACTTAGTTGGCAAAGGGAAACATATTTACGTATACATTGACATATAATATTTACTTATAAGTTGAATATTTACTTGTTCTTGTAATTACATATACATGAGATTCTTTTCCCAAAGTCCTACATATACATTTTTATATATATATACATCATACATATAGATTCTAACAACTAGAATGCCAATACCACCGATCGGTGGTATTTTGTTGCGACAATTCACAGGCCGATCATCCGTATTTATGCAATTATGCAGTTAAATGTGGTAAAGTCTCCTTCATTGAATAAGCTACCATTATATATTAGTATGTCTGCATTAACACCCCCTACAAACAAATTTTCGAGGGTTGAAAATATGCCCGCGTGAGCTTCATTCCAATGGCTGGGGTTACCGATATAATTTCATAGTTATTATTTATCGAAATAAAACTATAAAAATCGGTCTATTATTTTTCAAGCTAGCAAGAAATCAATAAATTAGACAATAAACAATAATAAGTTTATTTTGTAGAAATAATACAAAAAGAAAAAGTGCATAACAAAATTTAAAAAAATAATAAATCAAAGCTTTACCTAGAATAGAAATTGTTGTCTGATGTTAGTTTCTATGAGAAATTTCACAATGGGCGGGTTATTATTATACGATAATCTCTTACAACCAACCCTACTTTTGAAGTGTTTATATGTATGTGTATGTGTAGCATGTGTGTAAGTGTTTGTTTTGTTATTGCATTTGATAGAATTGAAATGTAATTCTGTTAATTTTATCGCATACGAAAATTACGACCTATCACCAACACGGCAAAATGTTAATTTCACACCTTCTCTGGTGTGTCATATAAACCAGACTAAATGTCTGGTTTATATTACACACCAGAGAAGGTGTCCGAAAGTGATAATCTGCATATTACGGCAAATATTATAATAGAATATTTATTTATTTATAATAATAACGCTACTATAAGTAAAGAGGAAACAAAACTAAAAATATATAAATGACTGTTGATCGCTCTGTACTGACTGAAAGCAGGCAGCGATTGCGTACGTAAATCTGCCCAGCCGATTACACACAAACGCCCAACAAAAAGAAAAACTTCTCCGGAAACTAGTCTTTACGTGTTTAGGAATGACTCCAAAATGGTTACGCGCACGGGTTTAGATGGGAATGAACATTGCTCGACCAGGACATTCTGTAATAAAGTTAGCGAGGTTCTTTAGAACTTTCTTCAAACCTCACTCAAATGCCTCATTCGGAATGATACTTAATACTATTGATTATATAGCGTATTAGATTGCTCGACATCGTACTACGATTTGGCAACTAGGATTTTATTAGGGCTTTGAATTGAAAACTTCGATGATTTTCGTGAAATCGAACGTCTAAACAAATTGAAAAGTACATTTCATTTAAAGTATTGCCCATCGCTAGCTATGATCTTCACCCATCTTTCTAGCAAGAGACAAATTCCCCGGCGGAAAAGGCTTCGCCCTTAGAGACTATCAACGAATCCGGTCATTTTTCGATATCCTCGAAAGACTGGAAGCGCTGCTCGGAAAGGCCATGGGTCATCGACCGGAACAAATAGTAGTCGGATGGCGTAATATCTGGGGAGTACGGCGGGTGGGGTAGGACGTCCCAGCGAAGCGTTTCCAGGAAGTTCTTGACCTGCTTCGCGACGTGTGGTAGAGCATTGCCATGCTGGAAATGACCTTTTCGTGCTTTTTGGCGTATTCTGGCCGTTTTACCTTCACCGCATCGCTCAATTTCTTGAGCTGAGCTCGATAGCGATGGCCCGTGATGGTTTCTCGTGGTTTCAGCAGCTCGTAATAAATGACACCCTTATGGTCCCACCAAATGCAAAGCGTTACCTTGGGTCTGTGGATGTCTCTTTTCAGCGTGGCTGTTGAGGTCGATGGAAGTGATTGACCGGGGTACGAGCGATATTTTTTTGCGTTTGGAGTTCTCGTAAAAGATATATGGTGGATTAAATCTATTATTCGAAGGAGAAAACCATTTTTTTTGACGTTGAAGGAGTATTTTACAAGTCGTGAAACGTCTTTCGAAGTCTCTTGGCTTCAACTCGCGAGGGACCCATTTCCATGGCCTTTAAACGTTTGGAAACTATTAAGGGATGAACATTAAGCTATGCTTCACCTATCTTTTCCAGCGTCAGACTCGGATTTTCATGGAGTATGGTCTTCAATTCGGCTTCTTCAATTTTTTTCTCCTGGTCTGAGCGTTCTTTGTTTTGCACGTCGAAATCATACCTTTTGAATATACGAAACCAAATCTCAACAATACTATCTATAAGAGTGAATTCCCCATAAGCCTCCAACAGAAAACTATGAAATTCTGCAGCAGTTTTCCCTCAAATTTTGACATCTTCGAAGCTCACGAAATTTCCGTTTTTTACACTTCAACGAAATAACACAGACTGACAATTCAAGCCTGATGATTTGGCTTTGAGATGACGAAGTTTGCAATTTGGTCAATGCCAACAAATACAAGCTACGCCCATCCCTTATGAAATCGAAGTTTTTAATTCAAGGTCCCTATACTATAAAACGCAACGTGTAGACGGCACTCATAGTTCCAAAAATTGATTAATCTTCTCTTATTATCTACAATATGATGACTGTCGTGGTATAACAGTATGGCGGCATGCTGTAGATGGCGCTCTAAACATGCCTATACGCCATACAATACTAATATAACAGCAAACGAATTGTTAAATCGTAGCTTAATATTTTAATATTATTGACATGAAGATGTCAATTTTTAATTTGGTTCAATACGTAATAATTTCGCACTTTAAAGTTCAGGTAGATTAATAGATGGCATTCTATTTCTCCGTATTATTTATGTCATGTCACCCTATATAAACAATGCGATAGATGGCACTAATAATAAAAGTTATTATTTTTATAATTTGTTAAATTATTGGATTTTTGTAATTAATCACTACTTTATAAAATACATTCATAATAAATGTTATAATAGATAGCAAAATAAATTGCTATTACTTTCGCCTATCGCTACCTGCACGTCGCCTGCAGAAGACGTCGCTGAAGGGTTGCTAAAACGTACTATGGACTAGAGCAATCTAACACTATATGACAATATAATCAATGGTTATAAATGGTCGTAAAATTTCTCCTGGCCCAATCTACACACTATTGCATTCAACCGACTCAAAATCATAATAATTATTGGACCGTTTACACGCGAACGCCATTCAGGCAGTAAATTAAATTTGAAACATAATGCAATTTTCGACCGCCATCAAACTAACTGAAACCCACTAAGCGGGTAAACGGGTTAACGTTTCCCGCCCCACTCTTCCTACTCCACCACTCAATTTAATGCATATTTCCCGTCTGGAATTATTTTACAATTTGTATTTTATTGCAAATTCAAGGGAATGCAGAAAATATCTATTATAAAAGGCGAAAGAATCATACAGACCTTATAATACTATCGATTTCCTGACGTGTAGCATATTGAGGCAGGGGATAAAATCCACCTTTTTAGGATATATGCGGAAGCGCCAAAACAACACACAGCATAATCAAAATAAAAGGTATAATTACAAATCTTTCAACAGTACATTTTACACGAATACTTAGATGAAGATATAAGGTTTCATTTGATTAAAGTTTTATTTATTATTTTTCTGTATCCTATGACAAATACACGAAGAAATTTCAGCCGAAACGAGCAAAACGGAGGTTATTATTTACTACGATTATTTACTTTGGAGGTTTGACCATTTATTAATGCACTTTATTTATCATGGACACTTTGTTAAAGACTTCTTTTTTACTACACAATTAAATAAAATGTATTGTAACATATACATACAATATAATATAAAATATAGTATAAATACTCCATACACACACACAATATGCAGGCATACTCAAACTCTCTGTCACACACACACTCACACATATACACAAGCAATTGTAATATGTTTTGTTTTAGGAATTGGGTAAAAAATACTATAAAGTACTAGAATTGAAATAAATATAAATTTGTAATTCATAGGGAATCCTTTACCGGTTTATATTTTAGAATTTCTACAATTTTGTAATTCTGTATACTGTATTATACTGTGTGTTTTCCTTAATAAATAAATAAATGAAATAAAAAAACGGATTAATGATTTTTAAATAACATATCCCAGTATCAAATTTCTAAATCAGTAAGTTGATAAATCTCTAAAAAAGAAAAAAACCGTTGAGATTTTACTAGTTTTTCAGTAAAATTCAGCAAAATAAGCGGAAAAATAAAAATAATGAAATTTTGTTGAATTTTATTAAAAACCTTGTACACTCCAAATAGTTTTCATGACATCTGACGTCAAATGTTTAATATAGTAAAAACTAAGAAATACTAAGAAAATATTTGCTGTGATTCTTCAAAATGATGTTTTTCGGGTTTGCCTGTATCCTTCACTTGTATCAAGAAAACTGCATGCAAAGAACCACGCTACATTTACTCTAGGATGTGCTGGTCTAGTGATGCGCATTTATATTTTACACAAAGCCGTGAGTAGTCTTCTTGTGTCGTTCCCAATCACACGAAATCTAGCTTTCTAAAATCGTTGCCTGATTTTAAAAACCCTTCAAAAAGCTCTTTCAAAGAATGACAATATGACGATTTATCTGACTATTTGATGCATTCCACTATTCCTATTATTTCTAAATGAACACGGAAATATCCATTTTGAGCCCCCCTGAGACGATTAAGACCGTTCCCAGATGGGTCTGTCCGTGTGTCTGTGTCTATTCCTCCACGATAGCGCCCAAACGCTTAATCCCATTCGGCCACGTTTGGTCATGGCAAGAGTTGGGAAGTTTGTGGTTGCCATCGTCATATATTAATCTCGGAATATTGGAATTGGACATATATAATCTCGGAATATTGGGGCGCACTAGTCAATCTCGAAATATCGGACTTATAGAATTAAAATTTGGTACACATATACTTTTTAAGGCCAAAATCACATTGAATCGAACAAACGATTGAATCGAACGTATTTAATTAGTTGTATTCACAATATCCGCGCTTGTCGCCAGCTATCCCTTTTCATCAGGTCATCCTTCTTTCCAATGTGATATCACGTACAAAATCCTTCCATAAATCCTTGGCTACTTGTCGGGAAAGTCTTGGGGTGACACAACCGATTTTTAGGTATTTATTCATTTGTGTCTTATACAATTATTATTATATTATTGATTATTACAAGCCTTTTGTCTGAGGATTCACCTTATTTGCAGTGTATGAAGTGGGGGAGCTAATGGGCGCTGTTGCAGTTTGCCACTGAGACCCATGTGTTCAGGGTCGGTTAAACTCATGGGTCAACATCCATCCGGCGGCCTCCACTCAGAAGTGCGAGCCAGGGTAGGACTGGCCTGCGGGCCGGTTTCCCCTAGGAGTCAATCTTCGGGCGATCCTGGACGGTATGCGCACCGTGCGGCGTCAGCCAATCAATTGTGCATTCTGACCTACAGTCTAGGGAGTCTGGAAACTTTACTGTCTCGTATAGAACGGGGGTAGTTGTTCTTCTTACGGCAACTGCTCTTGAAACGACCCGATACCGAGTGAAGAGCCAGGCAAAGGACACCGTCTCACCGCTACGTAAGGGTCGAACCTGTAACCAGTCGGGAGACCGGAGTAATCTGGTTGCAACTGGTAGTAAGGGCGCGAGTGTCGGCCCTCTGGGTAATTAACCTGGTTATCTCGCGTTGATTCGTTGGGTTGTTACGGGGGAGTGGCGTAACTAGACGGTGAACTGTATTCGTCCCAAGTCTTCTACGCTCACCTCACGGGAGACAGAACGATCTAATATCGTTAAAACTTCCTTGAGGTGATGGGTTCGGCCGTTATAGTAGACAGCTCTAGTTGTATGTAGTAAGATCTTGAATCCCTTGTTTGAATCCTTTTTATGAAAAGGTTGTAAGGTGCACTTTGTTTGTTTCAGTTATTTTTTTGTAATTTTTATTTCACTTATTAATCGCAAATAAAACTTCGTGCATTAAATTCTCTAACCGAAACACGTCTCCGTTCCGTGCAACAAATAGACGCTGTTTGGGCCCATCCGGGTGTGGCAAAGATTAACAAAGCGTCGCAGTAGATATTGTTGCACTTTTGAGAGCCACTATATTTTTATCGCCGCTGGCGGTCTATGCGAAGTTGATTTATTCACACTAGTCGAGTTTACTACCGCTTTTATAAACGAGCTCAGCCCCAGTTGCGCTCCCCGTGTTCTAGGGCATTTATTACGTTTTTTTCGCTTCACCGCTGTGCAGTCTTGTTAGGGTTTTTTGTATGTTACGAAAGAAAGGAAAGCGGTATGGCAAAATTGAATGTGTATATTTATTTGTGTATAGTCTCTTAACGAGTATGTACCTATACTAGAAAGTAGACCCGTTCATAACGGGCTGGATTGCTATGAAAGAAGCTGGATTTTAATTTAGGTTTATTAACCGATCCAAAACAGGATAAAGAACTCTTTTTGAAGTGAACAGTGCGTAAAATCGATCGCTCGGTACTGAAATCACCGGTAACCAATGTATGTTTATATAAGCTCACCCGTACCCAGGTGTATGCATCGTCGGAACCCGTTGGCCCTGGCTTGTAAAATGGCCCTGGCGTTGGCTTGTAAAAATAAGCTTCTGAGGGACAATGCCTTGCTTGTCGGGCGTCGGGTTCTTATCGGCACGATTGACTGTGACTGCATGCTAGCTAGCTGCGCTGGCCAGCTTACTGACGGGTAGCCCCATTCATTGCCTGACGGAATGTTTCCCGTCACTATTTTTGATTTTTGTGGCAATCACGGCGAATATCAAGACTAACCGAATTCTTCCAAATCTATTTGTACACCTATATAGCTTTGTCAAGCTCCATAGTTGGAACAATGCCAGCGTCCATTTACTCTTACCAAGGCAAGAATTAAGATTTAAATCTTGTCTCTTACCGCGACGAGCTCGAGCCCCACTTTGGGCGAAAATGGTAACATCCCTTTGTATGTTAGTTTAAGAATTTTCAAATAATAAAACCAAAAAATAATAGGTCGATGAAAGCAATTTAATAATCATAATAAGTTACATTTTTTTCATAAACCCTATTGATAAATTTAAGACAAGCAAAAAGACTAAAATATTTCTTAAAAAGGTTAAATATTAGTTACATCAGTATAATAAAATCTTAGCATTTTTAATAAAATAAAGTAAGGTTTTGGTGTTTATTTATAAATTTAGTTAACTCCAGACTTAACGCTATTTAAACTATCGTAACACGACTCCAAGACTTCGAACTCTTCGAAGATCATTTCGCCGAATTTGCCCTGAGTCGAGCCGTTCACCGACACGCCGTCATCGTTCACGTAGTAGTGCTTCTTTTCGAATTTCAGCGGCTCTGCGCATATCAATTTCTTTTTGTCGTCTGCCGAATTTTCAGTCTCTACGTTGATCGGGATCGTCGCTACGTGCCCGTTGACTTTGGCGGCGTCGTCGTCCTTAAAAGCCAGGTCGACGTTTCTGTTACGCGAGACTTTAACTCGTTCGCCGTTTATAAATATCTTTGGTTGATCGTTTTTCGGTATCGCCTTCTCCGCTACATCCTTCGATTTGTTTAGTGTGTTGTTTTTGTTTTCGAACGGTGTGTTCACCGTTCCCTTTTTGTAGCTTTCGATTCTGAAAATTTTGGTTTTCACGGAGTTGCTTCCGTTGATAGCTAAATCGCTCTGGGCTTTATCTTTGTTTCTGTATTTTAAACGCGGGTCCGCGCCCGCTAGCTCTAAGCGACTGCTGCAGCTATTCGATTTCACCAGTTTAAACTTGAATCCGGAGTAATTATCGCTGGATTTTTCGTCGCAGCTTCTGCTCAACATTTCTATCTTGCGATGCTGCGGCGGCGGAACGATCGTTATCACGTTCGACTTTTTTATGACTGGCTCTTTTTCCGTTTCGATCTGTTTGATTTGCTCGTGCACGCACAGGCACTGCTTCTCCGTGCAGTTTTTCTTGTTACATTTCTGAAGTCCTCTTATTTCGTCCATGATAGCTTTCGTCATCGGGCTCACGGCCGGCGCGTATTTATGATCCAGAACTTTCCCGCCGTAATACGTTATCGAAGTGCCACAGTCGCGAATTTTCTTTAGAATATCTTGACTCACGTACTGGCTTTCGTAACAGAGGTTATTATTAAGGGACTCGTATAGGTATTCTTCGCTCGATGAACTGTAAACATTATCGCGATTCACTTTATGCGAAAATGGACTGAGCGCATCGCCTTCGAAGTCGTGTTCGTTATTGGATGACAAATCACCGCTCGATACACCACTCGACATGCTAGCGTTATCCCATTTTTTATTTCCATATGAAGTATCAATCGTCAGATATCTCATCACATTTTTCTTCGGCGCATTCTTATTGATTTTGCTGTCATCGGTTAAATTTCTGTACGAGAGTGAACGCCTAGATAGATTGCTGATATCCTCAACTAGCCCAGGATCTGAAGTGTTATCCGGTCGCCTTAATTTTAGCGTATCCTCAAACAAGTTCCTCACTTTTTTAACAGTGTCTGGATTTGGAAGTTCTTCTTCAATTATTTCTTTATTCACTCGAATTGGATGGTAGAAAAAGTGACGTCTGATTGCAGATTTCTTTTTAATTTCACCCTGATCCCCGTCATTCTTTTTCGGAGAAGCTGCGATGCGGCAACTGCTCGGTCTTTTGAAGGAAGTATTCAGCCCCTTCGTGCTATCCACAGACGTCCGCACCGGCTCAATAATAACTATGTTATTATTCACTAATAATTCCTGAAAACTGTAATCCTGTAAATACTGCAGTAGTCCATCGAACTGCGCCTCTCTTTTATAATGTCCGATCATGCTCTTTCTAAACAAATCCGATTTCATTACTTTATAACGCACGTGATCGAAATCACCGCTATCCTGACTGTAACTCCTCGATTTGATTAAAGTGGCATGTTTCACTTCTTTGTTGTTCGTTCCGTCGTCGGTGGTCAGCGCTACAATTTCGATTTCAGGAGAATCCCGCATCTGCCTAATCTTCGGCTGAGGCTCAACCACAGGAGAAGCTTCTTTCTCTTTCGCATCAGGTATAATCTTTTGTTTAATCGTAATGCACGCTTTCTCAATCAGTTCACCCGTATCTTTAACAATCTTCATTAATGTGGTCTCTTCCACATCACTCTCTTCTTTTATTTCCTCTGTTTGGTTGATATTCTTCATATCCTGCGTTGCCGGTTTCTTAATACTATCTACAATTTTTACCGCTTCCATAGTTTTAATAATATCGTCCACCGAATTAGACTTGTCATTAATCGCTAGAGAGTGTGATTTTTCTTTCTCTACACTTTCAGGTTCATCGTTCGTTTTGTCAATCAACTTTGACCAATAATTCTTAACAGAATGCAATTTTTCTTGATATTCGATGTCAGTCTTAACGGCGTTGTTTAACTTTTCAGCAATTCTACACTCGGTCTTTCTCTCGTAGCTATCGATTTGGTGCTCTTCGATCACGCTCTTCACTAAATGTTTATTCTGACTTTTATTGTCTACAATGTTTAAAACTTGTGGTCGCGACATATTCGTCGGTTTCTTTAGATTTATCACGGGCAAGGATTTCGAGTCTTTGATTATTAGCCGCGGCGGCGGTCTTTCAAATTTGTTTTGAACAGCTGCGATTTTTGGGCTTGTGTCTTTTTTTAGTTTTGTCGCTAGCGGCGCGACGGAATTCTCATATCTGTTTCGATGTTTTTCTTTCTTGGTCACTTCCGCTTTTGTGGGTTTGTTATCGACTGGCGGATCGATGATTAAAGTTTGATGGCCGCTCAAAGGCAGAATCGCCACATTAGTATTATTCACCAAAACTTCAATAACATTTGTATTATTATTGTTTTTGACACTCTGGTTTTTAATAATGTTTATTTTATTTACAATGACGTTATTATTTTCCTTAATGTCTGGAGGCGGTATAATGTACCGATCGCTCGATTTCGGGTCTCGTTGCCGCAGAGAATAATGCTTAGTTACTCTCGTCCGGACTTTTTCCTTGTCAATTGGATTTATCGTGTTTGTTTGCGCCCGTTCATAAGAATGGCTACGTTTAACTTTCGAAACAATATTATTTACTTTCGTACTCCTCGTTTCAACTTTCGTTATTTTCGTTTCAACTTTAGCAGTTTTCGTTTCAATTTTTGCAGGTTTCTTTTCAACTTTAGCTATTTTCGGTTCGTCTTGTATTGTTATGTTACATTCTTGAACTTCCTGATAAATCGGTGAAGATTCTTTCTTACCGTTATAAATAGAAAGCAATTGCGTCGGCGCCAAATCGTACTCGTCTTTCTGATTCGATTGATCCTTATCGTTCAAGTGTTGCAGTGCCTCTATTGACGCGTTGAAATTTTCTGGAACTTTTGTTTCATTGATTTCTGTGTCTATGATAATCTTCTCTACAGAATCGTATAATTGTTCTGTGCTGTTATTCTCTTCATCAGTATTGATGACAACTTGGTTGTTTGTGACAGTTTCATTCGTAATTTTCTTTTTTTGGTCTTTGTTAGTAAATCTATTATAGATTCTATTGAAAGCTCTTATGTACGATTCGTCGTCTCGATCTTCTTGGCGTAATTTAGCGTCGATTCTTTCTGATCTTCGTAGGCTTTTACTTACATTTATGTCTGGAAGTGAATAATACTGGTTTTCTATTAATGTAGTTACGAATGCTTCAGTAGTTATATTTTTGGTCGAACCACAATGTCTGTAAAGTGATCTAGTTTTGAGGTCGTCGGCTATAAAGTTATTATTTTTGAGTTTTGAATACTGTTTGTAAAGCTGATTTTCAGTTTGATTCGGATTTTTTTGGTATCTTTCTTTTGGCGATTCGCTTGTGACTGTGATTATAGGCACTTTCTTAACTTGAGTGTATATGCAATGTATATCTTCGTACGTTTTGCTGTTGAAGCTGTTGTCGTTGTTATCGATAGTGTTGGTGTTGGTGGTTAAAGGTATTTCTATGAACTTCTCATTGAATTTTGAATCGCAATATTCGTCGATTTTTTCAGCTAGGGAATTGGCGAGATTCTCCAATTTTCGGGATTTTTCAGTCGACGGCGGCGACGGCGAATAAGACGTCAAGCTATCAGGCGGAGATGTCGTTACGCAATCGTCGCCAGCGGGAATATGATTGTAATTGATTTGCGCTGTCGTTCCTCTCGTTATAGTTTGAGTGTTTATAATAATTTTGTTATCACAGTTATTTTTCACGTTGACGATTTCGTAAGTGTTTTTATCGTCATTGGGATCATTGGCGCAATTTTGTGAATAGTCACTTCGCGGCTCAGATTCGCTTTCGTTAGAAGTCGTACGATCTGTGTCATACTTTTCTTCGAAATAACTGGGTAAGTTTATTTCGGATTTCGTTTTGTGGTTTGCATCTGTATCGTCTGCGAATATAAACAGCTGTTTGGTGCTGGAATGTCCGAGTTTCTCGGAGGGCGATCTAGCCTCTAGATCAGTCGCCTCCGAAGACGATTCTTTATATCTGTGCGCCTCAAAATTGTAATGCTTGCGCACGTAATTCGAATCGAGACTATCGATCTCGCTGGGATTATGCGAAAGATTAATGCTATCTTCTGATAATGGATAGTGTTTCGATTGATTGTTTTCGGATATATTCGGCCAGCTGCCTCCCACCGATTTGCTATTCCTGTTCAGCCGCGGGAAGCACGCTTTGTCGTCTTCGATGTTGTCTTCTGAATTGTCGTCTGTTGTTGCGGAAGGTTGTGCCGGCTTGGTTTCTGGATTGTGAACGGCGTCTTCGATAGAGACTCCGGTCGCTTTGCTGTAGGTCTTGTCTGAGGGCTCTTCCTTTCCGTTGCACTTCGGTCTGGATGGAGCTCTGGAAATAATAAAACAAACATCGTTTTAAATTACTTGATGTCGTGTTTATCATAGTAAATGTTGTAGATGATTAGGGAAATCGGTTCTCATTCGTAACTATATTAATAGTAAATCGCTGAAGTCTACAAACTTCAGAAAGAATCGATACCAAATTACGCAAGAAGAAGGAGACGATTAATTGTTACTACGAGCATATCAATCTATAATAATCTTACTAACAGAGACCCTAAAAAGTAAACCACAAATCAAACTGTCACACAAAACCAAGCTGTTTCAAAAAACGGAATAAAGAATAAAAAGCACATAGTAATCGAAATATTCTGCAGAGAAGATTATTATAGAAGCAAAAACTAATAAATCGAATGTTCCAGGAAATTCCAACTTATCTATGGAAACCCAGCAACACTGGAAATATAATGACATATAAAGACTACATACAATATTGACGCCTATAGAATAACTCTCTAATAACAAGGGTAAGAAAGAAACTTCAAATCAGTGAAGATAGGTAAGAAAAAGTTTTCCACCGATTTGTAGGAATGTAACAACAACGATACAAGGTGAGACAAAATAGCAAAAGACGACATGAAACACCAAAAGTCGAAACGAAAACTGCCAAAGTAGCGAAGTTGAAGCAATCCCAATAAACCCTCTTGACAAAAATCCATTGACTAGACTTCTACTTCCATGAATTTAAATGATAGTGAACAAAATTAACTTAAATCTATATTTCGGCTGGGTAGGTCATCTATATTTCTATCAAATCTATATTTCATGCAGAAATGATTTTTGGGAATAACAAGAGATCATTGTGATTCAGAAAGACGTATTACAGACTACAATAGAGCTCTCGACCTCCACTGACGACTAGCAATTTAGCGTAGGGCATCGCTCCACCTTACAGTATTTTTGAGTTTTCTGAAAGCTGCTCCAGAGCTTTGTCTGTGGGCAGATTTCGCATGGTTTATTTTGTTTTAATAGCTATCTTACCTATCTTTAAATCCTGGTTTGTCGAAGAGTCTAGCCCTCGGTATCAGTTGCGACCGCTTGCTCTTGGCGTGCGGCTGCACCTGCAATTCGTTGAAGGTCTCCTCACGTATGACTGCCAAGCTGCGACTTCTACGAAGGTTAGTGCCCTCGACCTCCTTGTGTTTGCAGCGTTTGCCGTTAACGCCGTGAAATTCAGCGTCTGGAGCGCGTCGCAGCGCTTCGTTCACCTCCTCTCTGCTGGCTCTGGACCTGGAAAAAGAGAATAGGAATTTATAATGCTCCTGTCGTGATAGCCTGAGAGCATCGGGCAAGCTGTGGTAAGATTATCGAGGTATCCAAGACTAAGGATAATGATATCATATTATTGCAACCTGACGATGATGTCCTCCTACTTTTATGGGTCGATCATATGCGTTCGCTGCTCCGCCCTCTCGTGCGCCCACGTGGCTGACAGCCAATCTTGGAGTGAAGAATACGAGTACAATTGGTGTACATCAGGGCACGGCTGCAGAAATCACACTTTATAACCACGGCAGTTCTGCCTTTCAGCTCGCCTATTTTGAGGGCCAGCACCACTTTCCTTCTGTCTACGAAAGCGAATAGGTTACAATGCTAGCGAACGGTTTCGTGCAGCTTGGGCCACAAGATCCATTGTGTACTCGGATCGGTCCAACTCACGATTCAACCCCTATCCAGCAGCCTCCTCGTGTGGAAGACTCTCGCGTCTCAAGCCTCACGGTTAGTAGATCGGTTTTCTTTGGGGGATTACTTCCCGATGCTACTGGACGGTTTGTGCATCGTTCGGCGACGCCAATCGGTTGTGCATTCTGACTAATTTCTGAAGGAGTCTGGGGGCTATGAAAATATACTGTCTCCTAAGCAGCGGGGGTGGATGTTGACCTGCCGTTAACCAATCTTGAAATGACCAAATGACTACCTGAGTCGGGCAAAAGATGCAATTGTTCCGCGATAGATTCAGTGACTTCGCGATAGATTCCGCGATAGATTCAGGTCGCGCAAGTGACTTCGAACCCGTAACCAGTCTGGAGGTTGGAGGCATTCTAAACTAAGGTCGGAGATATCTTTCCAACGCTGGTAGACAGGGGGCGAAGCTACCCGCTGGGTACCTTTTCCGTTGCCTCGCCGTAAGGCGTTGGCATCTGTCGGGCATGGTGGCTTAGCTAGAGTAGATTTGTTTGTATACGATGTTGTGGATACGATTACATTCTTAAAATGCTACCGGGCTTAGATTGTAGATGTCTACCGAGCCACGTTGCATGCCAATTGGTAGAGTGCCATGCTAAATGGCAAGTCTACAAAAAATACACAAACAAACAAAGAACACAAAAAGCGACGTTCACCATTGGTCGTGGGCTTATGCTATCAAGCGCTTGGTGTAAACGACAACTTGGATACGCATAGAGTATCGAGTATACAAGATCTAGAGGTGTACAAACATCTTGACGGATAAAAGTACACTAATGCAGGCTGTAATTAATATTTAAAAAAACGGTTGTGTCACCCCAAGACTTTCCCGGCAAGTAGTCAAGGACTGAATTCATCTGAATATTAATTTCATAAATTAAATCGTTGAGCGCCCTCTCTCGGCTGGCGGATGAACCCGGTTGGGTTCTGTTGCCATCGCCTCGGGCGGCGCGGTTAGTTTCTCGGCTAAGGGTCGGTTGGGCCAAACGCCAACAGGTGGCGTTAGTACTTGATAAAAATGTTATTCGGAATTTAAATATTATTAGTGCAGCTTGTATATAAGATATTCTAACCAAAATTTCCAATGTGATTTCGGCCCCACAAGGCATCCGTGTACCAAATTTAATCAAAAAACAGATTAACCGTTTCTTCCACCTGAAAATGGTGATTTCCACCTGAAAATGGTCGTAATCGTCTCAGGGGGTCTCAAAATATATATATTTCCGTTTTCTTCTCGATTTTTTTTGCGCTCTCACAATACTTTCCCTCCTTGTCGGTTGGTAGGCCGTGAAAGTAAACATTATCCAGTAGATTTCTAGCGCGTTGGATCACATGCTCTCCAGGCGGGACATTTTGTCTGATTGCATATGACAGACAGGTGGTAGAAAAGACTTCTACAGTTTCCGAATCAGGCATACTACAAGAATGACCATTTAAAAAAGGAATATAAGAATCGATAACCCTTGATAACAAAATGATAATAATGATCTTTAATTATCACAAAAAAAAACGACCCAATTCCTAAATTACAGCTATATCTGCCGGCTACCCATATTCTAGTAAAAAGACGCTTGCCAAAGATGTTGGCCATTAAATATAAAAGACGTGCCTAAAACATTATATAAAATTAATAATAATAAGCCAGCTAGGAAGACGGACTAAAAGATAAGCCAGCAGGAAAACGGACTAAGAAATGGACGGAAAAGGATTTAGGTTAGTGGAGACATAAAACGATGTTTGAATCGGGCAAATAGGATATTATCAAAAGGTCACAGGTTTAACATAAGCGGCTTATTGAAAATCTTGAATTGGTGTGCGTCTACTGAATAAATACAGTATAGTTGAATTTTCGTTTAAAAAATATTTTGACATCTGATAAGTCGATTATCGACTAAGCTGATGTCAAACCACCTTACCGATATCGGTAAGGTGGACGCTAACATTAGGGTGGACGCTAACACTGTCAGAAGAAAACGGTGTAGCACCTTAGAGAGTGGCAATTAGGATATTTTTTTCGACTAATCGAAAGCCGAATAGTCATTTAAAGTCTTACCTAGTTATTAGACCCAAACCTTTAATTTTACTTGAAAAGGGAAGGGCGACACAAATGGCGATGGTGAAAAGGGTGATTTGTTTTGCTACACCAATTTAGTTCTGTTTCTCGTTAAGAATTACCCGAGTTTTACATGTGTGGCTAATGGGCCTGACTTCTAGTCCACTCTGTGAATTTTAGGGAGATCTATGGCGTCGTATAAGTGGTCGAGTTTGGCAAAAGCATAAACTTGAAAATCGTCGGTATAATAGTGGGTAACTGCCTTTAAACAAGCACATATCAAATGTATTGAAAGTAAACATAGAAGCGGCGATAGGTTAGGATCTTGTGGCACTCCTGGTAACGCATCGCCTTATTCCTTCCTATTAAAAGTCTTACATCGACCACTTAAAATAACCGTGGTCGAAAAATTAAAAGATCAGTTCAAGCCGACGAAATTAAATCACTGTTCAGATTGAGCAAGACCACGCCGGCGGTGATTTCTTAGTGATCCATTGCTTTACGGATATCATTGTAGTTTTAATTAAATAGCAGCGATTCTGTGGCCGGATTTGAAGCTTAACTGAAAAAGTTTGAAGAAACCGTACTTATTCAGGAAAATGCTCATTTGGTTATGTATAGCCTTTGATAGTAATGGGAGTAGAGAAGTGGCGAAAGTCGATCATGAGAACGATGGACCACATATCAGTGATTATCGGTTAGAACTACACCCGATTGTAACATTTTTGTAACTCATTTGCTTCACAATGAGTTATTAAAATGGAAAATTCACCCGTGGCAAAATCGAGTTGCAACTAATTTATTAAAACATTTGCATTGTGTAATTTTACTCAAGTTTACCTGGTTAGATGCTGGTAGAATTCGTCTTGCGGTAACTTCGCTACGTTCGCGTAGTACTCCTCCCTCTTAATCTTCGAGATATGCTTAGCCTTGTGATCCGAAGGATTCTGATACAGATTTTCCTCTTTGTTTGTCCTCGTTAGCTTGCGTTTCTTAAGGGCTTCTTCGTTTTTATGCGAGCGGTTAAACTCTACGTTCTCCGCTGGATTGTCCAAGTACTCCAAGTCGATCGACTTATTCGTGGATTTGTACCTTCCGTCGTCCTGCGACCTTAGACCTCTCAAGCATTTCTTCGTGGAACTCGAGTTGGACACGGCGCTTTCTGGTCGCTTGTACGTCAGTTCCAAATTGGAGACGGATCGTTGCTGCCTGAATTTACTGTGCTTTTTCTTCGTCTCCTGCTCCTCGGGGCTCTTGGAGTAGATGAGCTGGCTCTTGGTCCTGATGTGGTCCACGTGATTCTGGCTAGAATACGACGCGACCGAGTCTACCGAGTGTCTGCGAATAAAGAAACGAAACACTTAACTATGCAGTAGGACTTCAGTTTTAGGCGAATTGAAAAAATAAGTTTCTAATGTTATTTGCTATTTTTTATGTTTTATTGGATTCTTAGAGAATTTTTACATGATAGTTATAATTGTTCGTTGATCCACAATTATTAGGCCCTTTTTATGTCATTTGGCATATCCAGTTTCCTAATGAATATCCTCGTTCGGTTGCTCCAGGATTTAGAGACCATTTTTATCACCCTTAAACTTCAAATAATCTTCTCTATTATATACCTATACTAGAGGAGTACTATAATCTCCTATATTCTAGTGTCCTTAAATGTCCAAATCAAAAGAAGAGTAATCTACCAGCTGTAAAAGGGATAAACAAGAGTCCAGTATCATCACGATGTATTTAGGCCTGATCTAGTGATTTATTTATTGTTGGTATCTGGAGAAAAGAGTGAAATTATCGTGTTTATTGCTCCTTGGGTACGCGTGACTTGCTTTCTGCCCGCTATTGCACGCTTGGATTACTCCTCGGCGTCTTATATCACTAGCATTGAACTACATTTTATGCTGCGTGCATTTGATGGCCTTGTCTTCCAATGCTAGCCGCGTGTTTTCATTATATTCCATTATGTTAAAATCGTCTTTTAATCGTGTAACAAGTACTACGACATATCTACGTGATCGTGAGATTGTTGAACCTGATTGTGGAGGAAACTCTTTAATGGTTCGTAACGACGTCATTGGGCATGGAGACAGGAAATTATGAAATACTTTGTCACAATTGAAAACAATGGTTTCAAAATTAAAATCGATGTCTTTGTGTAATCTGTTAAGTCAATTATTGAAAGGTTTGCAGTAAAAAAATACCAAGTTGATGAAACAAAATTGAATGGTAGGAAAACTGCAAATCGAAACCTCGTTTTTAAAACGAAATGTCGCAGTATTCAAGATTTTCTTAATTGGATTAAAAAGTTACCCAATCAAACACCAAGAGTGACCAACTATCATGTCTTATATTCTTATTACTGAATAGATTATTTTTGGAGACACTAAATTTCGACAAAATGTTGAGTTCAGTCCCTACTTCCTACTTCAGGACTTTTAACAAGGACATTTCCGTTAATTTATTTTTTATGGTTTTCGTTGCGGTCTAAACCAAAAACAAATGTATGAAAGACAATGTCACTTATAGCTGGTTCAGGCACTTCAAATGTGACCGTACCCACCTCAGTGACGATATGAGATAATGGCATCTTGGGATGGCGACGATGGAGGAAAACATCACTCCGCGGCTCATGATTGAAGCAGATAATCGAACGACATATCAGCAAATATAGGCAATATTACACATTAATATGACCCAAGTTCAAACCATTTTTCACGATCACCCACTTTGTACTATATGGATACCTCAAAATTTAAGCGACGCTCAAAAATACTGTCACATAGAATGGTGATGCCGAATGCTTGAAAATTCGTTAATGGTCAATCAAATGCTACATTTGATATACCTAGTTACAGGTGTAGAAATCTGGATCTACTTTTATGAACCTGAAACTAGTTGCCAACGAAAGTGGAGAAAGGACGGAGTGCTGAAAAGAAGATGGTTGCCTGCTTCTTTGGCAGATCGGACCACACAATTGCGGACTAATATGTGTATAGCTGCTCGTCATCTGTTATGGTCAAAGAGCGATGCCCATGAAGCAGGCTGATGCTCCATCACGACACGCTTCAGTTCACTCCACCAGACAAACAAAAGTACCATTTACAGTTCCAATTTTTGAGTACTGTAAATGTGGAATTAATGGGTCATTCGGTATATACGGCGAATCCTAACCTTGCATCCTGTGATTTTTATTTATTTCCTGCTCAGGAAAATTCGCTTTATGAATGCAAAAGAGGCAGTAATATTAGGCTAAAGGCTTTACACAATGTTTTCATCGCATGCAGAAGTGTATCGATTGCCACAGAGAATATTTAATAAAAGCAATAAAATAAATTACGCCTTTATATCTGATTTAATTTTTGAGATTCTAAAATCTTTCAATGTCACCTACTTAGATGCAGTCACCTAGTAATGACTAATTAAGAGCCCTATCACATATTTTTTCCAGAAAGGCAAGAAAAGTGGATTTTTGGCGTTCTAATTCCAAGAAATGAAGAGATTTCTACAAACTTTAATTACTGAATTACCTGGACCATTTCTTGATGTTGACCATAGCGGCCTTTAATTTTAGATATAACGAATATTATTTACTTATTCAGCCCATTTTCCGAAAGTCGTTATTCGTAAAACGCTCGGAAGGCAAACTTTGAGCTCCTTAATACAGTAATATCACTACAACGAAAACCGTATACTATTTTTTTTTATGTCCGTCATGTATTCTTGTTGACCATAGCGGCCTTATTTTTTCGTTTTTTGACCACATATCCAAGGTATACATTACTTACAATTACACAAAATTTTAAAAAAAACTTCCTGTATCATTCTAATTTTCTCAGAAATAAAATAAGATTCTTATATAATACTTATACTATATTAAAGTTCACTCTTTTAGCAATACGACATAATATAAATTATTGTCATTAGAAAGGAGAAAACACTGCAAAAAACAATTAGAAATTGTGTATATATTTGCTTGCGCAAGAGAAGAGCGCTCAGTGCCGCGGTTTTCTCCCAGGGTTGAATAGTTATTTATTTATTTTTTTATTTATTTATCCTATCTTTTATAGTTACATCCAAAAAAAAATGCGTTCATTTTTTAAACTCATTTTAAAAGAATACCTACGCTATTTTGTAATAGGCCTCTTAAGCGTTTAAACGTTCAATTCTACGATGGACGCAGAAGACAGAAGTTCTTCAGAGATTGTAAGAGCGTGCAGCTCATTTTCCGCTTGCCTCTGTGCATAAATTAAAAGCTAACGAGGCGTGACATATGTAATTGCTTTTGATTTAAACATAGTTGCACGTCCACGCTACATAAAGAATAAGTGCATTCGCTGTGGTTAGTCGGTAAATCATTAGAAAAAGAAAGAAGTGTGCATTGCGCTTTTGCAGGAGATGCAGCGCTGAAGACGAGTTGGCCAGGGACGTTTTATACAGTTGCTTGGATTCTTTGACTGAGGAGTGTTGGTTATAGGAGCTATAGTGCGGTTCATAATATAATCCTAATAGTATATACACATTGTTACATACTAAATACATAGAATAAAGACAGGTCACATCAGGTTTTAAAATGTACTTTTCAACACCAGAAGTCGAGAATGTTATGAAAATATGCTTAAAAGAGCTAATGTTAGAGACCATAATAATATAGCCATTCAATAAAATATGAGTTGTAAAATTGTGTTTTATTTAAAAGTTATTAAAAAGACATGTACTACGTTCACGAGTATGTATATGTTTGGTCGCTGTCATCCGCGTCTGAACGATTTCTCTTGAACAAACACATCGCCTTGCCGCGACGCGGGTGCGCTTCCGCGTCGGGTCGCTGTCGGGGAAATTCATCATTTTCCGATCGTCGGCTAAAATGAGGTCTGCGGCCTCGCAAACAGAATGCGACGTTGATGCGTTTCTCGCTTAGTGACGCGTCACCTCGTGCATTTCGACGAAGTCGTTGACGAAGGCGGTATTGGGCTAATAATAATATCTCTTGGGAAATTAGTTACTAAAAAGGGGTCTGTTTTAGATCTCGCTGAGATCTTTTTCGCTAGTTTATCAGCTTGGTTATTTCTCTATGTGTTCCTTCACCTACACTGTACGTGATGTGTGCTGCATCTATATAGCTTAAGTTTTAAAAATCGAATGCCATAAAGGCCTAGTAGGTGTGGGTTGGGGATCGATTTCGGAATCGATTATAAATTTCGCAAAATTAAACTTTATGTGACTGGCAAAACACATCTTAGAACAGTATAGGTACCCACCTAGGTACCTTACGTCATTGATTATACAGCGTATTAGATTGCTCAATTCCATACTACGATATGATAGCTAGGATTTTACTAAGAAGCGCAACGTGTAGATGGCACTCAAAGTTCCAAAAATTGATTAATATCCTCGCATGTTCAATACAGCGGCGTTCGTGATATAACAGTATGAAAGTTCACTTCAGATGGCGCTCTAAACATGACTCTAAATCATAGCTCTTAATATTGAAAGATTTTTTACATCAAATTGTAAAATTACGCACTTTAATGTTCAGACAGACTGATATATGGCATCCTATCCCTTCGTATTATTTCTGTGATGTAATTAGCGTAGGTATATAAAAATGCGATAGATGCACTAATAATTGAATGTTATTATTGTTATCATTGGTTAAATTATTAGTTTTTTATAATCATTCAGTCCTTTATAAAAACCCATTCGTTATCAAATTTATTATAGATGGCCAAAAAAATTTGTAACAGTTTCGCCGTTAATGTTATCAGCGCCATCTGCATTTCGCCGGCGCAAAAGGGTTGCCAAACTATATTATGGATTTGAGCAATCTAATACTATATAAAGGGTGAGTTTTTAACGATTTACGATTTTTTAAAAACATTTTACGTGAGGTACGATTTTTTATAAACATTTTTATTTGTTTTTGGTAAGTTTGAAGAAATTGACTGATATATAATTGTTTGACAAACGTTGAGCGCGCTGCGCCATCTAGCAATAGGTAAAATATTGCGAATAAACAATATTCGTGGTATATAACCTACCGCTAGATGGCGCAACGCGCTCATTTCTTTTTATTATATATATTTTTAAAAATGTGTTTCTTCCAATTGTTTTCATTAAAGGTTGCTTATTTGCTCGTAATGATTAACGCACTTCAAGGATGTCTATGTAAAAAAATCTTAGCTTGTATATAATCAATGCATATAATCTGTAGGGAATTAGATCATTAGTATCTGTAATTTGAAATTTGGAAATGTGCGGTCATTAAGAAAGTGATGACTGGATCCATGTGAAGTGGCGCGGGTGATGGGAGGCAAAGGGGAGGTGGGGGGGGGGGGGGTGCAATGACGCTAGATGACAAGCGTATTTTCCTGATGCTATACTTTACTGATGTGGTAAATAATTGTCACGTTATGGGATCGATAGAAAAACGCCGAATGCCCTTGCTTCGTTGATCGCTTAGAAATCGCGGAGAGGCGGTGCGGGCGATCGATCGGAGCCAAATAGCCCGTATCGCGAAGCCGACTGCGACTAATTGGCTATGCGAGTTATTCGCGCGCCGACATGAATGATGTGGTGAAAAAAGCAGAGCGAAAACGGCCGTTTTGCGGGCTGACACTGCGGCGCGGGGACATTATTCACGGCGACAAACGATGCGTATCTGCAATGCCTGCAATGGCTTTAGCCAGTGATCTGTACACATGACTACCTAGGTACCTAACGGTTCCATGCAGCTTTCGCCTGATGACTTGTCCCTTGTCTTAGGCACAGTATACCACCCAGTAGCTTTACTTTTGAGCTACAAGGCAATGCAGGAAGAGGATGCGAGGCATGTGGGCAGATGGGTTCGTCATGACGAACGCGAACGGTACGCATTACCGGCATTACCGGCCGGTAAAGGCTGCCGACATTTTCAAGCGTTCGGATATCTGCGTAGGGCGAGTAGCGAAACATCTGGCGACCATGTTTGTTTGTTTGTTTGTCTGGGCTTTTTTCCCGCACTTGACCTCTTGATTGGGCCGTTGTGCGTGGCTCATGTTTCTATTTATGTTACTCCAGCCAACCCAGGCTGTCCCAGAAGGTTAGCAGCCTGTTTGGGTTGCTACAGGCCTCCGGGACAGATGCTGGAGATTGTAGTATTCTTGCCCGTTGCTCTGCCACGCTCCTGCATTCCATGAGCACATGCTGTGGCGTTTCTTCTTCCTCCATGCATCCTCTGCATAGAGGGCTGTCTGTCACACCTATGGTAAACAGGTGTTTGTTTAGGGGACAGTGGCCTGTCATAGTACCTATGACTTTACGGATTTTGTCCCTTTTTAATCTGGTGAGGTTGCGGGCAAGTTTTTTGGATGCTTCCGGAACCGCGTTCTTTGTTTGCCTGCATCCTGCGTTCTTTTTCCATTCTGTAAGGTGGGTTTCTTCGGTGTTCCTGCGTAGCCATGTTTTTATTTGGGCCTGGGGAATGGGCATCAAGGGTTCCGGTCCATATAATATTTCCTTTGATCCCCTTTTGGCCAGTTCGTCTGCCGCGTCGTTTCCCAGTGAGTCGCTGTGCCCTTTAATCCATTGCAGGGTCACTCTATTTGACCCTGCAATGGATTGGAGCGCATTGTGGCATTCCAGTACAAGGACAGAGGTTATAGTATTTTTTGCTAGCGCTTGTAGCACGGAGGCACTGTCGGAGACAAATTTCAAGCTTAGGTCTCCGACATCTTTGGCTGCAACTGCTTGTGCTGCTCTGGTGATGCCAATGCATTCTGCTTGGAAGATCGTATTTAGGTTGCCTAGGGTAGTTGATATTTTGATGTTTAGATCATTTGAGAAGACGCCGGCTCCGGTACCTTGAGTGGTTTTGGAGCCATCTGTGTATATCCTTACTTCATTTGTACCAGAGTGATCTGCTGGTTCTGCAATGAGTTGGATATTGTATCTTCGATCAAAGACATGATGGCATATTATCCTGTCCATGGGTGCGTCCAGAAGAGGTATTTCTTCTAGAACCCGTTTCAGAATTTTTGAGTGTGGTGTTTCTGTGTTTTGTTTCCACAGTCCATTTGCTCTTAGTCTTAGAGCGGCTGCCTTAGCCTCCTCTTGGATGACAAGATCCAGAGGTCTCATGTTTAGGAGGTAATCTAGTGCGGCCGATGGTGTGGTTCTCATACATCCAGTGGCTGCTACACACGCTAAGCGTTGCAGGCTCTGGAGTCTCGCTTTCACTGTGGTCAGTTGTGTTCTGGGCCACCATACAACTGATCCATAAGTCAGAGAGGGCCTGATGACTGATGTGTACAGCCAGAGTGTGATTTTTGGGTTGAGACCCCATTTTTTCCCCACTAGTCTCCGACACTGCCAAAAAGTTAGGCAGGCCCTCTTTGTTTTGGCTTCGATATGACTCGCCCAGTTTAATTTGCTGTCAAGGATGACTCCCAGATATTTCACCTCTGTAGATAGGGAGAGTTTGGTGTTGAATAATTTTGGTGCTTGTAGTTCTGGCAACTTCCTCTTCTTGGTGAAGAGGATGAGTTCTGTCTTTTTCGGATTTACTGACAATTTATGTTCGTCACACCATTTTTCTACTATCTGCAAAGCTGAGCGCATGACTTTACGTAGCATATTTTCTGCGTTTCCATTAATCATTATTGTTAGGTCGTCGGCATAACCAATAGTAGTGTAACCCCTTTCATTTAGTGTTTTTATGAGGCTGTCCACTACTATGTTCCATAGAAGTGGTGATAGGACCCCCCCTTGGGGGCATCCTTTAACTACCTTCGCTCTTGTGGTAGTATTCATCACTATCTGGACCGCCCTTTTGATAACCAGCTCCGTGATCCATTTTATGGTGACTGGTTCCACCTTAAGTTCTTGTAGGGCGTGGTTTATGCTGTTGTGCATGGTTTTGTCAAAAGCGCCTTCTATGTCTATAAAGGCGGCGAGTGTTGACAGCTTATTTGTTAGAGCCGATTCTATTTTGTGCACCACCATGTGTAGTGCCGACTCTGTTGATTTGCCTTTTGTGTAGGCGTGTTGTTGTGGGTGTAGTTGTTTATTTCTTAGTGCCCCATCCCTTAGGTGACGGTCCATCAGTCTTTCTAACGTCTTTAGTAAGAAAGACGTTAGGCTGATAGGTCTGAAGGATTTGGCGTGTGAGTAGTCCTCCTTTCCCGGTTTCGGTAAGAAGACTACTTTCGCCTCTCTCCATGCCTTTGGAATGTATTTGAAGGCTATGCAGACCCTATAGATTGGTAGTAAGTATTTTGTTGCATGGGTTGGTTGCCATTGTAGTAGTGCTGGGAAAATGATCTGGCGACCATATCCGAGCCCTTACGACACGTGACGTATTCCCTTTGATTTAAATTTTGTTCTAAGAGAAGCTACTGTCTGGTATACTGTGTCTTAGGTCGGATCAACCACGGTTCAGATCCCTTACGGTATGCCTCCTCAAAGAGGAACTAACCTGAAAAGAACTCTGTGAACTCTCCCTGTAACTGTAAGGTCAGTCGTGGACAGTTTGATTCGAAGATTCCAATCTGGAGGAACACTTCGGGCGGTACTGCCAATCGTCGGCGTAATCCGGCGAATGACCAGGGGGAGTCTGGGAACTGACGTTTCTATAGAGCGGGGTTAGTTGTTGACCTGATGTCAGCCTGTGATATTGACGGGCAAGGGGCGCCTCGGTCTGCTATAATTTCGACCTGAATTATCGCTAACATTAAGTAGAGGCCGCACAAGCGTTCTCGAATCTGTGACCATACTGGAGGATAGAAAAATCCGTAAAAAAACTGGTAGTAAGGGAGCGAGGTATACCCGATGGTTCTTCTTCGCAGTGCCTCGCGGTAAGGCGTTGGCCTCTTATGGGTTTGTTGGCGTAGTTAAAGAGTGGATTGTATTTGTCCCCTAAGTCTTTCACGCTCACTATGAGAGACTGAACGACCTGATGTCATTAATAAAATCATGTTTTAAAAAATGATTAGTATTCCTTATTACGATTAAATAATACTATTAAAATGTAATGTCACAAAATATCGTCTTGGAATTTAGTCACTGCGAACCTAATATTTATTCATAAAACATAAAACTTGCATTCAGAAAAAGATACATCTGTATTTTTTAGTAGTTGTTTTGTTATAAAAATGCTGTTATTTACTTGCCACAATTCGGAGTAGAGCTTGATTAATTATTTTTTTTATAGCGCAAGAACATAGACAATTTTAAAAATATTTATTGACCTGAGAAGACAAGGGGCTTGGCGAGCGTCCAAAATGGTACATCATTTGAATAGATTTACAGTTCAACAAAGCTTCATTGCGAATATACCAATTAGTCGCATCTAGGGAGCAATGGCATTGCATATTGACAACGCCAATTTACATATATACATGATATTAACGGGGGATTGTGAAGGATTTTACCCAAAGATTTACATGCATAAGGGGAGCAAGAAACATTTTTCTCTATCGTCATGTGTTTTTCAAAATAATAATAATAAATAAAAACAAAAATCTTCCAAGATAAATGCATCAGCTTGTCCTAGTATTACGTAAGAGATTAAAATTTGCATGGGGAATAGACACTCTGGTAGTGTTTCTTTGATTACAAGTGGTTTCCCCCTGCAGTTTTATGTATCAGGTATTTTTGTTTTAAATAAACGTCGTGAATTCAACCATGGACTATTTAATTATTATTTAATTAACTTTGGATTGCCAAATGTTACTTTGGTTATTGATTAGAATCTTAATATATTTTTGGTTAAATTTGATTGATATTATTTTTTACTGGTTACTGTAAGTAAATCTCAAAAATACTAGTTCAAAATATTAATACGAAATGAAATATTAATATTAAATAATAATAATAAATGAAAATAGTAATTGTTGTGTATTACTATCTACTCTAGTACTCTATACGTCTGGCGAACATACAGCAAGGAAAAAACATTGGTTGTGGGATAACAAGACTTTCCCGGTAAGTAGCCAAGGACTGATTTCATCTGAATATTAATTTCATTAAAAAACCGATTAACGACCTAGCGCTGCCCAAGGTTAATATTTGATTAGAACGTATGTCGGAATTCAAATATTATTAGTATAGGTTTTGTATGACATTCCAGCGAAAATTCCACAATGTGAGTTTGGCCTAACAAAGCATCTTTGTATCAAATTTCAAGTCTAAGTCCAATATTTCGAAATTTAAATAGGACTAGGGCGCTCCTGGTAGACCGATTTCAACCAGAACCACAATCTTTTCAGCTCTTGCCATGACCAAATGATGCCTTCATGCCAAATTTCAACCGGATTAAGCGTTTGGGCGCTGTCGTTGAGGAATACACACACACAGACAGATACGCAGAAGCGCGTTCACAAACACTTTCCCATCTCGTCGGTTGATAGACCGGGAAAATAATATAATAAATAATAACCACAGAGAGTATTTTGTGGTAATAAATATATACTTAAAATTGTGCGCCCTGTGGGCAAGCTTTTTGCACCGAAACATCAGTACTTTTAACGTAAAGTTATATAATAAAGATCTATCTATCTACCTTGCCAGGACTTAATTACACTCCTAATCAAAAGTAAGCTAAAACTATGAAGACAAAATGTAAACGATTTGCATTATGAATTTAACCTACAAGGGCATTTCACTACAATTTTAATGCTCACCTTCGTTTAACACGTCCCTCCATCCCGTGGCTTAACAAAATGTTGGTTGACTGATATTGTAATGTAGCAATAAGTCCGTCATTGTACCTTATTTTTATTGTGCAATAAAGATATTATCATTGGTTCATTTCATTCATTCATTAATACATTTTTACAAAGAAAAAAAAAGAACTTTGAAGAGTCGATGAAAAACGGCTTCAAAGCATTCATTGATTCCTGTCCACGAGAGTTTTACAGCAGAGGAATTAGGCAACTCCCGTTAAAATGACAAATCTGCATAGATAATGGGGGTCAATATTTCTATTAATATATATTTTTCATACGAAGTTTTTGGCCCTAAATTTCCTTCATAGAACAGCAAATTTATAGGTAAGGACCCAATATATCATCGAATATCTCTACTCTTTAGTACTCACATCCCCTATCAGACTGTCATGATTGTACTTATGCAGTTGTACCGCAACATTCGCCGTATATAATCCTCGTGACAGAGGCTGTAGAGCGAAAGTGGATTATGCAGAGCAAATTCCATGAATCCGCTATTAATTGGTTCGACGGGAAACTCGAGGGAGCAAAGGAAATACAGCCAACGCGGCAGCAGAACCCCGCAGCTGAATAATGTATTGAATGGTACAATTTATTATATTGTTGCGCCCGTACGCGTCGGTCGCCCCGCGATAATGAACAACTTAGACCCTCGATAATGGAAAAAAATCGGTTGTATCACCCCAAGACTTTCCCGCCTAACCGCCCCCCCCCCCCCCCCCAATACACCTCTCCCATCTCGAACTGCAATATTTCGAGAATCAAGTATAACTAGCGCCCCCCCTGGTGGACCGATTTTAACTAAAATCTTTTTAACTCTTGCCATGACCGAATGATGAAAAATTTCTGCCTAATCGTATAAAGCGATTAGGCGCTATCGTGGAGGAATACACACACCCACCGACTCACATACAGACTTCAATCTGGAAATCGTCCTAATTGTCTCGAGGTTGTCAAAATGGATATTTCCGTATTCATCTCGATTTTTTTATGCGCGTTCACAACAATTTCCCTAGTGCTGGAGAAGTAAAAAGTGGGGCGGACTTAGTCGTGTCCAAGCCATGTTTTACATGAAAACGTCAAGATGTCCTATTTCTTTACGGGATTTTTGTCGATGTTAAACAAGAGTAATGTTTCGATGCAAGTTATTTTCTTAATGATCACTAGTTCCGTTTCACTTAAATATTGAGATTCCGCTGCCGCAAGAGAGTTGGAGCGAGAGGAGTGGGAGGAAAGCGTCCAAAAGCTTTCAATTAATGAAGGGAGCTGGTTCTATAAACGGGTTGCCGGAACTGTGAACTAGTAAGTGAAAAACGAAGTTTTATGAGGCTGGATGCCAAAAGTGTTGTCCTTGACTTGATCGGAGTTGGATTATATGATTTCCTAGTAAGTTATTATTTTCCCCTAGATAGACAAATGAGGTAGGATAAGCACGTTGCTAAAATGTACAAGTCTCTGCGATCCCGGGTTCCAGGTCACAGAAGTCAGTTATTAGGCACTATATTATCATGAATGACCATACTGCAATAATTTCAGGGGCTGAACACGTTGGTTAGTGAGCTTTTTCAGTTCTTTTGCAGTATTCCAAAATAGAAAACATTTTGTGGCATTTATTACACTTGAAAGAAAATATGTGAATATTAATGTCTTGACTTTAATGTACATTGAACATTTGTTTGGATCGCTTCCAAGAGTGTTCTGTCAAATCTTCACGTCCTTCTGCACCGCAGTTAAAGTTTGATAGTCTTAGTTATTGACTTATACTGTACAATCATTAACATTATTTGACTTCAAAGTGTTTTCGTTGATAGGTTTTGAATAGTTTATTAAATTAAAGAGGCGATAAAAACGGTGGCGCGATGAATGGGATGAAAGAGATGTTTTATGCCACGTCGACCGCGTTCTTACGAACACGACAGTAAATTGAGCGATTATAAATTAATGTACGATGAAGGTGTGATGAGACGGACCTAGCAGACACCGGAAATTAAATTAAGTTAAGATTAAACTCATTTTGTGGCGGGAATCCGTCAGTGAATGTCGAGAGTTATGGCTGATTTACATTGAGTTAGTTACAGGCGTCAGTGCTGGCGTCGAAAACAGTCAGCTGTGGAGAAAAATGTCAGCGGGGAAAAATGAGATCTCGAAAACGGCAGAATTTGTTACGAGTGAATTATTTGTTTTTGGAAAAAATATTATCTGCTGTTAAAATAGTTGACGGAAATGTTAAAAGAAAGGTATCGAAAAGAACGTTATTTTCGCTAGTTAAACTTTACACGATGCGACGTCACCCTACAAAGCAGTGCCAGCGAGTGACCAAGTACTGACTTTGGCGTTAGACAGGTCAGTACCGCTGGCGCGGATGACGAGAGGAGCAGACTGACTTCAGAAGATATAGCGGGAATATTAAAGTCAGCACTGACGCGACGCGGTTAATCAAATATATTTAAAATAAGTGTGGAATATTCTTTACAATTCAAGATGTCAGCCGCAGCCTGCGTAAGCACCAAGTGGAAATACAGATTTCTCATTTTATTGGAAAAAGGAGTATCTGGAACACACCCTAGTTCCCTATTTTTATTTTTTGGTTTATTTAGTTTCAAAGAAATACAATGAAAGTACGTAATATAAAAGAACTGCAATAAAGATGTAATGAATTACATTACTAAATTATTCAGTTAAATAAATTACACTATTGGTATAATAAAATGTAAGAAAAATATTAATTGAAAAATTAAGGATGATTTTAAGAAACATTATTTATATTGATTGACAAACGCAGAAGTACAATCACTACCTAAACTGAATTTTAATGAGCATATAAAAAAAGGATTTGTTGCGAGCATTTAGAAGCCTACAATATGCCAATAAAGTGACAGGATAAATTATTCAGAGCACCAACATTTACAGTGAGGGAGAGAGACAACAAATATACTGTATGTAACGATGACTATACTGTATGATGCGTTACCATGGCAACAGAAAAAAATAGAATGACACAAAAATAGAACCTTCAACTTGCAACACATCTTTGCATAGGAAAAAGTCAGATTATTTGTATTATATATTTAGAATAAAGAACGCAGTATCGTTTTAAAAAAATGCATATGTCATTTGATGAGCCTAATTACTTATTACTGGATTCGACGAAGGAAGGACTCGTTAAAGTTTCAATCATTTAAAATGTTCTTCGACTTATTGTTTTTGAGATTAAATAGGTTAAGTTTGATGACATTTTTTTAAATAGGTTAGAATATGATCGCAGAAAAAAAACTTTGATTTTTTACTGATTTTCACCATGTAATTTACATAGTTATTAAGAGTTTCACAAAATGAGACTAATCAAAATGTAATTTCGACCTTTATCTACATGTCCGTATAAAAGTTATATAAGTCGTAATATTTTAGCGATTGTGATCCTACCAAGCGATGTTTTGGGTTTGTGTGGAGACAATTCCTAAAACTGCTGCAGTTTATCGATCCTTCTCCACGTGACTTCTCCACGTGATCATGTCGATGTCTATTATTTTATCGCGTTAGCGCTTATTTCAGACTAGAATCGCCCGGTCAAGGGCACCAGACAGTCTCGTATATTTTATCATGTAGAATATGGAAGGTTTATCTTTGCAACTGTGTCTTAGTTAATAATAGTACATAGGTCACACTAAAAGATTCCGGAAATGGTCAATTAAACAAACAATTATCATTACAATCATATAAACAATTAAAGAAAAATATTACATTGAAATGCAACTTATTTGCATTTCGATGTAATTTGAAACATTTGAAAATGCAACTTATTTGCTGTCGAATTAAATTTGTTTCATCTAACTTTTGATTTTGTGAGCTAATGGGCCCAGTGCAGTTGAGCCATTATGACCCATGTGTTAGTGTCGCCCAACTCACAGGATAGCACCCATCCGGTAGCTTCCCCGCAGAAGTGCGAGCCCGTGTAGGACTCTGTGCCTGCGGGCCAGTTCCCCTGGGAATCGCTCTTCAAACGCTCCTGGACGGTTTGACACCGTACCGCGTCAGCCAATCGACTGTGCATCGGAATGCAATGCAAAATATCAATACTGATATTTTATTGTGACTATTTTAATTTAATTTCATTAAATAGTGGTTTCCTGTAACAAGGTCTTCATGTAAAGAGATTTCCTGAGGATAACCCTAATTTGCAGCGTTTGTAGTCTTTATTGCATAGTCTTAGTCTATTTACAGTTGAATACCATGAATTTTAAACCTTTCCATGATTGCATACACGGCAATACCCGAGCAATAGCAAACGACAGAAAGACCAATGCACAGTATGTCTTTGAATAACAATTTATTTGAGTTCGGAATTTTAACCCAAACCGAAGTTATTCAAGTTCAAACTGGCCAGTGTGTAAAAACGGCAATTTAAAATTCGGGTTTAAAAAAAACTAATTCGGACTCGTTTTGACAGCCCTGAAAATGATAAAATGCCTTTGTGATTGCTCTGGACGACGTTCCCAGAGAAGATTACCATAAATGTTGTCAAGTTGTGTATAGACCTTGGAAAAATATTTATTTGAAATATAGTGTGAAGGTGTGAAATCGAAGAATATCGTGCTTGTTTGATGTTATAAATAAGATAAAAACGAATTTACTGCGTGAAATTTGTAGACCACCCTGGATAACATCGGTTGCGACTTCGCCGAAAAGTCGGGTGCTAAAAAAAATCATGTGGTAAATTCGTTTTTATCTTATTTACAGCCTGCAGGTGGCCTGACCTACTTACTCGCCTATCCATTTAAAACCACGCCTCATTTTTGTCGCATCGGTATGGGGCATCTTCCAAGCTAGATTTAGCTGTGTCAAGGGCAGCAGACAGCCTTACCTAGAAAATGGGAATTTTTACCCTGCGGCATACAAGCCGAAGATGCTATCGTCATTGTTATTTTCGAGAGATTTATTATTCACACCCTGTTGGTATGACATCACGTTCCGGTGCGGGTGCGTCCGTGTCCTAATAGAACAGCACTTGCTAACGCTGCTTTTTATCAGTAGAAACCCACGACACGTTATGTATTACAGAACGAATAATCGTAACAACATTACGTTATCTTGGGGAAGGGGTTGGGGGGTCTGTTGACATGGGGGAGGGGGGGGGGGGGGGTTGAAAATCCTATAAACGTGATTACCTTTGTGGACAGCCCCTAAAATACAGGATATTTGACTTTGATCACATAAAGCTTTATTATGCAGTTATCGTATATTATTTATAAATGAAACATTTGTAATTATACCTTAAAATGTGGTTATATTTAGATTTCCAAACAAATCTACAGTATAAATTCCAAACGCGCTGGTGACGTATTCACTCTTTGAGGTTGTAATATTGCATTTTCGGCACGGTTTTCGACAAATAATCGCATTATTTGAAAATGCGTCTCATTGATTTGAACATGTTGTATCTTATCCTCATCTTCACCTTCTCCTAGAAGAAAAACCATGAGTTGGGCATTCGATGTGTAGATTTGGCGCTTTCGCATGTACCCCCCTTTAATTCTTACAATGATGTATAGTCCAGTCCTTTAAATAAACAGATGTAAGTAAAGATAGATGGAGATCGATCTTGTCAATTCCATAGGAATCGACAAGATAGACGAATAAGAAGACGCTTTGGAGAAATTTCCCAAATTTAAAATTGTGATTTTTGCTAATCACAATATTTATCATATTTTCTTTAAGCGCTTCTGGCCGTTTAGGTGTTATGTAAATTTTGAAATATAGTATTTTTTTCAAATTTTGGTGGCATTTTAAGTAGTGTATCATTTTACAAATTTAGTTTTTTTGTAATTTACTAAGACAATTGCGATTATTTTTGTGTCTTTTTGTTGTTTTTTTTAATTGATAATATTGCATCAAAAAACTGCTATTTTATTGCACGTTATATTTATGACATTTATGTACTGTCTTTTTAACTTCCCGTCTTTAAGACTATATTTAGTATATCTTTGTTCACGTCATTGAACATTATGGATCATTTGACATTTTAATTTTGGCGTCGTAATCTCAAATAAATGTCTCGTTAATGCAAAATAAAACGTCTAAATGTATTAGTGGATGATTTATATTTGCGTAGGTATTAACTACTCGAAATTTAAGAGAAGTAAAGAATACGTAATAATAATAATAAGTTAATTGTTATTAGGAGGCACATTATTTCTAATGTAATATGACATTTAATTAGACTGCTTTGTAGTTATGTATCTTGTAATGTTCCTCATATTATGTATTTCTTGACGATTTCACCAGTGTATGTATCTACCTATATAATTGTTGTAAAGGGTCCGCCAAATAACTTTTTTTTTTTGGAAATTCTATAAAAAAAAACTACTGAATATTTTTTCAAATTTCTTTTTTTATTTGAAAGTACAATCCCTCCGGTTAATGATGGAAAATAATTTCATTCAAATGGCTGCCTCGGCTGGCCATGCAGTAGCCTACACGATGGGTCCAATTTTTAAGTACATTATCGATTGTGTGCAGCTGTATTTCACCAATGGCTTCACGAATATTGTCCTTTAAAGAGTCAATTGTCTCTGGTTTGTCGGCGTAACACTTATCTTTGACGGCACCCCACAAAAAGTAGTCCAACGGTGTCAAATCGCAGCTCCGAGGTGGCCAAACGACATCAGCTCTGCGGCTGATAATGCATTTTCAAAAACAGGGCGCAAAACATCAAGTGTAGCGTTGGCTGTGTGGCACGTAGCGCCGTCCTGTTGAAACCAAATGTTGCCAATATCCTCCTCTTCAATTTCTGTGAACAAAAATTCGTTCAACATGGCCCTATAACGATCGTCATTGACGGTAACGGCCACTCCTTGCTCATTTTCGAAGAAAAATGGCCCAATTATGCCTCTGGACCAAAATCCGCACCAAACAGTGACTCGTTTTGGGTGCACCGGCTTTTCAATGAATGCGTGCGGGTTTTCTGTGCCCCAAATGCGACAATTCTGCTTGTTTATATACTCGCCAAGATGGAAATGAGCTTCATCTGAAAATATGATTTTTTTGGCAAAATCCGCATCTTCTGCAAGTCGATCGCAGGCCCACTTAGCGAAGCGAAAACGCATTGGATGGTCAGTTGGCTTCAACTCCTGAACCAATTGGACTTTGTACGGCGTCATACCAAGGTCTTTACGCAAAATTCGTCTCAATGATGTCTGCGAAATGTCCAATTGTTGAGAACGACGGTGAACTGATGTTGATGGCGATTCACGCACACTTTCGGCCACAGCAGCAATATTCTCGGGTGTACGCAGTGTTTTTGGCTTTTCACGCGTTGGTTTATCGATGAGGATGCCAGTTTCTTTCACTTTTTTCACAAGGTAACGAACATACGGAGCTGACGGTGCTTCTCTTCTTCCAAAATCCGTACGCAATTTTCGCACACATTCTGCAACATTACCATGATTTTCAAATTAATGTCGCAAGATTTGCCAGCGTTGTTCAAGCGTATACACAACCATATTCGTTCAGCGGAAGGATAAAACTAATTATCTGTCAAATCAGACATGAGGTAAGTGTTGCCATACACGAAATAAGCACTAGTTGAAAAAAAAAAATGTTACATGGCGGACCCTGTAGTTACTTAGTCTTATTTGAAAAATAAAATTGATTATGATTAAAAAGCGGCCTTTGACGAGCTTTCGCTGTCCACCACGCTTTTAAGGGATTTAATCCGGTTGGATTTAATGGCTGTTGCCCATTCACTTGCGGATATATCCAGCGTCGTTTGTGATATGATCTCAATTTGAACTTTCATAATCAACCCCGCTTAGCGGAGTAACTGGGTCGACCCACTTATGCGACAGTTTTGGCCGCGATGCCCGCAGGCATTGCGGGCAGACGTTCCACTTTTGGCAGCGAAATCCTTCCATTGCCAAGATATATCCATTCTCAGACGGCCTTCGAAAATCGCGCTCTAGTTTAATTAATTTCCGTTATGGAAGAAGCATTATAAAGTGACCGCCACGCCCAAATGGAGAAGACTATACGTTCATTGCTTTTAAAATATGGCTCCATGCAGTGCCGGATTTATACTTTTCCTTAATATAGTTCACTTGACTTTGTGCCGCCCCTCCCTTTTACCTACCTTAATCGCTTGTATTTACTTGCCAAGGCATTTTTTAGGCAATTAACAATTTTACGTATTAGGTACTAGCTGGGTTTTACATAGTGGGTAGGTAGGTATTGAAAAGCCAAATGAATGAATGAATTCGTCATAAATAAAATTGTAATGACACAAGAATTTCACTTTTATAAGGTCTTTTTATTGGCGAAATCATCTAAAATATTATCATAGTGTATAGTGCCTCTTTTATCTCTGCCTCTATATACATGAATGAAGATTAATTTAGAAATACTTGTACTACTTCGCCGCCCGCACAGCGCAGTAACATAAATTTAACTACCATTGGATAGGAGTATTACGCGGGGACTTAAAGCAATTACACAAATGAGATTAAAAATTGAATATATAGAAGACTCTATCCACAAGTGACTCACGAACTTGACGGCTTCTACTATACTAAAATCTGACGCCCCTATGCCATGGCCTATACGGACTATTGACAAATAGAGCACTGGCTCCATGCATAACGAAAAGCTGTGGCGATCTTGTCTGTCCATGGCAGCGGGAGTTAACGGTTCTCGTGCAATTTGGCCATTAAGACCTGCTCGTTACCCTGGTCGGCTGAACTCACGGTTCAACTCCTATCCAGTAGCCTCCTCGAAGAAGAACAACCCCTAAGGACTCTGTGTTATTCTCTGTGCCATTGATATGGTGGATCAGTTTCCCCTAGGGTAAGTCCCACCGCGCGGCGTCAGCCTATCGACTGTGCACTCCGGCGAATGACCGGAGGTGTCTAGAAACGATATACTGTTTCCTACGCAGCGGGGGTGAATGTTGATCTGTTGTCAGACACTCTTAAAACGACCATTCGACCACCCGATCCCCAGTGGTATAACGGGTAAAGGACGCCATGGCCCGCGATAAATTCAAACCGAATTACCGCTGAACTAACAACAGGTAGAGTCCGCGCAAGCGACCTTGAAGCTGCGAACAGACGAAAGGACAAATAAATCCGACCAAATCTGGTAGTGAGGGCGCGAGACTGCTCGCTGGTTCAACTTCCCAGTGCCACATGGTAAAGCGTTGGACTCTCACGGCCACGTTAACGTAGCTAGACGGTTTAGCTTCGTCCTCAAGTCTCTACATTCACTCTAAGTTGAAAGAACGATCAATATCACTACATCTTTCAAGGGGGCGGGTTCGCCCATTGCAGGCGACAACTCCCCAATGTGAATGTCAGCGTTGACACTTACAGTAACTATTTACACATGGCATATGAATCCCTTACAACCGTAGTATATTTCAAAAGCTAAAACTGTACACCAATATGATTTTACGGCCATATTAGTGCACCATTTTACGTGACATAAGATATTTACGTGACGTCACATTTTTATGACGGTGTGTTAATCGGTGTATTATATCATTCAGAATTTGGGGGCACATGCTGGTCAGCGTTTTGAACGGGTCATGTTGACGAGAATATTTCCAGGCCTGAAACACCCGAATGTATTGGTCAATACTTCAGTACTAGTCATACGTGAGTACCAGTTTTCGTGTTATTGTCGAAACCAAGATGGCGATTGATACTTAAGTAGTGGCTCGGTGTATCGGACCACCTCTACTTAAGTATTACTTACACTTAGTACTTCCAAAAGTTAGACGCCATTTTTGCTCGTTGTGCGTTGTTGTTTTTTGCTTTCTCGTGAATCTCGTTTATATTTCATTTTATTATTGGATTGTTTTATGTTCATTTTTTTTACTATTGCGTTGAAAACTATTTCGACATTCTAACGACCCTGCCTGATTAACAATGATATGAATTTCGCATATATTGCCCGTGGTCTTTGTGCGCTTACCGCGAAAAAACACAAATAATCCCAAGAATCACGAAAACAGCGGGTATCACAGCGAACATGATCAAAACAACCAACATAACGGCTACACGGCGACACGCATAGCTTGATTATTTCTGATTACTAAAATTACGAATATTTTGACAAAAACTACATTGAACCCTTAGAAGGCCAGCCATGGGAATGAAACTCACGACGGTATGTTTTCGGCATGTTTTCAACCCTCGAACATTTTTTTGTAGGGGGTGTTAGTGCACAACGTACTAATATATAATGGTAGCTTGTTCAATGAAGGGGACTTTTACCACACACAACTGCATTATTGCATAAATGCGGAGATCGCCCGCCCGCGAATTCTCGCAACGGAAAACCACCGATCGTTGGTGATGGCATTCTAGTGGTTAAAAATCAGTAAGCAGAAATGGGCGATCACGAACGTTATTTTTCATTAGAAATAAAAGTTTGGTAATGTATTTTCAAGCGGTTAATGAAATAAAAATATTCCACATTTAATGGCCGATACGTTTGACAGTATCGCCGCTGGATACGAATATATTCCCGAATACTTGAGCCAAAGTTGAGCCAAGTTGGCTGGCATTTCTCGTATATCTAACATATTCAATATTTAAGTATCTCACGGTATCAGGTAATAAAATACATGGCTTAGCATTACTCAAGTACTAAAACGATACTCGACTATAAATTAGGGTGAAAATGTTCCTGCCGTCAGAACAAGAAATGTTTTAACCTTTTCTATTTGACGCTGTGTGGATTTACTAATTTTGCATTTTATTTCTTTGTTACAGGTGAGTTCAGTGACGGTGCTGATGTGTTTCGTGAGTATCAACGAGTTTGATAAATGAGGTTCTAATAAACTGATGATATCTATGTACGTTACATGTTGCATATATATGTCATATCTATGTACGTTACATGTTGCATATATATGTCATATCTATGTACGTTACATGTTGCCTAATATATACTAAAAATAAAATGACACCTTATAATCAACGAGTTGGAAAGACGAGAGCAACAAGAACTGGTGATATGATGGTGCCAAGATCTTACACAAAATTTGGCCAGCGCCATTTCACGTTCATTGGCCCTAGAATGTATAACAATCTTCCCGACGCAATTAAAAGTAATGAGAACACATCCACTTTTAAAAAATCTCTAACTGATTGGTTGTTGGAGGTGGGTAGGGACGGTTTAGGGAATATGTTGACTGTTGTACATATTTTGAATGATAGTATTTAGTACTTAGTATTTAGTTTTTCCATGATAATTTTAAATGACTATTATAGGTATGTGAGCGTCATATCAATATGTAATTGATTTATATATGTATATTATTTTAGTTTTTATTTTTATTTATTTTGGTTTTATTATTATTTTCGTATAAATATATGTATGTGTATGTGTGCATATATGGATATATATTTTATCTATAGATGTATATAAGTATCTATCCATATTTGTATATGCGTAAATATTTGTAGTTTTATATTGGCCGATTTAAAAATAAGTACTAACTAGAGATTAAGTTGACAGTGCACACTTAATATCATCATTAAAAGTCTGCCTTAGAACAGGCCTAGGCCTAGTTAGGCGACTGTGTCAATCATAAAAATAATGTCGCATCAATTTCTTGCTAACATCTTAATCAAATATGACATTAATTTTTTACTAGATGTGTTACTACTAAATAAATAAAATAAATGTTACTTAGATATTATCAGTTTACATAGATAGATATATCCGGTCAAAAAATAAAAAAGTTTGTCGGGCAGGAAAACATCCAGTTGATGAACCTTCTTCCGTACAGTTCGAATGAGTATTTTACATCCCGACAATAAAAGATAAGTTGCGGAGTCAGCTGTTTAAGTGGGTTTATGTGCCAACACTGAAGAAGCTGTCCAAGCATTAAAAATGGGCATTTTAACAACCTTTACTCAGTTTATCTCTTTTCCTCTTCTTCGTCTGCTCCTATTTACATTATTTGGAATTGGGTCTCCTCATTTTTTCTGCGCCAGGTCGAACAATCTTGGGTTGTCGGTTCAACAAAAAGCACATACCAACGAAACGAAGATGCTCAGGTGGGCGGGAGGTGTACGCAGGCTGGACAGAATCCGTAATGAACACATACGAGGTAGCTTCAAGGTTGCACCAATCGCAGATAAGACCGCCGAAAACCGCCTACGCTGGTATGGGCATGTCAAATGACAAAGCGACGACCATGTGGTACAAATTGCTATGAAATTACCATCAGGTCAGTAGCGGGCGGGCCTCTTCCTTTCTTTTGCTCAGGTAGTTTCAACTTTGAAGCTACCTCGTATCATAACGGAATTCTGTCCATCCTAGTTACACCTCCCGCCCACCTGAGCATCTTAGTATGTGCTTGTTGTTCATGTGTCTTCTTCGTTGTCCAGCATTCGGAGCCATACAGATTCGGATTACCGTTTTGTACACTTTACCCTAGTTTCTATGGGAATACGTTGGTCATGCGAGTGCAAATGCAATGTATGCAACGAATGCACAATATATTGATTTATATGGAGGGTTCCTATTGGTTCCGTGCAGGTTGGGTGGCGTTGCCCGACTGTATGTCATTTGGCCTGCCAAACTCACGGTTTAAATCCTATCTGGTAGCTTTCTCGTAGAGAGACTTAAACTGCCAGAAGCGGCTGGGGTCAGAAGATCGCGGATTCGGGGTATACATCGGGCGGAACTGGGCGCTTGGTGCACTGTCCGGTTTGCAAGACGCGTTGCCCATCCAGCGAATAACCAGAGGGACCTGGAGATGTATGTTTCCTATAACAGCGGGGGGTAGTTGTCGACCTGACGTTTTCTAACATTGAATCGATCCGTTGGCCACGCGATCCCAAGTGACCATGGTAGCTAAAGGGCGCCTTGGTCCGTTATATATTATATAACAGAATAACCGCTTACGTCATGTTAACACTACGCAAGCGATCTCGGATCCGAGACGGGGAAATGGAAAAATACGGCAAATCTGGTAGTCAGAGCGCGAGGACGGCCCGCTGGGTTGTCTAAGGCGTTGGCCTTTGACGGGCTTGTAGCTAGACGGTGGACTGTCTTGTCCCTAAGTCTCTACATTCTTTTTAAATTGAAATAATGATTTCATATCGCTATACCTTCCTGGGTGACGGGTTCGTTGTAGGTGACAGCTTTATGTGTTTGGAGGGTAGTTCGAAAAAGGAAAAAACATTGTTTAGTTATTATCTGTTCGTAGCTTTTCCAATTTTCGAATATTTCGTTGGGCGCCATAGTAAAACCGGCGCATCGTGACGTCAGCTGCTCTTCTCACGATCTTGTTTTCGCCGGATTGCGGTCTAAATTTGTCCCCGCAACTGAATACCGAGCGGTCGTCTGTCGTCGGTAAGTGCGATGGGACGAGACGAGAGCCATACATCTTGAAATGCTTCGCCGACAGAAACAATTACGTTATATTTACTAACGTCATAATTAACGGTGCGTAGCGACTATGAAATATATAGTTTGACAGCGCATCTCATAAACTCTTCAAGTTATAGATAGGTCAATGAGCCCGTCGTAAATAGTATGGAACAGTAACCTAGTATAGTATCAAACCCAAGAATTCTTGTAATATATTAAAGGAAGTTCACATATTAACAACGAAACTAATAGCATATATGACCGTTAACATTCTTCTACAGAAAAGCGTTTTAAAAAATATTGTAATAATTTAGAAGAGATACAAAATTTATGGTGTTTTAATGGCTATATTTTGTAAACGTGTAAATTTCTAAAAAAAAAACTCTATAGATGAGTAGAACTTAGGTATAACCATTGATTATGTAGCGTATTATATTGCTCGACGTCGTACTACGATTTCACAACCAGTATTTTACTACGAAACGCAACGTGTAAATGGCACTCATAGTTGTTAATCTTATATTATCCAAATAATTAAAAATTGATTAATCTTATTTTATTATGTTCAATATTGCGACTTTTGTGGTATAACAGTATTGCGGGCCGCTGTAGATGGCGCTCTAAACACGTCTATATGTTATAAAATAATAATATAATAAACGAATATTTAAATCATAGGTCTTATTATTTTAATATTATTTGCATAAATATGTCAATTTATAATTTGGTATACAGACTTCAATACGTATTAATTACGAACTTTGCCGTTCAGATAGACTAAAAGATGGCATTCGATATTTCCCTATTATTTCTGTGGTGTAATCACCCTATATAAACATGCGATATATGCCAATAATATTTGAAGGTTTTTTATTGTCAGCATTATTTAAATTATTGAATTTTTATAACCAATCAGACCTTTATGAAAAAACATTCAATAAGCATCTATTCACCCTATATAAAAATGCGATAATACCAGTAATATTTGAAGGTATTTTATTGTTAGCATTATTTGAATTATTGAATTTTTATAACCAATCAGGCCTTTTTGAAAAAACATTCATTAAGAATGTGATTATAAATGGCCAAATAAAATGCTATTAGTTTGGCCGTCAATGCTATCAGCGCTACCTGCTTTTCATTGGCGCAGAGGGATTGCCAAATCGTACTAGGGAGTTCAGCAATCTAATATCATGTATAATCAATGGTATAACTCATTAAAAGGAAGGCTATCGTGCTCGTTTGACGTTATAAATACTCGTAAGACAGTCAAAATTGGAAAGAAGATTACACCTCTTATTTTTAGCAAATATATTCTGATATACGTATATGATATATCGCGGTGACGATTTGACATTTAAGAGGCCGTACACGAAATTTTGCGCATTTCGTGAATTTACGTAATTTTGCAGAGGTGAATTTAAGGTTAAAATACTGTATTTCTATAAGTTTTATTGCACAACATAAAAGATCATTTATATTATTGTCTAATGAGTGAGCTACTTTTTTGAAAATTATTATAGAATTTTGATTAATTGACCTTAAACCGGCGACTGTTTGTGAATTTTTGCTGTAAGAGGTTTAGAATATAACATATTTACGAATCGTTTCGACATCTAAACGGTATAAAAAAATTACAATGTATTGTTGTGAAAGTCTTCTATATAATAAGTGAATCGCTTTTTACTACTTTCATATAAAATTATTGATAAAAAAAATATTTTACTTTGTCAATTTTTTTAGAAAATGGGCGAAGAAATGCTTTTGATTTTAGCCTTTTAGAACTCTCGTTCATAAAATAAAAACAACAGAAATAAACTTTAGTTCAATATCAATCCATTTCCTCAAAAAAAATGCAAAACATTAATTAAAATTGGCAATAAAGTCTTTTAAAACAATCTAATTCTCGCGTTATGATACTCGCCTATGATACGATTCACGCCTCAAGTCAGCTAGTCCCCGCCGAGCGCTTCCAAAGGGTGGACGTTACTGGACGTATCTCTTTGGCTCCGAAAATCCTACCTACCTATAGTTATATTATACCATTGATTATAGAGGTATCACGGCCCACATCGATTTCGTACACGGCCTCTTAAAAAGCACCGGGAACCGACAGGCGTACGGGAGCACGTCATACGCCAGCGTTGCCAGGAATGATTACTTAAAATCGCAAAGCAGTCTAAAAAGTCGTAGGTTCAAAAAAAAACAATAAATTGATATTAGACGTATGAAACTCTGGCAAAAGCTCCTTGCTTCGCCGCCCTCTGGCGGGAGAAATAAGCAGCGGTTAGCGCGATTGTCATCTCAATTATATTTTATATGAAAAATATAAAAATGGAAGGACTAGATAAACATGTAAATAAATAAACACAACTGGGAGCGGGGAACCCGTTTCCGAACATACGGAGTCGTTTGCCGCTAACTATTTTTCTCTAGGACTTACTGTTTCTGAGATTGTCACGGCCACGTTGTAAAGTTATAATGATGGGTGTAATTGCCAATGTGATATCCTTTTTTCGGTAGTGGACATAAATACTTAAGGGTTGTCCGATTGGATGATAACCCGGTCTTGGATGTGTCAGTACTTGAGGATCTTTTAAAAATATACCTATACGATACCAGTTTTGAGCAGTACCTATTATGCTACCATGATAATTATGAAAAATGAAAGATCATTATAATAGATTATTTGTCTAATTTTATAGATTTGTGAGTAAAATTGTATTATGCATATTATTACTGATAAAGTTGGTAAGTACTTCGTACCTATACTCTTAAAAATGCATTACAGTAGTAAAGGAAATAAAATAGTCAAGGAAAAAAGGGAAAAGGCATTAATAAATAAAATACATTTTTTTCGTAACGGTAATGACCAAAATAAAGATTGTTAAAAAAATAAAAAAGTCAAAATAATAATAGATTATAATCAACGTTAACATACATATTATTCTAACAAATAGTCAGAATTACATAGTCAAAATAAACCAACTTATTTACAACTGCTTCTCTAGTTCATCCAAGTTATAAATCAGGTTACTTATCAATATCTGCTTGATTCTTATACCGTTTGGGAGGAGATTGTAATACTTAATGCTCAGACATAAGTAACTCTTTTGGACCTTAACTAATTTAACACAAGACACGCATTTACTGAAGTCTCTTCTCAAGGATGTCTTACAGATATCACACTGAAATATGTTTGCTGAATACATTGTCATTATTCTTGCGTCGTTAAAATATTCCTTGCAAATGATAATAGTGCTCTCTTTTGCAAAATAAAAATTCGTCTGCTAGTTGCACCTTTCCTTTAAAATTGAAGTCCATGTCGTCATAGAGTTAAAATAGGCGAAGTACACACATTTTATAAATGTTTACTTTTGAAACCTTCCGAAAGTGGCTGCCAAATAGCTACACATTAACCACTACAATTGCGATATTACCCAGAGACATGGCGCTATTATTAATCAGCTCCAGGCTACGGGCGCACAGACTCGGAATTTCAAATGTGCATTATCTCTCTACGTTCGTATTAGAGTATTACGACGGTGAATTTAATTTATGAGTACCCTAGTCACAGAGAGAACTCTGAAAGAGAGGGGGATTAAAAACTCGCTAATTCACATACAAAAAGCACATCAAAGGTACTCCGTTACTTCCCTGACACGTTCAGGACGGCGTGTCGATCGGTGGGTCACAGCGAATATTCTCGTGGGGCGGTGAGTCAAATTAAAAATCCCAGAAGGCCCCTTGACCCGATTGTGGGTCAAGTTATACACATAAACCGAACCGAACCGAAACTACCGCACGATAAGGTTGAAATTTCTCAAGGGATTTTTCGAAATTCATCCCTTAACGCTGCCATAACTTTTTTTTTCAGCGGGGTTTTACACTTCAGCCCGTTGAACGCTTATCTGTGAAACGGTTCGAGATGAGAAATTGATCTTCAGGTGATCTACTCTCTTCAGAAAATACGGAAGTACGTGTTCGAGGGGGTGGAAAACTTCATCCCCTAACGGGGTATAAAAGAGTGTTGAATTTTATGTTGTTGCAATTCGGTTGTTATCTATTCCTTGAAGCAAACGAGAGGATAGGTAAAAAACCACCCCCGATGGTGTGAAACGGAAGGGGGTGGGGGGTGTTGCCGTTTCACACCGTCAAACGCGTATCTCCTAAACGGATCAAGATGGGAAGTTGAAATTCGGGTGATCTACTCCCCTCAGAAAATTAGGAAGTACGTGTTCAATGGGGTTACAAATATTACCCTATAACAAATAAAAATTATCATCACACCTAATAAAAGAGTGTTTTCTTTTGAACTTTTTTTCAACTAGCAATTCGGCTCCTCGAAGCAAATAATAGGATAGGTATACGAGGGTTTAGGACAATTCTGTCCCCCCCCACAATATGACACGAAGGGGTTGCAGTTTCCTACCGTCAAACGCTTATCTCCGAAAAGAGTCTAGTTGGGAAGTTGAAATTCGGGTAATATACTCCCTCCGACGATTAGGAAGAACGTTTCCACAGGGTTGCGAATTTCGCCCCCTAACGGGTGGTAATAAAAGGAAGTCTATTTTTTTGAACTTGCATATGTACTGCTCGGAGTAAAAAGGTGATAGGCATTCGTGAGTTTTGGAAAAATCCCTCTCTGACGGTGTGCATCGGGGGAGGGGGAGGGAGCTTGAAAAATAACGAAGTAGGTATTCTATGTAACGGCCAATTTAATGTCCTAATGATGATTTATTTTATGAAAAAAACTACGTTCGAGTTAATGACTCCCCGAAGCCGATATAGCGATACGAAATTGTTCTTTGGATAGCAAAATCGGATATTGAAACTGCACCCAGTGGTTAGTACCGCTATCCAATATGTGTTCGTAATTTTTTTGTCTGAACATTTTTTACTGCCTCGATGTGCTCCAACTCTGCTTTTAACTGCTGCTTGACTGTTGCTTTATTTTTGTCATAATTACATACATAATTCCTTTTCGGGTTTTTTTTAATATCGTTAGATTATTTATACCATTTTAATTGTTTTTTTTACGACAATGTTTGTTTCTTACCCTAACTTTTTGTAGGTACCTAATATTGTAACTTCGCTCTTTTCGTCTTGACGAATTCAGCTATTATTGTGAAGATAATTTAATAATACTATCAATTGATACAAATATTTCTGAATTAATAAAGTTATTATGAATGTTAATTAATAATACATAAAAAAATAAAATTGAAAATTTATATTTAATATTTTTTATCGAAACACGCCATATGAATGGCAATTTCCCAGGTACCTACTCCTCACAAAAGTTCATCATATTTTTAATCTTTTTAGCGGTTTGTTTAGCCTGGGTTTTACACAGAGTCGTTGCAACGTTTGCATCTTCTACAGATCTGAATATTTCTTGTTTACCGGTGGGACATTCCGACAGATGTGATATTTTACGTTACCTGGCGTTATCTAGTGAGTCAACAGTAGAGCGGTGTCGACAACAGCGGGCGAACCCGTCACCCCAGCCCCAGCTTTCAGCCGTGGGATGAACGTAGAAGACTTAGAGACAATACAATCTATTGTCTAGCTCCGCCAACAAGCCCGTCAGAAGCCAACGCCTTACGGCGAGGCACCGGGAAAGGTAAGCAGCGGGCAGCCTCGCCCCCTGACTACCAGTTTGGAAAGATATCCCCGTCTGGAACTAACCTTCAGGATGCCTCCTACCCCCTGACTGGTTACAGGGTCGAGGTCGCTTGCGCGGTCCTCTCCTTTATGAAGCGGTGATTCGGTTGTGCGGGTTTAATGCATTTTAGGTGATAAACCGCACTTATAAATTATCTGGTTAATTCAGCTTGCGAAGGCCAAATTTAATATAATTTTGGATTGTGAAATTGTGGTTTAATACGTCTCCGATGTTTATTCACGGCGACGTGGGCGGTTTTTTACCAAAGATTTGCTGTTTAGATTGATCGTTGTTGCTGAATTTCCTCGATAATGATTAAGCTAATCTTTAGTATTGGTTTTCTTGCTTGTAAGGCATGATCTCGCCCCGTGCTAGTATGAAGAATTGGCATGAATTGGCATGTTATAAACCAAAGTTCTTACCGCTCTCTGAAGTTCTTTGTAAGCTGCTGTATTCGTCGGGCGTTTTGTAGGCTCGGGAACCCGCAGTTTATTTCCAGATCCAACAGAAATTTCACTTCACTTTCACACGATTTTTTTTGGTTTAATCACAAAGGAAAATAAATAAAAGTCTCATTACGTGAGTGTTCGTTTACTAAATTCAAAAGCCGAATATTTAGACCTTTAGGATTTTGTACATGTAAACAAATTAAATACTAGGAGAGCTTATTATTATTTTCACAAAGTCTACACTTCAAAAACACAGAATTTACACTTATAAAACATCAACTTATCAAACTAGTTTCTTTAAGAAAACGCTTTTGAATTATTTGAATATTACAAGTTGTCGGCTTTAACTTTAACAAGCCTCTAGGAGCACAAGTCTGACGTGTTTACTCGACTATCGTCGTACTGATTACTGGTCGTAAGGGCGCAACGCCTCCCTTTTATATAATATCGAAACACCCCCTCCATTATCCGTTCGGGGATGCTAGCTTCGGCTCATCTACTCGTTAACAGAGAGCGTTACGTGTCAAAAAATGCCTTAATTATTTTAAATATTAAGCTTAAGGTGCTATAATATCTCTTAACTAATTAGCGCCTACTTCTATGTATGCCTAAACATAAATTATGAATTTCAAATTATAATATTTTTGAGCCATGCAAATTATGATATGATTAATTAGCTCAAAGGAAATCACTATTTATTACTTATTTAATAATTACATGAAATTTTCCATATTAATAATTTCTAAACTAAATGCACATATTATTGTATTTATTATATAAAGACATATATATTTAAATTCTAACGACATTTATTAATTGTTTAAGCACGGAATTCTTAATTAAACATCTTGCATTAAATTATCCTTAAATACAGATTATAAACAGTTTTTTAAATGTAGAAATTACTATTACTAAATAAACTATGTATAAGCTTGCGAATTTGGAGTGGAAGATTTGCAAATTATTTTAAAAATATTCCGTCGTTTCCTCGGAGACCTTTTCCTTTGTTCGTGTACCACGCACACGTGTACGTACCTAAGCCGCAAGGTTTTATTGCTCATCTATTTTCGAATGGTTTCGGTTTATTTTATAACTACGGACAGGATGTGTATTTTTCGTTGAGTGCTTTTATGGCAGGTATTTCGTTAACTTTTCGAAATCCTTGCCATAGTAAAAGGTTCCATTACTTATTGCAGGAAGCATGCATTAAGTGGTTTTATGACTGCACTTTAGAGGGTTGGGATTTTTCTAATATTAGGTATCCTGTGGAATATTTTTGGTGGCTGTTATTTTATGAAATATATTTTCCGCGACGTTAAAATGATATAATCCCTTGACATGCCCCCCTTGGTAAAGAAACAGTTCTTTACTTATTTTCTGGAGAGGGAAAAATTGCGATTTTAGTCGCGGGACGCTTATAATATTTGCCTTTACATTTTATTGTAACATTTCTGACCTGACCATCTTTCCCAGGGAATGTTTCTGTTATTATACCACGTAACCACATATTGCGCGGATATTGTGGATCAACAAGGAAGGCCAAGTCCCCTATCTTTATCGGTGTGACTTCATTTTGCCACTTTGATCGCTGCGTAAGAGTTGGTAAATATTCTTTAACGAAGCGATTCCAAAAGTGGTTTGCCATTATCTGCGCGATTTGCCACTGCTTTTTTAAACAAAGACTCTCCGGATCTATTATTCCTACATTTAAACGACCAGACGAAGACCCAATTAAAAAATGATTAGGAGTTAGGCTTTCTTCGTCCTGGTTGTCTAGTGATACATGGACCAGAGGTCTACTATTGACCGAGTTTTCTGCTTCAGCAATCAAGGTGAGTAGCGTTTCGTCGCGTGGTAATTTTTCTTTTAATGTGGCGTATAGTGCTCTTTTTACAGATTGAATTAATCTTTCATAGAATCCGCCCATGTGAGCAGCTGTTGGTGTAATAAAATGCCAAATAATATTTTTTATAGCGTTTTGCGCTTTTATTTCTTCCATATTCAATGACTGAAGAGCCCTTTTTAATTCGTTGTTAGTGCCATGTAAATTCGAACCATTATCTGAATAAATTATAGATGGGACCCCTCTTCTTGCAAACATTCGCTTCAAAGCCATTAATGTGGCATCGGTTGATAAAGAATGTGTAATTTCAACGTGAACTGCTCTAGTGCTCATACAGCAAAATAAAACGCCATACCGTTTCTCTCTTCTTCTCCCTACAGCCACTTCAACCGGACCAAAGAAATCTAGACCTATATTCGTAAAAGGACGTATGTGGTGCTCAAGTCGTACGCTAGGTAAGTCGGCCATCTTGGGTGGGATTGGTTTTGCTCGATCTATTCGACATTGCTGGCAATTAAATGCTATTTTTCGAATTGCACCACGTAAGCGAAGGATCCAGAATCGCTGTCTCAGCTCATTGGCTACAAATTCTCGACCTTTATGGCCTGCAACTTCGTGCTGATTCTGTATTATTAATTTCGCATAAGGGTGTTTTGAGTCTAATATGGCTGGCTTCCGGAATTCAAGCGCTACGCCTTTCACTTGATGCAAGCGTCCGCCCACTCTCAAGATCCCCTTTTCATCAATATAGGCGTTTAAAAATTTTAATTTGCTATCTTTCGGCAGGTTATTGCCGTTTTTAAGGGCGTCTATTTCATAGGGGAAACTGTCTTTTTGAGATTTTTCCAGCCAATACTCTTCGGCGCGTGTGATTTCTGTCGCTGATAAGTAGGTGTGGTTTTCTCCCCTTTTTCTACATTTATCTAAAAAACGTAAGGTCCAGGCGGTGCTTCGTAATAATCGAAATAATTTAGAAAATCGCGCAATGTCGATAGGTTCTACCAACTGCTCATTAACGGTCACTGTATGCACTCGCCTCAGCTCTTCGTTTCCTTCATTACTGGGAAATGCATTATGATCTTCGGGCCAGTCGCAAGTTTTTAATTTTAAAAAATTCGGTCCATGGATCCAATTACCTATTGCGTCATCGTTTGTCACCGCATCTCGAGTAGCGTGGTCAGCCGGATTCAATTTAGAGGGCACCCATCGCCAGTCTGATGGATTCGTGAGTGAATCGATTTCACCTAATCTGTGAGCGACAAATACCTGAAATATGCGGGGATCTCTTTGTATCCATGAGAGTACCGTTCTGCTATCGCTCCAAAGAATGGTCTCGCCGAATTCCCAGGTATGTTGCTCCTTTATAATATGAGCTAATCTGCTGGCTAATGTAGCCGCTTGCAGTTCTAGTCGCGGTAGTGATAGTGGCTTTAGAGGAGCTACTTTATTTTTTCCAGCTATAAAGGTGGTGCAAATACGACCGTCGGTTGATGTGTAACGTGCGTAAGCCACGGCTGCATAAGCTTTTTCACTGGCATCTGCGAAAACATGCAGCTGAGGTTTTCCTGTTAAATTACCCATGCTTTGGTAGCAGCGTGGTATTTTTAGGTTTTTTACGCGGTGCAAATCTGCGAGCCATTGCTCCCATTTGCTAAAGCATGATCTGAGATTTTTTCATCCCACTGGCATTTTTCGAGCCAAATATTCTGCAATAGTATTTTTGCTTTCACAGCTAGCGGGCCGAGAAACCCCAGTGGATCGAAGACGCTCATAACTACTTGAAGAGTTTGTCTTTTTGACGGTCTTATTTGCCCATTCAATATATATGGCGGAATTTTTAGAAAATTAGTGTCAAAGGCCAGGGTGTCAGTGGTCGGTATCCATTTTAAGCCTAAAATTCGCTCATTTTGTTCCTCATTTGACCACGTAACGCTGGACTTTGACTGCGACTCTATGGGAGTTTGTGTCAAAACGTCGGGTTCGTTACTCGCCCAATTTACTATATCGAACCCTCCTTTTTTATGCACGTAAGTTACTTCTCGTATGAGCCTTTTTGCTGTTTTAACATCATCTGAACTATCGAGGTAGTCGTCCATGTAATGTTTAGTTTTTATAGCTAGGGCAGCATCAGGATATGTTTTTTCGAAGCGTTCCGCATTTTTATTTTTTACGAATTGGGCGGAGCAAGGGGATGAGGTAGACCCAAATAAAACTACCCTCATTAAGTACTCATCAGGTTCCTTGTTCAGGTCCATATTTCGCCATAAAAAACGTTGACTATGGGCATCTTCAGGCAGTAGACGCACCTGCAAAAACATCTCTTTGATGTCCGCAGTAAATGCTATGCGACCCTGTCTGAATCTAAATAGAATGCCCATTAATGAATTTAATAAATCAGGCCCTGGTAATAACTGGTCATTAAGACTAGTACCACCTGACTTAGCAGCACAGTCAAAAACCAGTCTTCTTTTGCCTGGTTTATTTTTATTTTCTACTTGAAAATGTGGTAAGAACCAGACTCGGTCTCCAGTAAACTTTTTGGATTCCGGACTTAATTTTATCGCATATCCTTTTGATATAAAATCCTGAATTTGTCTATCGTATTGTTTTGATAGTTCAGCGTCTTTACTTAGTCGTTTTTCGACCGAAATTAACCTTCGTTCAGCCATTTCCCGGCTAGGTGGTAATTTTATGTCATCAGCCTTCCATAATAGGCCTGTTTCCCAACGATCGTTGCTAACCGTGGTGGTTGCTTTTAAAATAGCTTCGGCTCTCGCGTTTATATTTTGGCGGAATTTGCGCACATTAGGGCCTAATTCTTCCAATTGGAAATAGTCCCTAATTATGTCGTCCAATTTCACATCCGGTGAATTGTCACGAATGTGTGTCACTTGAGCTTGCGTAGATAAAGTTCCTCCCGAGCTACCTCCTAAAGTCCAACCTAATCGCGACGCAGTGGCAATTGGACCATTTGGGTTTCCTGCCTTAATAGTACGAGGAATTATGAGGTGCCAATGATCAATTCCTATTAAAAGCTTGGGTCTGCCGTTAATATCGCAGAGTGGCACTTCTGACAGATGCGGCCATTTTTGCAGCATTTGTTTAGCATTAAATTGCTGCCTAGGTAAGTTTAAACTATTAACGGTTCTGACACCTGTCAATGGAAAATAAGTTTTTCCATTAATCGGCCGTACTTCAATGTCGATCCGGTGCGTTGCTTCACTGTGCGTATTCATTCCAGAAGCGCCTATTAAATTTAATTTACTAACTGGTCCTGTCGCGCCGATCTTGTCGGCGATTTCTGCTTCGATCAAGGTTACAGTCGACCCTTCATCGCAGAGCGCCAGTGTTTGATAGCATCCGTAAGGACCTCGTACCTCCACGGATGCGACTCGTAATAACATCTCAGTTGTATCATTCCAGGTACTAGCTACCGTATTGGATGAGCCGGCGATGTCTTCAACATTACTCGAGTTTTCATTGTTTTTATGTTCTTTATACTCTGTATGCAGAATAGTGTTGTGCGGTCGTCGACAACCATCTTTTCCACATGATATTTTAATGCGACAATCTCTATGACTATGACCTTTCCGCAGGCATTTTTTACAAAGATCTAATTTTTTCACCCATTCCCATCGCTCATTAAGTGGTAGCGCGAGTAAATGTTTACAATCGTACGTTTTGTGGTTAGTTTTCCGACATTTTAAACATTCGGTTGTTTTTTCAATTTTACTTGATTGCGTCAAATTTACCGTCGGCGAATTAGTATCCGTCGGTGGTAAATTTTCGCTTTTTGACGTCGTATGTACGTGTTTTTTAAAGGGAGATTGCGCGCGATCACGTTTATAGGTTTGTTTAGATTTTGGTGGTTCTTCTTGAGCTGCGGCATCCAATATATTTTCTAACCAATTCCCAAAATCTAGTAATGTAGGATGCGCGCCGTAACCTGCGGAATACCATTGAAGACGCAGATGCTGTGGAAGTTTTAATATTAACTCTTTAAGGAGGGACGGGTTTATTAAATAGGCCTCATGACCCATATTCCTTAATGATTGTACAACATTGCAAACTACTGTACCAAATTCAACAAGCTTATACATTGAATCGCTTACCCCTATGACTGGTGTCCGTCTAGCTTCCTCCATTAATTCGTCGATTCGAGTGCTGGGACGCCCGAAACGGCGTTCTAGCATTCGTCTGATGTCTGGCATATTGCGCGGATCGAGCAGCATTGCTCGTACAACGTCCCGCGCTTGCCCCTGTAGACTCTGCTGAAGACGAACTAAGTTGTCGGCGTTCGTAAAACCACACATCGCGGTTCCTTGGTCGAATAGCGCGGCGTAGATTGGCCATTCACGTGAATCACCAGAAAAACGTGGCAAATCTTTTAACAAATTCGCCCGCGCACTATACAAATGCGACATACGCGTCGGAACTTCACTTTCACTGATCGGCATCACAATCTTGTTTTTTGCAGTGTCCGTCGCAGCTATCGGTTCCGTGTTTCGTTGCGATTCTAGGTGTCGCGATTTAATATGTTGCGGTTCCCTTTGTTGATTAATCCACGCAGATGTCATCTGGATAGATGTTTTAGTAGCGGCATACTTGCTACGTTGACTCATTCTATCATCGGCTATACTGCTCGCCCCGTCGTCTTCGAAGAACTCCTCGTCTACTTCGGCTTCTATGATAAGTTTTTGAAGAGCGAGTTTCTCCTCCAGCGTTTCCAGTCGTATTCTGCTTTCTTCGGCGGCTGCATCGGCGGCGGCTTTTGCGGCGGCGTCCGCGGCGGCGGCGGCGGCGGCAGTCCTGGCCGCGGCGTTTGCTGCAGCGGCTGCTTCGCTTTTAAGACGTGCTCGTTCTTCCGCAGCCTGCATTTCCGCCTCTAGCTGTCGTTTTCTCACCGTTATTGCTGCGGACTGCGTGGATCTGCGGCTGGAGGACGACATAACGCGCGAAGCGGGACGCTCTTCCTCCGGTTCGACGATATTTCTTACCGTTTTTAAGGACTCTTCGCTTGAACCAGCCCCGATGTCTGCCGATGATAATGGTCTCGAAGAGTCGTGAAGATCGTGTCGCTTATCCGCCCTTTGAGCGGACGTTTTGTCAGCGATTCTGTGGCTTCTGCGGATTGAAGTCTCCTTGGCGCCGTCTCCTGACTTCAAGCTTTTGCTCGACATTTTAAATTTTAAATATGGTCGGGCTCACTTGTTTTTTTTATTTATTTTCCTTTCGCAGTTTTACATCCGTTCTCGAAGGACCAAAAGATGGGGTATGTGCGGGTTTAATGCATTTTAGGTGATAAACCGCACTTATAAATTATCTGGTTAATTCAGCTTGCGAAGGCCAAATTTAATATAATTTTGGATTGTGAAATTGTGGTTTAATACGTCTCCGATGTTTATTCACGGCGACGTGGGCGGTTTTTTACCAAAGATTTGCTGTTTAGATTGATCGTTGTTGCTGAATTTCCTCGATAATGATTAAGCTAATCTTTAGTATTGGTTTTCTTGCTTGTAAGGCATGATCTCGCCCCGTGCTAGTATGAAGAATTGGCATGAATTGGCATGTTATAAACCAAAGTTCTTACCGCTCTCTGAAGTTCTTTGTAAGCTGCTGTATTCGTCGGGCGTTTTGTAGGCTCGGGAACCCGCAGTTTATTTCCAGATCCAACAGAAATTTCACTTCACTTTCACACGATTTTTTTTGGTTTAATCACAAAGGAAAATAAATAAAAGTCTCATTACGTGAGTGTTCGTTTACTAAATTCAAAAGCCGAATATTTAGACCTTTAGGATTTTGTACATGTAAACAAATTAAATACTAGGAGAGCTTATTATTATTTTCACAAAGTCTACACTTCAAAAACACAGAATTTACACTTATAAAACATCAACTTATCAAACTAGTTTCTTTAAGAAAACGCTTTTGAATTATTTGAATATTACAAGTTGTCGGCTTTAACTTTAACAAGCCTCTAGGAGCACAAGTCTGACGTGTTTACTCGACTATCGTCGTACTGATTACTGGTCGTAAGGGCGCAACGCCTCCCTTTTATATAATATCGAAACACCCCCTCCATTATCCGTTCGGGGATGCTAGCTTCGGCTCATCTACTCGTTAACAGAGAGCGTTACGTGTCAAAAAATGCCTTAATTATTTTAAATATTAAGCTTAAGGTGCTATAATATCTCTTAACTAATTAGCGCCTACTTCTATGTATGCCTAAACATAAATTATGAATTTCAAATTATAATATTTTTGAGCCATGCAAATTATGATATGATTAATTAGCTCAAAGGAAATCACTATTTATTACTTATTTAATAATTACATGAAATTTTCCATATTAATAATTTCTAAACTAAATGCACATATTATTGTATTTATTATATAAAGACATATATATTTAAATTCTAACGACATTTATTAATTGTTTAAGCACGGAATTCTTAATTAAACATCTTGCATTAAATTATCCTTAAATACAGATTATAAACAGTTTTTTAAATGTAGAAATTACTATTACTAAATAAACTATGTATAAGCTTGCGAATTTGGAGTGGAAGATTTGCAAATTATTTTAAAAATATTCCGTCGTTTCCTCGGAGACCTTTTCCTTTGTTCGTGTACCACGCACACGTGTACGTACCTAAGCCGCAAGGTTTTATTGCTCATCTATTTTCGAATGGTTTCGGTTTATTTTATAACTACGGACAGGATGTGTATTTTTCGTTGAGTGCTTTTATGGCAGGTATTTCGTTAACTTTTCGAAATCCTTGCCATAGTAAAAGGTTCCATTACTTATTGCAGGAAGCATGCATTAAGTGGTTTTATGACTGCACTTTAGAGGGTTGGGATTTTTCTAATATTAGGTATCCTGTGGAATATTTTTGGTGGCTGTTATTTTATGAAATATATTTTCCGCGACGTTAAAATGATATAATCCCTTGACATCGGTGTCAACCGATTCTATCGCGGACCACGGCATCCTTTGCCCGGCTTATTCACCCGGGATCGGGTGCCTGAATAGTCGTTTTAATAGCAGTTGCCATAATGTTAACAACCACCCCCGCTCTATAGGAAACATTACTGTTCCCAGACTTCCCCGGCTGTTGATTGGAGTGCACAATCAATTGGCTGACGCTGCACGGTGCGCAAACCTGCCAGGAGCGCCCGAAGGTTGACTCCTAGTGGAGACTGGCCCGCAGGCCAGCGTCCTACCCTGGCTCTTCCTTCTGCGTGGAGGCCGCCGGATGGGTGTTGACTGAGTATGACCGACCCTAAACGAATGGGTCTTCGTGGCCAACTCCAACAGGGCCCATTAGCTCCCTAGACTATTAGTGAGTCAACAATAGTCTTAGTATATAAGTCATATATGGCGACTTCAAAACATTATATAGCCGTCAGTGCCAACCAATCGGATACCAATCATGGCGCCCAGTGAACGTGCTAAGGAAGAATTGCGACGGAATCCGGTTATATAGCAAAATAAAGAAGAAACGAAGTGACCGCAAAGAAAATCCGATTGCTCTACTGGAAAGACGGAACTTTTTTACTTTTTATCCGTTTTAGTGCTCACGACTTGCCCGTCGAAATTTAGCATTTATTTATTCACTTTGATATCGGGTCGGAGATCAATACAAAAGTTCGCCTTTTGAAATATCCAAGCCGCTATAAAGTTAAAATAGGACAGAGAATAACGTCGCATCGTATTTTTCATCGATAAGAATGGTATCATAACTATTTCAATTTTATCCTATTCCAGTTTATCGGCGTGCGAAATGATATAAAAGAGTCTTTCATACAATACGCAATTAAAATTACGTACTGCTCTGTCATATAAATACGGGGATTTGTTTTAAAAAATGGGGATTTGTTTCTCGATAATCGAGAAAGCTACAGATTGGATTCTGGAGGTTGATTCGGTCTCTAAGCAGTATAAATTCCCTGAAAGTCTCGGATGCACAGCCCTCCGTCCAGATATAACTCTTTACTCTCTATCTCGGAAGGTGGCTCTTATTGTAGAATTAACTGTTCCATGGGAATCAAATATCCCAAAAGACCACGAGTACAAATTAAATAAATACCATGATCTTGCAAATGCCGTAACCCGGAACGGCTTCACTGTTCACCTTCACGCGGTGGAAGTTGGCGCTCGTGGCCTGCCAGCTAAATCTCTATTTCACCTCTTTAAGATCTTGGCCTTTCCAGAAAAATAATCAACTCTTTCTTAGAAAAATTATCTAAAACTGCGATTTGCGCATCTCAAATTCTATGGCTTCGAAGGGGGAGTGAATGGGTGGCAAGGTGAACGCTCACATGTGGCAAGACAGCTGTCCTAAACCTACCACAGCCGGTTCGTAAGTCCGGAATCTACTGCTCACCCCCCAGAAGTGTAAAAAAAAAATAGTATTATGATGGGCCCGACTCCGGTTGGTGAATTCCATGGCAGCTCCGTTTGTATTTATTAAATATTACCTGAAGCTAATTGGATTGAACGATTAATCGTTCAAATTTATTTTCCCACCTTTAAAATAGACTCCTTTAAAATAGTATTAACCCCTTCAAAATAATAGCATCGCCTTTAAAATAGTATTAACCCTAGCGCCTAAGGCTTCATCCGATTGAGCTGAAATTTGGCTTGCAGGCATCATTTCGTCACGGAAAGAAGTTGTGGTTGAAATCGGTCCACCAGGGGGCGCGCTAGTCATACTTCAATCTCGAAATATTGAACTTGGTAAACAAATGGCTTGTCGGGCCGAAACCGCATTGTTTGGCGAAACCATTTTGGTTATATATCTCTAATACAAGCGACCCGAATAATTTTTAAACTACGCCTTATTTAAAATAAAACTATTTCATATTGGAAAAGTACGATTGTAATACCACGCAAATACTACAAATGTAGTACGAAAATACTACTAAAATACCACGCAAATACTACTAAAAGACTACAAAAATCTTAGAAATACATTGCGATTTCGATAGTACCATTGTAATACCACGCAAATACTACAAATATAGTACGAAAATACTACTCAAAAAACCACGCAAATACTACTAAAAGACTACAAAAATCATAGAAATACATTGATTTCGATCGCACATCCACTATCGGGGGGTGGGGGGAATTCGTGCGCGGGGTTGTGGGTTGATGGCTAGCGCGCGGGGGGGGGGGGGGGTTTGGCAAGGGTGGGTTTGGCGCGGAGGGGGGGGGTTCTACTTGCCTGGAAAGTCTTTGGGTGACCCAACCGATTTTTTTTAATTTTGTCATTAAGATGAACTATTTGTATACGTAATTTGGTCCTCATTAGTGTTGTGGTTTCTGAGATACAGTGGGCCACACAGACAGACATTTTCCATAAATCACTTTTTTGGATTCCTATGATCTCATAACACGATCCGAAATCCGGAGATTTCAGAGATCCGGTGAAAACACGAATTCTAGATTTTGCTCGAAAATAGGACTCGCTATGTAAGTATGGGTACTGTATACATATTGTAATCCATACGTCGTGTGACACGATGTATTTTTTTGGGTGGGTAAGTTTATAGGAGTAAAGATTTCTATAAAATAAATAATTTTTTAATACATATTACCTACCTACATATTTTTTTCATACAGAATTTTCGGTCATAAATTTTAAGTTACCAATTATTTAGTTTCGATTAATTATCTACTCTAAAATAAGCTGAAAATTTTATTTCTAAATATTAGCTGAAGAACATTATTAAGCTGAACAGTTTACTTTTTCCGAGTTTCATGAGAAACCTCAATTACACTTTTTTCACTCACACTCAAAGAAACCTATTAGTTAATATTGCTTCTTATTACTTAAATAATAGAATACGCCATTTGCGCCCAATTATTTTTTTGATAATGGTTGCCTACGGGTTTTGATGATTTCCGTGGAAGTAAACTATAAATTCATAATTAAACCCATGTAATAGCACATTTTACTATTTATTTCTTGGCTAGTTTTGATTGGACATCGTCTATGGCGTTTTTTGGTGTTTTATTTGCGTATACCTACCACATGGAGGAACAAAAAAACTGACCATGAAAAGTCTTGCCATTATTATAATCCTATACTACGTATACCCGTTCGTTATTAAATTGATTTATCGACTAAGCAAAAAATGCATAAACATTATCTTCCTGTATTCCATACTAAGTAACACTACAAAACAGACAAATACTTATCGTAGATCTTGCTAACATCCTGTGTTTCTTCGAATCAGATAAGATCACCTGATCATACGACTGTTTTGAACAATAGCCGGAGGCCTGAACCACATTTTGTGTCTATTGCACATATAAATTACAACGTTCAGATGTTATGCCTATTTATATATTTTATACTCCTACACGAATCGTTATAAATTGAAAAGTAGATACATCGTTAGATTGTCCATAATTGGCATTGTATATTCATATACAATATTTTACCCTTTGGCTAGTTGGAATTATGTCCAGTTACGATAGCTCGCTTTCTCGGCGATATATTATTTATGGATCCTGAGCAAAAGGCAAGCCAGAACTCTAAAAGCACTATTTCAATAATTGGATTGTTTACACATAAACTGAAAATTGAATATTGTGAATGTTGAGCTGAATCGAGCTTTTAGTGAGTATTACTTATAATTATTCACCATATTCATGAGGGGTACCACCCTAAACGTCACTTCGTATTATCAAAACAAACGATATACTTACATTTTACTTTACCAGCCTACCAACCGACGAGGAGGTAACGTATCATGAACGCGCATTTTTTTCCGAGATGAAGACAGATATATACATTTTGGATACATTATATATAGCAAAATCATTTGTAAGAATGCTATTATCACCCTATTTGAATTTTGAATGCCTTAAAATATTATAGCGTTACCAACATTTTAAATTTTCCGCTTCTCCGCAGCTACAGAGGATACAAAATAAGTTTTTCCCTACCTACTTAATTTTGTTCCACTTTTCGCTCGCTCTCCGATACTTGTACCCTCAACATAACATGCGGATATTAAAATATGGCGGCAATATTATCCTGACAGCTCTCGCTGGGAAACTTATCGAGAAAGGTAACAGGAAGTTACAGGAGCAATGTTTTCCTGCGTCGACTCCGGAAGATTTCAATATTGAAATGTACGGAGGAAACAATAAGCGCGGTCGGGATATACTCGTATAAAGCTTGTATGTATAATGTATGAATACTGGAACCAGTTTAGGGGGCTGCTTTTTATCTGAATAACTTTCGTCCTATGATTTAATATAGCTATGTATAGTAAATTGTACGAGTCGTAATTGTTTGGGTAAGAAAGCCATGCATCGTCAAATTTTATAACATTTACACTATTATGTTGCAATGGGGAAAGGCCATTATTTATGATGCCACTGCAGGGCGAAATGTCTAAGTCCTCATCAGTGGTCCAGAAAGATCGTTGTATTGTACGTGCTTATTACGAGAGGAGTTTATTATGTTCTAAGCCTAACATAATTGTAGTTATAACCGTCTAATATTAGTAATTCCACTTAGTAATTCCATTGGTGAAGCGTCGGATTCCATCAGAGAAGAAAGTTTTCTCACACCCATCAAACCACGCCTGAATGGAATTCTTGACTTAATTATCGCCATCGTAATGCGAACCACGCAAGTGTTTCTTCAGTTGTTGAAACAGTAAAAAGCCACTCGGTGCCAGGTGTGGTGAATAGGGTGGTTGGGGACTTTTTCCTGTTTCATTATGATGAAGTCAAGGATGCCGTTCAGGCGTGGTTTGATGGGTGTGAGAAAACTTTCTTCTCTGATAGAATCCGACGCCTCACCAATTAAGTACTAAGTTTATGACCTAGAACATAGTTTATGGCTTAGAACATAATGAACTCCCCTTGTATGCGTCGAAATGCAACGGATATTCCAGACGGTAATTATTTACATAATGGGGAATAACGACGTCTCTTACAATCGATAAGAACACGGCTACATTCTAGCAAGACATCTGACGGTTTTTGGCGCTTTGTAGTCAGACTGATCCAGACGTGCAAGTGCGTATACCACTGCCAGGAATGCTAATCGGCAACGACTTTCGACATCCCGGAAATTGTCTTAAACCATAATGCTTCATACATTATCAAGCATGGCATAGCGTGTTTATAAAACCGTATCCATGTTTGGCCATTATTGTAGTTAGGTAGATCGCTATTTAAGGAACTCACGTACATATTTTTTTTAGTGTATAGCCCTTGTATTTTGCATATTTTGATTTCAATTGTGAAGTAGTCAAACGAATAATAAGTTGTACGACCGTGGATTACCAAGGATTTGCTGGCTGCCGCACCTAAACTGTCTTGTTTTTAAACATGACGAAATCGAACTCTGATAGTATAGTCGGGAATATTCGTAGATCGGCAGAAGGCTTTCCACATTCAACGTTTCATAATTCACCACAATAATCCACAAGCGCAAATATTTCGAGAGAGTCGATTTTGATAGACTAACAGCGATGCATTGACAGCTCATTTGTTCATTGCGTTCTATGCACTTAACTTCCAAAGGGTAACGTCCGCCTCGACCAATCAGGTAGTTTTATTAACTAGCGATACAATCCACTGAATGCAGACTCGTTTTAAGAAGGCCGTTTTGTGCTGCTATATTTTGATAGTGCTTGCCATAATTTCAGTACTCAGCCGATAGCGAAACATGATAGCAAATAGCTACAGCGGGAGACGATACATAATAGGGCTGGATGCTGGTAGAAAAACGAAAAGTTAGGCGGCTCTGCTTGTATCCTTCATTTTCAAAGCTGTTTTTATAGGTGCTCCCTAATAGTATCTGTTAATTTATTTATTATGTTTGAGGTATCGCACTGAGGTATCGCACTGTTTGAGGTATTCGGTTTGTTTAGTTTTCTAAATATGACAGGTACGGCAGGTGAAAGCTCGAATCTGAAAAAAATACTTCTTCGTTTTAGAGTGCCTCTCTAACTAGTTAAGGTTGGCAGTCAGCTCTGCATACTTCTATTGGTCCTTCGCCAGGTAAATAAATTCGGCGACACTCGTAATCCCGGTCCATTCTCGAATGTACTGCAACCAAGATTTCCGTCTACGACCAGGTCTCCACTTCCCTCCAACTTTTCCCATCATAATGAGTTGCAGGAGTTCGTACCTGTCGCGCCTAAGCACGTGACCCAAGTATGCAGCTTTGCGCTGTTTGATGGTCTGCCAAAGCTTGCGTTTTTGGCTGATACGCCTTAGAACTTCCTCATTGGTGACTTTCCGAGTCTAAGATATCGACATCATGCGTCTGTATGCCCACATCTCGAATGCTTCTATATGTTTCCTGAAATCTTCCTTAAATATCACTAGCTACTATTAATTTGCATGGCTCTTCGCACATCTCTTGAGATGTCTCCACGCCCTATTTTGGAACCTGTGATATAATCGTATGATGTCGTCTCGTTTCATTTTGTCTTGTAATCCGTGAAAATTTCTTGTCGTGGATGATTTCTCTAGTAATGAATTTAAAGGAGCATTTCTCCTGTCAACTGTAGCGCTGTTCGCGGCCGACGCGGCGACGACGTTTACTACTGTGCCAACGACCTAATCTAATGTACATAAAACCGCAGCTTCCGCGGCCGTGCCCTCGTTGACATGTTCGCTAAGGGCGTTCGGCCGTAGTGCACTTAATCAAGTCTCCGGCCAAACCAGATCGTTAATGGTGTCAAGCAATATCGAGTGCATATCTCTCTCGTCGGGTAGAGATTAATCCCGGGTCGGTGATTAAGTGAGAGCTGGGCCGTGCATCTCGTAACCCTAATGATCTCTGCAAACTTTGCCGTCGCCCTCCCTGACTGTATAGGATTATAAACCGCATCTATCATGCCGGAGAATGACGTCATATTTTATGCAACAACTCGAGCGCTACTGAAAGGATATAACGAGGGGCTCAGGCGAGATACACTAGGACACAAATAAATTGGTTATTTGAGAGAGCATGCACTCTTTTGCCAACTTTTTTGAGAAATTTATCGCAGCTATACCAAATAGGTAGAAATTGTACAGTTTCGGGTGGGTAATTATCAATAATTTCGTAAGAAATTTCGTAATTTCGTAAGAATTCGTTTACAGTATAAAGAAGTTCGAAAATTCTGAATTTATTTTCCATTTTGATGATTTACGTCAAGGATTTCAATATAATTTAGAGAGTTGATCAGCTTATTGACTTATAAATTACACCGAGATAAATAGGATATTTTAAAAATCATTATCTAAATCCGCGATTTCCGCATCTCAAATTCTATGGCTTCGAAGGAGAGTGAATGGGTGGTAAGGTGGACGCTCACATGTAGCAAAACAGACTGTCCTAAACCTACCACAGCCGGTCGTGAGTCCGGAGTCCACCGATCACCCCCTGAAGTGTAGTAATATTATTATTATGGGGCCGACTCCGGTCAATGATTTCCATGGCAGCTCCATTTGTATTTGATTTATTTTGAATCATTTTTGTCGATATACCGCTGTATTTTTTTTTTTGAAACCTTATACTATTGTGATCATGCGATGTATGGTAACTTTATGTAGAAATTAAGCTTTAAATTACAGTTAAACAAACTATGTAAGTGCATCTTTCGCATTAATATGATTTATATTTGGTTTAGTTTTATTTATTTTTTAAAAATCATACACGTTTGTGACAAGTTTTCAAATCACCGGAAATTTTAGCGAACACATTAAACTTCGATTTCCTCTACTCAAAGTCACTCTAGTTATCGTTGCATCGGGCTGCGTTGAAACAACACCGCCAAAGCGGAACTAAGTTGGAAACTGTGCCGCATGAAGTGTGCTCGACGAACAGGATTTGTGCCTCACTGTCTACTCTATTCTGTCTCTCAAAGACTAACTTTGCCCGGGCACTTTCCCTTGAATATAATCTAATGGAGCAATAATAATCCTAGTTCCATGCACCTATTATAGATAGATATATTCCGAGTCAGTGCGGTGCACTCGATCGACGTATGCGTTCGTGATGTGATTAGAAATCGTTTCTGATTCTGTTTACGGTAGATAAGCTCATTGAGGCGAAAGGGCTTGTTGAATAATGATACGAGATATATTCTGTGTCAGATTTGAATAATGATAACTGCTATGCTTAGAAAAGTAGACCAAAACAGTTTTCAAAGGCTGCAAAACGCATGTGCCAGGTTTTGTTCCCATATTAAACACAATAATAATAATAATAATAATAATAATAATAATAATAGTAAAAAACTTTATTTTCAATGAAAAGGGCGAGCTTATTGCCTTTGGGCAATATCTATCAGCTAACCTATAAGTTAGGCTTATTATACAAGTTTTGCTTTGGCTACACAAAATAAAAATTGACATGATGCAATAAACAGAAAAGTAGAAAAAAATATGATAATAACAAAAGAAAAATAAGTTATTACAGTTGAATAAAGACGCAGAGGAAAGAGAGGAGACAAAGGATGAAAAGGGAAGTGAGAAGGAGGAGGTTTGGTTATGTTACGGTTTTAGGTTTATATGCTCCTTGAGCCTGGACTTGAACGTTGTGGTGCGGGGGGATGTTCTAACATTATTTGTGAAAGCATTCCAGAGTCGTGCAGCTTCCACGAAAAAGGAGTACGAGAAAAGTCGCTGCTGTGACCAGGGATGGATAACAGGTTATTGCCCTCTGATCTTAGGGGACGGCCGTGCGCCGATAGAGCGGTGAACATTTCGGGCGAGATATAGCGGCACACCATACGCGAGGATTCTTTATAAATGGCTGATAGTTCTAACCTGTCTCGTCTCTCTGGTGGTAAGCCACTGCAGTCTACTTCGATATAACTTTATATGGTCATATTTTTTGAAGCCAAAAAATGAAGCGGATACAGACGTTCTTTAAACTTTCTACCTTTTTGGCCAGATCTTCTGTCAGATAGAGAATGCGGTGTCGCCATAGTGAAGGAGTGGAAGAATGGCAGATAGTCTCTTTACTTTTCTCCGAGAGATCATTTTGGAGCTTCTTCAGCGAATGCCATCTGTTGAAGCTCTTACAGCATATACAAACGTTTTGCCCTCAGTATATCTCACCATTGGTAACTTTCCTTTAGTAAAGTCACTCTAAAAATTGCAGTGATGCAGCGATCACTTGGCTAAGCATACACGCTCTACTTTTGAAGGCAGCTTTGCCTATTAAGCCGCGGCCACTTGAAACGTTTCAAGCCAGTGGTTCCCTGTCTTTTTAGGTATAAGTCGCCCTTAATGTAGCGTGATTACTGATACTCTAGCGGAGCCGAAAGGTTATGCCAGGGGTTAGGGGGACTATGAGAATTTCCCATTATGCGCCGTTTTCAAAATGAATTACTAGTTTTTGGGAGATTTAAGCAACCCCTTCTTTTATTGTGACAAGAATAATACATAGGCATGACGTGACATAAAATATTGCGGCTTAATTGCCAATGAGAGATGACGTGATAACTCTTAACAATCTTGGCCAGTTTAGCAAGTTGTCCGAATGCATAGAGAGATTCTAGTATTTTCTCCGATTCTGGCTTTTGCTTGGATACCTACCCTACCCTAAAGAAAACTGAAAAAAATCACGAAAAGATTGAGGATGAAACGTGAAAGGGAAGGAAACTAGTTTGACGAATGAGTATACTGACGCTGAAGTAAGGTGAGACGCACGCTGGTGCCTTAGCGTAGCGAAATTTGGTGAAATTCAAAAAACGAAAATAGCTTTAGCAATATTTTATTTCCAGGAATTGGAAGCTAACAAACAGTAATTTCACACACCATTTTAGTTTGTGACAAACCGCATTCGAATCCATCTTGGCCAGTGTGAATTTGAATTTCGCGCGGATTTGCTTATGTTAAAAAGTATAAGTGAGCAAGAGTGTAATTTTGTGCAATTAATTTTTCAATAAGAGTTGTTCAAATGATTTATTTTTTACAATCAACCTAATTATCTACATATTGCATGATATCTACATATTGCATACAACTGCTTAGTTTTATTACTATATCAAAGCCCCATAATTAATATTCATTTATTCCACAACGCAGTTCCATATCAGGAATTCATTTTTATGAGACCCTGAAGTTTTAGTGCACGTCCGAACGTGCCTGAGCCTAAGCATGTGATAAAAGTTGTTTTGGTAAAATGTGTACTTTTAGCAAGGTATACAAAAAAATGCGCATATTTGTGATAGGTGATATACAAAGGTGATAAGGTGATAGGCCCTTGAAATAGTGATATACAAAGTCTAACTAGGCCGACGCCCGCACAATGTAGACTTAACTATGTTAGTGGTAAATTGTAAATTTCTTTTCCGAAGATATAAATGTTTGCATATTATATAAATTAATATTATGTAATATGTTCGATTTTTATTTTTATATAACCTGCGACTTCCGAAGCTCTCGCGGCAAAACCCCAGGGGTTCGCGAAGCACTGGTTGAAAATCACTGTTTTAGATCATCATTGTTTTTTGCCTGTTTCATTTTCAGTTTTGTTATGAAATATTTCAATCGTCTTGCCTTCAGCAGCGTTTTGATATTTTTGGGGTTGTTTTCGGCTGCTTTTCTTTTGAGCAACCAATCCTTAAATACCCCTAAACATTTAACATTTTGCACTTTGAATGTGCATTTTTTTCTTAATCTCCCCACTCTGATTTTCCGTGGGTTTTATCAGTGTCTGGAAATACACGCGCAAGGCGCGCACTGCGCTGCGGTGGGTTGCGGTACGTTTTTTACGCCGCACGTAAAAGACATCGTTTTTATTGTAGTCCGCACACTACGGTGGACATTTCGGTTTATTAGCATCGACATGGCCCTTACATATCGATGCTTATTAGTCATACGTTGTCTCTATGCATGTCTCTGCAGTCGATCTGTGGAATAATTTCCGCAGTGCGCGGGGTTCTATATAACTCCTTAGTATGGAAAAACATGTTCGGTGGCGCATCGCAGCCAATCTGCAGTAATACACAGAATTTAAATCCGGGCCGATTTTTTTCGTAGTGCGCGCGCATTCATGTGTTTCTATAGTCCAAACATTTTTCGAAAATAAAACGCACGTAATTTTACCGCTGTGCACGGTTAGCCTAACCCTCCACCGATCCAAGGGTTAGCATGTGTTGTCTTTTTTAACCGACTTCAAAAAAAGAAGGAGGTTACCAATTCGGTGGTATTTTTAAAAATGTTTGTTACATCAGAACTCCGTTATTTATGAACCGATTTGGAAAATTCTTTTTTTATTTGAAAGGATATACATCCAGATTGGTCCGATTCTTATCAAAATCCTGTTCTGATGATAGTACCTATGAGGAATTCACGGAACTCCTCAAATATTATCATATGAAGTGGAAAATTTAAATGTTGGTTCAGTTCCGATGATAATGCATTTTTTATGGTAAGCATGACCTGATTCTACACACAGGGTTGTCTCCCGAAGAGGGAGACTCCTCAGTGGTCAACAGCACAGACACGAAATTTTGTATACGCATTTAGTTATGACAGCCCGTTCTAAGTTTCACCATGACACGGTTGATGCACTTATTAAATTGGTGTCGGTTTTTTTTAAATTTTGTCTATTATTTAAAGACAAATCTACATTTGCATTAGCAAATTTCGAATGTTATCAAATGACAAGTCATACTCATAACGCTCACTTCCGTTCTGCCATATTTATCGAAGCTGAACGCTTATTTATCCGTTGCAAGGGTGGGGGAATCCATTAGCGTTGCCGAAGTGTGCCTCCCCCCGTTCACGCTCAGCCTCTGTGACGAGCGAGTTAGTCGGCGTTTTTGGCGTTCCCGACTTGTCGCTTATTGTCGGGTTGCCGGAGTCTTTACAATGGTCCCCAGCCCATCTCAGTCCGCGTCCGCCTATCACTGTCCATTCATCCGTTTGACAGCTGTCGCGGCTTCGCATAGATGGAATTCTGCAAGTCATCGACTCCAGAAATATTTCGCAGTTTTCTACCTCCACTTTCTGTGAACTTCACAATCTCGTACAAGAGATACATACTCGTTTATAGGGAAAGTACGGGGGATAATGGTGACTATTTTCCAAATTATATTTAATATGACAAGGAAAAGCAACCCTTCATATTAGCCTGTCTATAATGTATTTTAAATTAAATAATGTTATCTAGGTTTCAGACGGTTCATGAAACTATCTACTGCATTTCAATAAACAATTTGTCGACTAAACAAATCTGACTTAGAAAATTATTAGCGGTCGTAATATTAAGGCGACATGAGCCCTCAGAAAAATATCCGAAAAGCCCATTTCGGATATTTTTCTGAGGGCTCACACGTATAAAAATAGTTCGACATTTGAACGCTGATATCCGCTATATAATGAAATTGAAGACTATCGCGGTTGTTTGGCATTATAAATAAGATAATTACAAAATACGGTATATTTATAAATGTTTTAATAGCAAATGTTATACGACTAGGTAGATTAATATGTAAAGTTTATTGTGACTACAGTTACAAGATAAATACAAAAATAAATCTCAATAGAAAGAACCAGAATGTTTATATGATTTTTCAATTCAGATTTTTAAAATAACTTATCCCAGAGTCAATTTATAAGTCAATAAGTTGATGAATCCTCTAAAGGGGATTATCGAATTTTAGTAGAAATAGAGGTTCCTCAATTCTGAGATTAACGAAATATTTGTCATTTTGTATCTCTGTAGCGATTATTACAACACTCACAGGAAAAGCCATTTTGAGCATCTCTACCAAATTTCTTTAATGGATTTCTTGCTACATTAATTATGTGCGCCGTAGTTTCACCTGTCGTTTAATTTAAATGAAATATGATTATTTATAAATAATTTAGGATACACAATAATTTTAGTCATATTTTCGTGTGGTATTAGTAACCGTGTTGCATCGCCCGCCTGCACTTCGTTTTCGCTCAGCGTTCTCTTTGCTCGGCTCCTAAGGTGCGTAGCGTGATGTTAAATAGCCTATAACATTCCTCAATAATTTGGCTATCAAATACAAAAAGAATTTCAAATTCGACTGGTGATTAGCGGGTTTAAATAAAAAAAAACAAACGCTTCAGCTTTATTATTAGTATAGATAGCAGAATCATTTGTAATAATGCTAATATCGCCCTTACGGAATGCTAATATCGTCGTCACTGGGCCTTAACAGTGATCTTCAAAAAATAGGTGTTTATCGATAGAAAGTTTACACTATAGGAAACTTTATTCCTGAAATATTTTCACAGCGAGAAATTGACTTTCAGTTCGCCGGTTTGAGAAAAAAGTCTATGTCGAAGTCGGCAGCTTACCAGGGTGGGAGTTTGGAGGGTGGATAAATATTATACAGCGGGTAGAGTTTATACGCCATATGTTCCTAAACGAGCTCTTTTCTGTAATTGAACTACTTTTTAGCGTAAATGAAGGCGCAGGGACGCAGGGTCGATCCCGTTGACAGGCGCACGTAAGCTTTAAAATATTTGTTATAGTTTTGATAGTTTTATTATAGAGTTTTTTTAAAAAAATATTTGGCTCGAAGACCACGGCCTCTAACTATTAAGCATGAAGGTGAACAGTGTGCCGTTTCAGATGACGGCGTTTGCACGGTTGTTTTGTTTGCACTTACGGCCTTTGCAGATTGAGACCGCAAAACCACTGTACGACGTGGCAAATTGAATATTGGGTCCCTACCCATTAAGTTACTGTTCTATAAAGGAAATTTAAGGACAAAAAGTTTGTATCAAAAATATGTATATAATTAATAGAAATATTGACCCCTATTCTCTAAGCCGATTTGCTATTTTAATGTGAGTTGCTAAATTGCTCTGCTGTAAAACTCTCGTGGACAGGAACCAATGAATGCCTTGAAGGCGTTTTTCTCCTACTTTTCAAAGTTGTTTTTTTTCCATTGTAAAAAGTTATCTAAATTCTGAACAAAATGAAACTATTGGAGCAACGTCTGGCAAGTACAGTGGGTGACCAAGAGTCTCCAGCCGCAACTCCTGCAACTTTGCGACTGTTTGCAGTGCAATCTGTGGTTATACGTTGTCGTGCAGAAGCCGTGGCGATGAGCGATTGACCAGGTTCGGTTATTTATTCACGAGCTTCTCCATCATTGTTTGCAGTTCTTAATCGTACTCATTTACGGCACCTGTATAGCCAGACTGCAAGAAGCTGTAATAGAAAACACCGGCAAAGGATCTCATATTTTAAAATAATGCAAATTTTCAACTTTATCATGGTTGCACAAACGAAAATATTTGAGCAAAAACAAACGACGGAAAGACAACTAAACAGCTGTTTCAAAAGAATAACATGGCCTTGAACAAAATTTATTCGAATTTGAAATTACAAGTCAAACCCAAGTTATCTAAGTTCAAAGTGGCTAAGATGAAAAAACAGCAATTACATAGGTAATGACCCAATACTGGGGGAATACACCTCACCAATAAACCAAGTATTGGAAAGCGCATGCGCAAGCCCCCATATTGTATGAAATGTATTTGAAGTTGTGTTTTTCTTCAATATAATTCCTTACAACTAAATAATATTTACGATAAACTTACAGAAGATTAAACCGGTTTCTGCATGAAACTCCCAAGAAGAAACGTTACTTTTCTGAATTGAATTAACCTCGACAATGTAATCAGGCATAATAATTACTTTTCGCGCCCACCAACCGACCAGGAAGGAAAGTATTGTAGTAGTAGTAGTAAAAGGAGTGGGGCGTGTATCCAGCTCTTGATGTAACCTAGATCTATAAGATCTTTTGTAACTACCCACTAATATTGTAAACGCGCTAAAAATCAAGGTGAAGACGGATATATCCTTTTAAGCCCTTCTGAGACGATTACGACCATTTCCAGATGGAACTCTGTCTGTGCGTGTATGTATGTGTGTGTGTGTGCGCGTGTGCGTGTGTGTGTGTTTCTAAATATTCCTCCACGACAGAGCCAAACGCTTAATCCGATTGAGCTTAAATTTGTTATGCAGGCATCATTTGGTGATTGCAAGAGTTGCAAAGATTGCGATTGAAATCGGTCCACCAAGGGACGCACTAGTCATATATCAATCCTGAAATATTGAACTTAAAGACTTGAAAGACTTTGGTTCACAAATGCCTCGTTGGGACGAAATCACATTGTGAGATTTTGGTTGGAATATCTCATATACAAGGTACACTAATAATATTTAAATTCCACCATACATTTTAATCAAATATTAACGCCGATCGGCCCAGGCTAGCCGAGAAACGAGCCGCGCCATCAGAGGCGGTTGTCTAACGAAACCCAAACGGGTTTGTCCGCCGGCCGAGGAACATCTAATATATTTATGAAATTAATATTCAGATGAAATCATTCCTTAGATACTGGTCGGGAAAGTCTAGGGGTGACACAACCGATTTTTTTAAAAATACTTCAATCTCTCCTGCTGAAATTTTAACGAGCCTTGGCGGATGTCTGGCCTAATAGTCAAGCCGCGAGATTCTTGAAAGGCACATTCCAACATTAAGGGTGCGTTGTCATCTCAGTCTTACGTATCCCTTATATAGGGATGAAAATGTCGGGTCCCGCGTTATTAGGCAAAAGCTCCTGCCGGCTACCAGGCGCCAGCTTACGGGACTCAAATAAGGGACGTGATCGAAATATAGGAATTCCCGTACGTGGCGACATAATGGCTGCTTCGGCGCTCCAGACGGGGCGGATACGCGAATGGCATTCCTTCGGGATCGCCGGGATAGACTGCAACGATCTTCTATATAGCTAGACGAGAAAACCGATGATGCTATGTGTTTTTTAGCGGTCTGTACTTGTATATGCGTGTATTAAATTCGCACAAAATTTCATCACAGGTAATGTGTTGATCATTGATTGTAAAGCGTATTAGATTGCTCAAGGGCTTACTACGATATGGTAACCAGTATTTTACTACGATACAAAAAATGTAGGTGGCGCATTATTTTTGAAAAAAAAATATTTATTATGTTTTTCTTAAAAAAATAAATAATAGTTGCTTACTTGCTCGTACTGATTCACCCGCTACAATGACGTCACTAATTTATTTATTTATTTATTTTATTTTCAGGAAACATACAGCGCTTTATTAATTATTACTAATTATTCTAATACAGTGTTTCGCTCGCCGATTAATTGTTTCCTACATTATTTTCTTATACAGTAAATCAAAATTTGCATTGCACTAAATTAAATTAAATTAAATTACAATCGAACTGTTGCAAGGATAGGAAAAGAGAGGAAAGGGATATATGTAGGATAGGATATAGGTATTCAAATTATACTCTTTGCTATTCTCATTTTCGCTCTGAGTGTTTTGAAACAATTTGTATACTCACTAAAAATATTACCCTGTATATTTTTTCCCACAAGGCACAGCCTTTTTGTGGAATCCGCCTTGTTGCCTATTGGCACCATTCTAGGTGGCTATTTGTAGCATCACGCAGTCAAACACTCAGGCGGTCACCCATCCCAGTATTGACCGCGCCCGCCGCTGCTTAACTTCGGTGGCAACGAAAAAACCGGTGTCAACGGGGCTACGGACGCTACACAATATCAGCATCAGCTAATTAGCAGCATTGGTTTTAATATCAGCATTTGCATCAGCATCCGCATTAATCAATGCTGATTTTATTGTTTGCTGATATTCTGCTTGTGACATGACCTCGAAGGCCGAAACTTAGTCATCTCCGCCGGCAAGTGTTCCTAGCGAACAATTATTTAGCAGTGCCGGAATTATATATAAGCCTTTCCATAATCGACTGCAATCTGAAAAGGCAGCACAGCTATTGTTTTTAAAATATAACTTACCTGTTATAAACCTCGCCGCTGACTATCCTTTTCAACCAGGTCAACCTCCTTCCCGAAGGGACGTCACGCACAAAATCATTCCATATGCACCTACCGGGAAAGTTTTGGGGTCTTTCGATTATTTTACCACGGAAATATTACAAAAATACTACAAATATACTACATTTGCAATCATAATCACTTCACACAATCTTTATTGGGGCAAGGAGGGGAGCTGAGGGGGCTTGTCTGTTTGCCGTGAGGTTCTTGGGATGGCACAACTGATTTTTTATAATATTAATATTATAATGTTATCCAAGTTTAAATTAGGTAATTTTGAAAAATGGCAATTGCCTAGGTAATGACTTAAATACATACATACTCGTATATGCATGTAGGTAGAGGTGTACGCTTCACGAACCACTCGTTAATTCGTATTGTTCAAACATGAAAAAGTGAAAGTAATTATTATGACAATAGTTATATATAGCGGATCGCATATATATGAGGCTCAATGGTCTAGGGGTATGATTCTCGCTTTGGGTGCGAGAGGTCCCGGGTTCAAATCCCGGTTGAGCCCGATATTTTTATTAAATGTTTTTTTCAGCTCTTTGCGGAGTTTAAGGTTTTGGATCTGCCAGATATTTATCAAGCAGATATTTATCAAGTTGGGTGGTTAACCGCCAATTGTATTTTATTTTTGTATGTTTGGTTATGGTGCTTTACCTATTCAAAATGTAAGAAGTTTATTTTTGATAATTAAAAGTCACAGAAGTATTATTCATTAAAACTGACTTCATTTAAAATACCCTAATAATATTATCCACTTTAATTACAATTTCATAGTTGGATATATTATATTAAAGTATTTCATTAAAATCAGCATCAGCATCAGTTGATATTTTATAAAAAATCATCATCAGCATTAGCATCAGCATCAGCTGATATTAAAAAAACGTGCATCAGCAACAACCCTGTCCTGTATTTTTAACAAACGATTTCACAAATTATCATATGTATTATCGTGCTAGCTTACTATCGTACATATCGTACTAATAATAAATCAGAATGATTTGATAATTTCACAAATTATAGACAGTAATAAAAGTGATAATAAAAATAAAAACAATAATAAAATACAAATTGTGCCAAATTAGTTTTGATAATAATAGTCAATCACCAATAGTCACAATAAAAAATCACAATTATATAGTATTCAATAATAGAAAGAATAAGGATAGTCGAATATTGTCAAAAACGATATTGTCAAAATCCTTAATGCCATGTCTTGGGTTTTTAATTAAAATACACTGTATCTTTTTCTTAAAGTGTACCTCTCCAAGGCCTCTGATGCATAATGACATTTTTTTGTAAAAAACGTAGATTGAAATAGAGAGCTATGTCAACCCTTTCTCAGTCGTACTTTGAAATGACGCAAGACTATATGGGTGCCAGCGTAGCAGGAAAATCCACTATCACTTCCGTTTGTAGTATAATAAAATGTACCTATTCAAATAAAGTTTAAGCAGCTTTTCTGTATTACTCTAGTTAAGTGGAGTTGTACACTTGACCTTAATTATAGCAAAGTGAGGTCGAGAGATCTTAGCCGCGCTGTCTCATTAAAACTTGTCTGACTTAAATTTGGGCATTCAAATGGCGCGCGGAAGCGTTTGCAGCCTTATACACGCCATGGGAAACGGAAAGTTAGCGACGTGATTTGCATTAGCTACGCAATGCGATTTACCTGTGATTTTACTTTCCTGGCCCACCAACCGACCAGGAGGGAAAGTATTGTGAACGCGCATATTTTTTTTGAGATGAAGACGATTTTTTTTATTCTGAGATCCATTCCAGACGTTGTATGACGTTGTAAGAAGTATGACGTTGTGTCTGTGTGTGTGTATATATATTCCTACACGACAGCGCCCAAACGCTTAATCCGATTTTGCTGAATCCTATTGTGGTTAAAATCGGTCCACCAGGGAGCGCACTATTCATATAACATCATCGAAATACTGGACTTAGAGACTTTAAATTTGGCCTCGTTGGATCAAAAACATATTGTGAAATTTTGGTTAGAGTATCTCATACACAAGCACAGCACATGGAGTATCTCAGCACAAATAATATTTAAAGTCCGCCATACATTAATTAAATAGCAAGGTCCTTAAAAGCGGCAACGCTTTCGATGCGTGTATCGTTCGAAATTCGAATTCAAAGGCTCACGACAAGCCGCGTTTGCAATTTGATTTTAAATTAAACGAGATGACGCACGTATGAAATTCAAATTGTCTGCGCTGCGTCGCATGTTAACAGGAATTTTTGCCAACTGCTCATCGACTTTATTAATGAAATGAATATTCAGGCGAAATAAGTCTCTGGCTACTTGCCGGAAAAGTCTCGAGGTGACACACCCGTTTTTTTTTGTGACAGAACGGAAACAAAACCTAAAACAAATGCAACAAATTCGTATCTCGGTTTTCAAAAAAATATTCATTTTATTTTTAGCCGTTTTGTTGGCATTAAGTTACAGCAACCAAGAAGTTTTTTTTTCTTTTTGAGTAGTATTAAATAGTCTATGAAATACGCCTTATTTGAATAAGCTAGCATTCGTAGTTTCCGAGATATAAATGTTTGTATTGGTGACCCGGATTCATTACTCCCGAAAGTACTTGCAATGTCTCTGACCAACTGCAGAATTTATATTAGGCCTTGGACATCCTCGTAGTGCGTAAATCAGTATGACAAACTAAGCAACTTTTGATAAAAATAAAACAAAAAAATAAAAATAAAAAGCTATGAGCACGATGTGCTATCTAGCGGTAGGTAAAATATCGCTAATATTGTTTATAAGAGATATTTTACTTACCCCTAGATGGCGCCGCTCGCTCAACGCTCGTCAAACATTTCTTCAATAGATTGAATTTACAAATTTAACAGAAAAAAAAATATTATTATTATTTTTCAAAAATGTATATCAAAAGTTGCTTAATTCGTCGTACTGATTCACCCACTACATGGATGTCACTAATTAAACACTCATCCTGTATTGTCCCTGTGCTCTGCTGCGTCCTACTGTCTACAAGGTTGCTATGAATTGTATTCTACTTCTGAGTTGAATCAACGACTGTAACGCCAATGACTCCCCCCCCCCTCCATTCGCAATAGTTTACGAACCGACTTATCGTAATGTTTGCTTTATTGAAGGTCAGAGTCTCCCCAAACGTCATGCTCTACTGGTCAGTCATGGTTATATTGAAATTACCCCTCAAACTAGCATTTGTAAACGTTTTCATCCGCATCTTATCTCCGCCTAAAGTGTGCCTTTTTTGCGCGCGGCGCTCTCAAAACAAAGATTTTTCCTCCGATAGAGCGGTTCTAATCAGACGAGAATTATCTTCATGTCCAAGGTGATACCGGCCGCATGGCAATTGTCTTGAAATGTGTCTGATAGCCGTGTTTAGATTTAGCAAAGACGGAAAATAGGAGGGGTGTTCAATGTATTATTGGTATCAATCATTATTTAACGTACAGCTATCATTAATGGTATAAATAGGAGTTTCATGACACTCTGATCACTAATATTAAATTGGACCGCTTATTTTTATCGCTAATCATGTTATCCCATTATTTTAAGGTTATCTGTAAGATATAGCTTAAACGCAATAAGCTCGCCGATTTGATTGATCAAATGAAGCGTTTTATAATAATAATAATAATAATTATTATTAGTAGTATAATTATTACTTATTATTATTAGTATTATAATTATTACTTATCGCGTATGAATTGCTGCTCGCCTAGATTAAACGGCGAAGGGCATTTGCCCTCTTCAATTCTCTCCCAATCTCTCTTAAATTTACTGGAACTCTTCTGAATGTCTTATCTATTTTCCTTATTTTTTTATCTTCCTTTGTTTTGTGGGGATTTTCAGATTTTTTTATTTGTTTAAACATTCTCAATATATGAAAATACCTCACAAAACAAAGAAAATTAAAAAATATGGAAAGAGATTCAGAAGCGATCCAGTAAATTTAGGAGAAATTGGGAGAAAATTGAAAAGAACAAATGCCCCCGCGGGTTAATCGAGGAGAGCAGCGATTCATACGTGATAAGTAATAATAATAAAATAATAATAATAATAAGCTACATTTGATCAAATAAATCGGCGAGCCCATTGCGTGGAAGTAATACCTTACAGCTAACCTTAACCTAATAGGATAGCATGTTTTGCAGTAAAAATAACATTAAATTATTAATAAAATCACCTATAAAGGCTGCTCGTATCAAATGTAAAATAAATCTAACATTAAATCCGGGGAAAAAGAAACAAAAAATCATTAAAAAAAAACAATAAACCTATAATGTTGCAGATAAGGGGGCGGGGATGGGACGAGAGAAATTTATCAGTGCGTGATAACGTGTTTTTTGAGCCTGCGTTTGAAGCAATACAAACTCGATGCTGTGCTTACATGTATGGGTAACGCATTCCAGAGACGGTCTTCATGTACGGAGAAGGAGTGTGAGTAGAAATCTCTACTGTGATCAGGAAGCGAGAGCATTAGGTTGTCTTCAGATCTCAGAGCGCGCCCGTGAACTGATAGAGCATTGAACTTACTTATGACATGGCTCGGAGCTGCCCCATCCAAGATTCTGAAGAGCAAAACGAGGACTCTCGTATCTCTCCTTTTTCGGGTCGACAGCCAGTGAAGTGTCCTTCTGTACTCCATATCTGAGATTATCAATATAATCTGAGAAAGAATATCTGAGATTATCAATATATCCCCTTGACCAGTGTCTCCGCCCTAAACGAGCTTCATTGCTTGATACAAAAATATATTTTAAAAATTATTTATTCATACACATAAAATACATGTTAATTTTATCATACAGGTTTCTGTGCTAAATAACCATTTTGAAAAGTGATATATCCCATATGGCCATAATCTCTGAATTGATCAATGTACCCTGTATTTAGATATTTACTTATATCAGGTAGTAAATGTATTTCCCGAATCAATCTAAAATTTCGAATCAATCTAAAATCTCTAAATTAATTTATGGTTGAAAAGTAGACATGCATGGACATTAAGGGCTCCCTAACGATCACGCGTCGAGCTCTGGGAAAGGATCGTAAACCGCAGGAAAAATGCAAATATTTTTAAAAAATATTTACCAAAAATGCCTAATTTTGTAGTTTATACCAGGGATTAACATTAATTAGACGTAATTGATTGATGAATAACTTGACTACCTGGTATAAACTACAAAATTAGGCATTTTTGGTAAAAATTTTAAAAAACATTTGCATTTTTCCTGTGGTTTACGATCCCCTCCCAGCCCGCGACGCGATGCTTGTCAAGCATGCTTGATCGTCTAGGGAGCCCTTTATAGGAGATTTTTGGAGAAAAATCTTAAGTCTTCTCCTTCCAGGACAGACTTTACACTACCTTGCAGCATACCCGCAGATATACAGGGTGAGTTTTTAAGTTGTGACATCCATACATTGGGTAAATCGGTTCGAGTAAATAAACAACTTTTAGTAAAATAAAATAGAAAAAAAAACTATACAAATATTTATGTTATTTGTTTTTGGTAAATTTGAAACACTTGCCTAATAAATAAAATTTTGACAAGGGTTGAGCGCGTTGCGCTATCTAGCAATATGTAAAATATCGCAAATAAACCATATTCGCCATATTTCACTTACTGCTAGATGTTTACTTGCTGCTAATTCTTATTTCATTTACTGCTAATTCTTTTTATACTAATTTTCAAAACATAACATTTTTCAAATAAAAAAAAAAAATTTTTTTCGGCAAATATTTTTTTTCATTTTCTTTTTTTTAAATTCAAAAGTTTCCTATTTGCTCGTACTGATTCACCCACTTCAAGGATGTCACTAATTCATAACTCACCCGTATAGTGACTAAAATGCCAGTATAAGCATTTAAAACAGCATGACAAAATAATATTAGAATAGAATAGAATAGTATAGAATAACTTTATCGTGCTATTAAAACATTACTTAATGAATATTACACTGGTTTTTATAGAAAAAGACAATTTATGCACAAATGGCGGACTAATCGCTATAGCGATATCTTACAGTTAACCAATATTAAATTTAATTATATAGAAAAAAGGATTTATGTGATAAAATTACATAATTAATGTAATATTCTAACGGAAACTGTCGCAATTACCTCGCTGAGAACTTATTGAACGCCCCTCATACGTGAACGCCTGTTTAGCGCGCGCTCATTACCCTGTTTTTCCGCGGGCGCTGTTTACTGCACCTAGTTTCCTTCTTTGTTTTTAAAGACTTCTCTGACTGATAAGGCTTTGTCATGTTTGGCGTGCGTCGGTCTGTTTTTCGTTTTATCATTTTCATCAACTTTCACTCAATGGGCGTTTTTGCTCTGGCAGATAAAATCAGGACGTATTCGTATTAGTTCCTTCGGAAAAAATTGCAACAAGGCAAACAACGTACAGAACAGTATAATACATATTATTGATCATTTAAGAAAGGATGTTTTCAATTAGTTTCATTAACTAATTGGTGATTTGGGCATGGAAATCTTACCTGAATTACTGCCTGTCATCTTTATTTTAGCTTATCGAAGCCTGGATTTACATGTAGCCCATGAATTATTAATTAGATTCAAGTCCTGTGAGTTTCATTGCTGTTGTAGCCATATGAGCCTGCTTTAGAAGTAATTATTTATTACCTTAAACTTTAACATGGAGGTCAATTGTTGATGAATGCTCGCTTTACCATTTTTTCCAGTTTTTTTGAAGTTCTAAGGACAATTTTGTTCGAATAAACTGTTCGTATATAGGTATGTGTCACTTTAATTCCAGTCAGAAATACAAATAAAATTCAAACAATTACATTGAAACATGAAAAGCTGATCCAAAATGGCATAGCGGTCATTTACTAAAGTTTAGCCTCATGACATAGTCTAAGACAAAGAAGAATTACTTTAAAAATCAAGAGCTCTGATGGCTCTGATGGCAAGAAAACTCACCGGACTTATCCTGAAATGTATCCCATTGAAAATTTATTAGATATTATTAATTAACTCCAGGCTTCCATGATAGAGGTAATAACTCGAGTATGATTTACTGACACAAAAACAATTAAAAACCGCAAGGACCTCATGGATCCAATACCCAAACCATTCATTATATATGGTATTGGGAATTGTCGACTCTATAGTACATTTTGGCAACCCATCTGCACCGGTGATGCAGGTGGCGCTGATAGAATTAACGGCGAAACCAATAGCAATATTTTTGGTCGTCTATAATAACATTGATAATGAATGCGTTTTTATAAAGGACTGATTGATTATAAAAACCTAAAAATTTAACTAATGATAACATTCAATTACTAGAGCCATCTATGGCATATTTTGTATAGGTTGATTACATCACAGAAATAATACAGAGAGATATAATGCTATTTATTAGTCTATCTGAACTTAAAGTGCTTAATTATTACGCATTGACACCTGTATACCAAATTAAAAATTGACATTTGACGTAAATAATAATGTTTGTTATAATATTATTATTATATTTCGATATAGGATACCGAATAGGCGTATTTAAAACGACATTTAAAGTGCTTTGCCTTATAATTATACCACAAACACAGCCATATTGCACATACGAGAATATTAATCAATTTTTGGAACAATGGGTGCCATCTACACTTCGCGTTTCGTAGTAAAATTGTAGCTGCTAAATCGTAGTATTGGATTGAGCAATCTAATACGGTATATAATCAATGCCCAAACCGTCTAAAACGTTACTGAAGCTAATGTAGAATATTATACTTATCAACCCTTTGGGTACATTTGACGGCTGATACTCGTCATGCGCATGTTTTGGCGTAGCAACAATTAACGAGTCTGACTTGTCATTTAATTTTTTTCAATATGTCTTACGGATACGTTGCCCTTATTTTTACACGTTTAAAACTTATAATACAAATTGGTATTAGCACAGATTATCATTTGAAAGAAGTCTGGCTACTTTTAGAAATAGCTGAATGCGTCTGGAGGGATCTAGAAATTAGACAAAAAAACAAAGTCATTGCTCTCACTTTCCCTGTCCTGGTTTTTTTGTGAACGATGATTGATCCTATAATTCCATGAAAAAAAACAAATCTGGCTAATGTTCATAATAACTAAACCCTCGCCAGACTCTTCTGAAGTTATAAATAGGATAGAAAACGAATTTACCGCGTGAAATTTGTAGCACCCGACGTTTCGGTGACGTTGCAGCCGCCGTTCTGAAGTTTATCGCAGCGATCGCTCAATACGTTTCGCTTCGACCATACGTAAAGAAATCTATAAATAGGTAAAATCTTTAAAGAAAGGGTTATCTAAAAGAATAATATTTCCATCTTCGATTATTTTTAATACCCAATAAATTAATTCATATTAATTCGCACTAGGTAGGTACTGCGACTAGATCTAGAAAGGTCTTCGGGAGAAAAATCTACGATATTGACAGCAGTATCGTCATTTTGAAATTGCGTAATATGTCGAACCGAAAGATTGACTGCCCATTCATTCGTCAATAAGTGATTTCTTGCACTTGAGTTCCTTTCTTTTACTCGCTCTTTACATAAAATAATAAAGTTTCACTTCCGCTTGTTACTTTATACGCGCGCGCGCCCACTCCACTTCACGTCACTTGATTTATCAAAGCGCCACTGCGCGCCCGATTCGGAAGTGACAAATAGCTGGTTACCTCTAAATAGCTATTCTGCTGCCGTCACCGTGTCGTCGTCGACGCTCTTGCGTCAATATTGAATTATTGCCTAAGTTGACAAACTTTCACACGTAAACTTTCAGTTTCTAGTCGCAAATTAACGCGAGGCTACTGTGCGACTGACGACAATGACGCTCATGTGCTAATTATACCAAGTTGTGCGGTGTTAAACTCAACATATGGAAGTAGGCGGTCTGCTTTATAAATGCACCGTATTCTGTGACATCAAATAGGAGAGATAGGAGTGTTACAATAATATTATGACATTGTAATAATACAAATTTTCTCTGATTCTAAGTCAGGGTTTCGATGATTTAAATCATTTGATTTAAATCGGTAATTTAAATCGCGATTTAAATCAAGTGATTTAAAAAAAACAATTATTTAAATCAATATTTTTTACTACAACCAAAAAATGACAACCTCAGCCAAAAAATGTCAAGGGACTTCCCCCGACATTAGTTGATAAAACAAGTCATAGAAAAAACCGCCCCGACCCTACTGATTGGTGGATAGCAATACATAATAAGAAAAAAATGTATAACCGTAGAAGAATTGGATATAATCAAGCAACTGTTAGCTAAGTACAGTTGCTTCATCCGCTGGGGTCGAAAGAATAGATATTTTCGCCATTCAATTTGGTGCACAGCAAAATAAGAAACAGATTAGGCAACGAGAAGGCGGCTAAATTAGTCTTCCTTTTGACAAAACTAAATTCGAAGAAATTATAAAACCAATAACATCTAAGTTACTGTTACTAATATAATAATGTAAGTATAATGTAAATATTAGTAAGTGACTGCGACTGCGGTGAAACCCATATGGTTTAATTTATGTTAATTAATTAATTTTAAGACCTTTTTTCCTTGTTCACTTCTTGATAAATATGACAAAAACGCTACGGTATTTCTATTTTAAAAAAAATTATTGAAAAATGTTTTTGATTTAGAAGAAGTAAGAACTCCTTGATTTATGTACATTTTACAATAGTTTTTGTTAAATAAATGTCAAATAAATATGCTACTGTGTTTTTACCTTTTAGAAGAACTTAATATATGTTGATTTTTGTTAATATTATTAAAACATATTTAAATAAAAACCAATTGTATTGTGTTTTTCCTGACTTCCAAATTCAATAAAATACAAATATTAAAAAAAAAACTGATTTAAATCAAATAAATCCGACTTAAATGAAATTATTTCGATTTTTTTGATTTTTTTAAAAAAATTCATGATTTTTATCAACCTTGTCCTAAGTGGGGTAAGATCTCTTGTCCAGACACTTTTTTTTTGCCGCGAAAACCTACAGTTAATTGACCGTGTGTAGGCACAGTCGTTAGTGTTGTATAGATCACTATGGAAGCTTGACGACGGACACGGCACTGTGCTGCCGCTGTTATACACCGTGTCTGCTGCCCCTCGGCGCGCCCTGTTTACGCGCGGTACAATCAGCTTATGAGAGTTTGTCGACGACACGGGACGTTTTCACCACGGACAATTATTTCGAACTTGAACGTTGTTTACAAAATGGATGTATCTAACGCGTCGTACGGCGAAAAAAGCGTTTCGTGGACAAGAGCTCACATCGTTTCCACGGCGCGGCTAAAGCAGCGCACGGTGAAAAAAACGTGCCGCGGACAAGTGGCCTAGGAGAGGGATGTGTACTATCATATTCGACTGTTCAGGATTTGAAAGTCGATTAATATCCAAACAAAATAGATACACGAGTAGAAATAATTATAACTAAAGACGTTATTGAATAATTCGTCACCCTGAACCATTGTCATTTTTATATTTTCTCCTTAAGAATAATAATGCAAGATCAATCAAATAGTCAAACTTTTATTAATAATAAAAAGTTTCCGTTTTTACAAAATTATAGGGACATTTTCTGGGTTCCAGTGCTGTTTCTGTCATTTGTACTTACTTGAAATTTCGTTTACACATAAAATACGCGCTCTAAAATTCAGAGTTGCTTCATCATCAGTGGTAGTCATTATATCGAAAAAAACTGTTATAGGTATTCGCAATAAAAAAAAAATGTTGTTAAATTTACAGAATGAAAGGGCAATTATAAATTTGGCGATCGTACAGAGGTTATTACAAATATAATTATTTGGTATCGAAGAATTTCTATAATACCCTTGTTTTTTGATAATTTTGTTTATATAAGTCGCTAGAATGTCTGAAACCTAACGACATTTTAATCCCACTACTTTAGGTATTCCTAACTTTCATAGAAAAAAATAATCTAAAAACAAGTGTATGCCTCTCAAAAACTTCATATTTTTTGATCTCAATGATTTTTTTTTTCAAAAACGGTTATACTTTTATCCTATTTTGAGCTTTTACTTTGTGAATATACATAAAAGTATTACCTTTTTACTGCGAATACATTTTTCGACCTAACGACTGTTTTTTAAAATGAAGTAAATCTTCGCCAGTTTGCTCAGTAAAAAAAAATAGAATTACATTTTTTTTTGTGTATCTACATGAAGTTAAAAAAACAGCAGATCCCCATAAGGCCCCCAGAAACTGTCCCTTAATTTTTGTTTTAATTGCGATGCAGTTACATATTAAACTAGATACATATTAAATGCCCAGATTCACATTGACGTATTTATGAATTAAGTCATTAATTTTAACGGTCAAACTGTGTCGCGATGGCGGTTGTACTACTAACCGCCTAAATATGTATGTCAAGATTGCATCTCTTTCGTATTTATGCCGTGAGATGTAGTCGATGTAGAATAACCGTATCAAACATTCAAACGGTTTGATCAGTGTGATAATACAGATTTTGGAACTTTCAGTTTAGACTACTTAGACTATTATATTTCGATTATTATATTCTGAGAATATGCGAGTAATTTTGTATAGGTTAGACTCGGTACAGAATAATGAAAAAAATATATTTTTGCTCTTGATGGTTTGGTTATCTTCCTATGATAAAATGGTATGCAATTTATTTAAGCGTAATGAGGATTGTTTAAATATTTTAGTATTTGCGAACCTATTCTATTGATTTCAAGAGATATTAGTATAATAATGAGTCCTCTAAACATGTCCCTCTTCTGACGTCCCATGCCTAGCAACATGAAACGACTTTAAATTATCATTCGTTTAATTGCATATCATATATTTATTTTATGTCAACTGTATTTTTTTATGTGTGTGGGAGCGTATATATAGATTTATTATTGACAATTTAACTCCCTTGTATATTTCATCTAACAGTGAAGCTGGTTTTAATTCTGATCTATCGTTCTTGACATTATTCAAGACATTCTAAAATAAAATATTGGTAGATTGATATAATATAATTTCACTATAGTCATCACGTTCGATGATTGAGAATCTCTATCTATGATTGACGTTTACTTTATGGTCGTCAAGAAGAGTGTTTCTACTGTCCATATACCAGATTTTGGAGCAAATACCCAAGTATCAACTAACAGCATTGTTTTATTGCATAACTTATACGCGACCTTTTTAGGTGCAGAATGCCGTTATTTATTTGACAGTGTATACATATTATATAAGTTACGAATAGATAATCATTGCCTAGCTCTAAACCGGTGACAGCTTCGCTGGTTTTTCTTTCTGTCTGTCTGCCAATTATTATCCTCTCATCCACTTTTTTTTAGTATTCCTTAACGCGACCGGGTCGAGTCGTGGAAATATTTATTGTGAGCGAACAGAACTTCTCCATAACGTGATTATTTTACAATTGGCCTGGATCACGAACGGGCAGTCGTCGTCGTCACCGCGTCGCGTCGTGCAGTCGGAGAGCTTGCTGCAGCTACACAGGCCCGTTTCGGAGTTTGCTGGTTGGCCCTTCGCGTGCGCACGTCGCCTGTCAGTTTGTTTGACGGTGCTTGGCGCTTTAACAAAAGAAAGTTTACAGTTTTCAAGACAATTAAGTAGTATATTTGTGATAATATAATAATCTATAAATATATCCATAGTAAAACGTATGATACATTGATTATAATTTCGGCGTTAAATCTAGCAATAAATAACCAACGTGATGAAAGTTTGAGAAGTCATTATAAATTAATTAATGAAATTATTAAAATTAAAAAATACACCATAAAAAAGTATCGACCTTTAGCTATCAGGATCAGTACCTACATATTAATATTCCGTGTATTATTGAGTAAAATTGAGTTTTGAGATGATTTAAGCCGATTCGCCCCGTAGACGACATGGGGCGATCGGCTTAAATCATCTCAAAACTCAATTTTACTGAATAATACGTGGAATATTAATAGGTACCGACCCTGATAGCTGAAACTCTTTTTTATGGTGTATTTTTTAAATAAATAATTTAATTCATTGATTTATCATGACTTCTCAAACTTTCATCCCGTTTGTTACTTTATTTATTGCTAGATTTAGCATTGAAATTATAACCAATTTATCACATATTTTACTATGGATCTATTTATGGATTATTATATTATACTACTTAGTTGTCTTGAAAACTGTAAACTTTATTTTGGTAAAGTTAGTGCTAAACTCAACATGCACAAATGTATGATGTGTTAATTTCAATAGATCATTAAACTGTTGTTTAGCTATGATTTCGCTATTATAATTTTACTAAAAGTATGTAGTCTAAGGGACAAGAATAAACTTTTGCTCGATTTTGCTCCTAATCATTTATTTAGTGTAATAATTTATTAGTGTAAATCAAGCTAGGTAATATAAGAAAATATAGGTTAGTTTAGGTTAGGTTAGGAAGTATGTACACCTATTCAGCGTAAATCAAGCTAGACATATAAGTAAAATATGAACACAATGTAGTTAGTTACCCACTGAAAATGCACTAGCTTTAGTGAGGAACCGTGGCATGTAATTTGTATCTTTTTATGAATAAAAATACATACACGATGTGGTAAGAACACGTACACCTAGCTCTCGGACTATTATTAGTGAGGGCACGCGCTGCGTTCACGGGTTCACTGGGCCTACCGCACGCACCCGACTTTACGACCACCCGTTTTCCAACAACTTGAATAATTCGTATAACCGCCGAACTCTGCTGTTATGAATATTTAGCTATGCGGACGATGGTGATTGGGTGCGCGCACCCTAATGTCGTAATAAAATCCAGGGATTTTAAATGTTTGGTTCGCGACCCACAACGAAATGGGGAAATAACTGAAATGCAGCACATTCGCTTATTGGTCTTTACGAGTAATGCTAACAGTTTTTGTTCGTGTAGCAGATGTTTGACCTGGTTTATCTATTATTAAGTTGTTATTCTAGCTAACTCTGGGGAAACCTTTGAACTTATGGGGTCGAAAAATAAAAACAAGTATCAGGGTACTGTGTGGCCAGTCCATATCACCAATATCTATTGAGATTTGTCAACTAACGCGCGAACCCGCCGCCCCAGGAAGTTATTCTTTCAACCGTGGGTTGAACGCGGAGACTTAGGGACAACACAGTCCACCGTCAAACTATGCCAACATGCCCGCGAGAGTACAAAGCCTTACCGCGAGGCACTGGGTAAAGAACTTAACGTGCTGACCTCGAGCCCTCACTACCAGATGTGGCCTGATTTATTTGTCCTCCAGTCTGGTCACGGATTCTAGGTCGCTTAAGCGGCCTATACCTAACGTAAGCCGTAATTCAGTTTGAATATATCGCGGACCGTGGTGCTATTTTCCGCGTCATGGTCACTCGGGATTGGGTGGCTAACGGATCGTTTCAGCATAGATGACGTCAGGTCGACAACTATCCCTGCTCTCATAGGAAACATACGTTTCCAGACCCACCGGTTATTCGCCGGATGGGCAGCGTGTTTAGCAAACCAGACACTTAGAGGTGTCAACTACGACGGGCGAACCCGTCACCTCAGGAAATTTAAACGATATTGATCGTTCTATCTCCCGTGAGGTAAGCGTAGAAGACTTAGAGACAAATACAAACCAGCTAAGGCAGCTATGCCAACATCTGGAGGTTACCCTTTCTTTTTAGAATAAAATCAATAAAAACCTATAAAACCGTCAAAATTACAGTGGACGGTAATCAGGTTTGGTGTAGAAAACTGGCATGCAGTTTCGTGATTCCAGACGCTTTCTTATAAACCTATCTCCATATGGTCCGCAGACACCACCAGATGTTTCCCTGACTATTTTGAGTATTCATTCAGTAGTTTAGTATGACAGGGAAGCCCTTTGATAGTATTTAGTATTGCCGCCGGGTGATCGGGTTTTTCCACGTGGTCGGGTCGAATCACGATTTCAGCCGTATCCTTTTTGTCTTTTGAAGGGGTGACAGGCTAATATGGGACTCGGAATTGCCACTATATCTCTCTGTAGTAGTATTACTGCTCTATAGAATTAGCGGACTGATTCGACAAGGCGGGGAGGGGGAGCTGCAATGTACGTACGATGTTTTATTCGATACTCACTATTCAGAATCATCATTTTCACTTGTCCAGATTGCAACGAAACCGCTCTATTATTGATGTTTATTTATGCGAATTTATACTATGTTGATATTATTATTATTATTTAAGCAAAAACAGCGTTTTGGTGGCCAATAAGAGATGTCTACCTATTATTGAGGGATAATGTAGCTACAAGGAGCATAGGGCGCCAGGCCACCAGGCGCTGGGCGGTTCGCTGGTTGTGCAAGCAGATCCTGTACCGGAAACAGGCTTCTGCGCGGCGAATTTTACGGGAGTACAGGGTAATCGCTTGAGAGGCTGGCTGCTCATTCAAGTAAGTTTGTCGGAGACGGGTCGTGGGGGAAACTCTCAGAGCGCGCGAATCTGCACGCTATTTAAAAAAATGCGATGTCCTGCGTGAAGTGAGACTCGCCTTGATGAGGCGTCCGGTATATGGAGAGGGAAGAGTTCAAAATCTGGTGAAATTCTGCGTTCCAAATGTCGAGATGCAACTATATTTTTTCTACTTTATTTCTGGCTCGTAAACTGTCTGCGCTCGGCTGGCGGCGACAAAACAGAAATCGGCGGGGCCGTGATCAGCGCCCTCTCGACGGGCGAACCGACTACTACGGGGTACTATGATTCACTCCGCGGCCGATAGATGGCGCTTTGCGGGAGGCGACGTCTGCCCAAAGGAATGACTAATCGTGTTATAAAAATAAAATGTGGAATCATACGGAATGGGAATATGCCTCGAAGGAAATTAGGAAAATTAAATAAAATCTGGGATATTAAATAAATGAGAAAATTGATAATTATAATTGGAAATGGACAAGGAGGATGCCACAGATGGGCACGGCAAATTATAATTGACAGACTAATTGAGGAAGGAAGATAGAATATATTTAGGTAAGGTAATTAGAGGGAGTAGGTATATGACGGAAGAGGATAATTAAATATATATTTCTCCTTTTATTTTGTGTAGTTTCTTTTTACCCCTTTTCCCTTCAAAAAAAAATAAATGAAATTATACTCAATGTTGAAGTGGTTTAAAATATGCGCTTTATTTCTTTACGACATATGGAAGGTAAATCAAAGAAAAAGTATTGAAGACGAATATTCTTAATTATATTTTCCAGTCTTATCTTATCAAAGAGAAAAAACGTAAATCGAGTCTAATAAGATATTTAGAATAATATTCAAAGTTGTATTTTACGGTTTTATTCTACAACAGAGGAGAACGTAAGTCAACATAAAGAAAATATTTAAAATGGTATTTAACCCGCTGAGCACGTAACATCCATTTGGGGACATGAATGGCGGCCGCCGAAATTCCGAAACGTCCACTACTGGATATAGCGCTCGGCTCTTACGAAAATGTCGTTTAAATTTCGAAATGCGATTGTATATTCTATCGAATGATGCCATAATATAGCCAAATATGCAACACTATGAAATTGCTCGATTGCCGCATGCGATGTTAGAAATATGAATTACTACATCCCTTACAAAATCGATGACCTCATTTCTGACGACAGTCGCGAACTGCCCATTCGCGGCGGCGTATAATTCCGCGACGTGTTGTGTTGTGAATTGTTTTGTGTATATAAGTGCAGTGCATACCGGATAAAAGTAAGTAATTTCCATTTTTAAGTAGTTTAGGCCTTAGGATTAAACAATTTACACAGCCCATTTGCTGTTTTTCACGAATTTTCGAAGAAAACACTTTGGCAAAACGTAACGGCTCGCGAAAGATGGCCGTTTTTATTTTGTAATGTTTGTGAAATATCCCGTTATATCGCGAAACATGACGTAATGTCGCTTTAATTTACTAATAAAATAGGTATTGCTTCATTTACATCCTAAGTTATCACATAATTAGGCGTATTTTGAACATTATATGTTGTTTTCTAATATGGCTCGCGAAAATGAAACTTGTTTTGATAATTACTATGAGAGAAAAAAGTGTGATTTTCCATAGTTTTTCGATGAAATGTGACTCTTTGGAGTATAGTAATTAGTTATTAGACATATAATAAGTCTATGATAAGACAATATAATTGAAAAAATCTAACGAATTTTATATTATGGGCATTCAAAGTTTATTATTAGGTTCGGAAGTCGGAAACTCTCAAAACTTTAGATTTTTCTATAATATCAGACAAAGCTCAAAGTTCTGGTGTGATTTCTAAGAAGAAGTGATGTAGTAATAAAGTTATTTTGAAAGAATTTCATATAAAAAAATACCATAAGTAGTCACAAATTAAAAATTAAAAAAATTTTTTTTTACGAGAATACATACAATTTTTCTTGGCTGAATAAATAAATATTTTTTCCGTATTTTTGTATGCAAATAAGTAAAAAAAAAATATCGCTTTGGTAAAGCATTTAATAAAGAACATAACTGTATTTACAATTTTTGATATTTACAAAAACTGTATTTACAAAAAAATCGAAATGATTTTATAGGCGAGTTTTTTCAGTTTGCCAATTTTGTAATATTTATTCATTATTATCTTAATTGTTTTACGAGATAAGGTTATAATGTTTTATATGTCAAATTTCAATGCGATCATTTTTCTATTAATCTTTTTTTAATCCGATTAGTGGTTTATAAGTTATGATCGTTTTTCTCAAGGCCGTTGACTCGCGTCGATTTTTTGCGCGAATATGTCGCGCGCAAAAGTGATGTTTTTGGGCGCGGTGAGTTTTTACCTCGCAACGTGAGGGGTTAAAATTATATTTCGCAGTTTATTTCACGAAGAAAACATGTAAATCAAATATGGAAATGTTAAAAACAATGTTTAAAAGAATTTATATTTTACAGTTTCCTTTATGGAGGAGGAGAACGTAAATTGAGATAAAACAAAAAAAAAGTGTTTGAAATGATATTTAAAAAAATTATATTTTATAGTTTCCTTTATGGAAGAGGAGAACGTAAATCAAGATAATAAAAAAATGTTTAAAACGATATTTACAAGAATTATATTTCACAGTTTCCCTTATGGGAGAGGATAACATAAATCAAAATAATAAAAATGTTTAAAACAATATTTACAAGAATTATATTTTACAGTTTCCCTTATGGGAGAGGATACCGTAAATCAAGATAAAACAATGTTTAAAAAATAATATTTAAAATTATATTTTCGGTTTCCTTTTATGGAAGAGGAAAAGTAGATCAATATATAAATGTTAAAAAATAACAATATTTAAAATTATATTTTACACTTTCCTTTTATGGAGGAGGAAATGTAAATCAAAATAACAAAAAAATATTTAAGAACGATGTTTAAAATTATATTTTTTACAATTTTATTTTACGACCTTTCACCCCTGCGGGTTATGACCGTTATTTCTAGTCTCGCCCTTTTATGGCGAATATTAGTATTAAATTTTGTTTTTAGAAATTAGGATCGCTTATTACTAATATCGCACCGTACCTATTGCACCAATCTTACCGGAACATGTGAGAATTTTATAAGTCTTATTTGGATATGATATAAAGAATTTTTATGGGTACCTATTTCAGCGTATTAGAAATCACACCATTGTAATAAATAAGGTACTTATTAATTAAAATTTTTATATGCGAGGTAGTCACGTTCCTCCGAAAGAATCCTAGCCAAACTCCGTCTACCTTATGTCCGGTTTGTACAGCCGGTTTTATATATGTAATTTAATTATTTCTTACATGGAGAAATGGGGAAATTGAAAGAACCAGGAACAGAAAATATGAAATCAAAATGTGTGAGCCCCAACCGGATTGTGTCGCGCTACCTCTCTTGAATAATGAAGAAGAATATATTGGCTATTTTTCTATATAATTAAATATTTATATGGCCCTACGGCCTGCCAAATTACAAAACGAATACCCCAGTATTCCTATCTAAATAATGAGATCTAATTATATAAAGACAATGAACATGATATATGCTATGAAAATAATTTCCAAAAGAATAAAGAGAGAATTTAATCCTAAAATTTAATCGAAGAAAGGAGAAGAATTAACATAAAAAAAAGAAAGGCAAAAAAAAAAAAACCAGTCCCCGAACCGAACGGTGCGTTTTCTGTAATGACGGAAAAACACCTTATAGTTTCTGGAGACATGAGCTAAGTATCCTCTATATATAATTAAATTCCTACCTTGGAAATCTGAGCACTGAATTTAACACATTAAAATTCTTTTTAAAATCCGTACAAACTAGAGTGATTCGAAGTAGGGTTTTCTTCTATCTGAGCGGCGGCCCGAGGCGAACCCGCCCCGGACCGCTCACAACCCAAAAGTAATGACCGGCGAGTATATTTCTTTGGACGGCTTGCGATTATCGGATACGATTTCTACCTACCTAATGGCCTTCTAGAATATTCCAAAATGCATTAGTGCGTAGAGCGCGTCTGAATTTATTTATAGAGAGCGTTTGGCACTCATTGTTTGACTTTCATTATTTTAGCTTTTATTTATTTATGTTTACTATTATTTATTACTTATGAGAGGAAAGGACACATCGTAGATGGTTGCAACACAGGGTGTTGCAATGCCGGCTTGGTGAGAATACATGCTATCCCTAATGCTACAGTGCTACGCAGGGCGCTACGCCGCCCTCGATCATACATCACGATGCCTAGTAAGAAGCTAACACGTTTTACTAATTTAATAGGTTTGAGAAATATGATAATGAATGGGCTGTTGTATTCCGGTAAGTTTGGTTGTCGCTAACAGATGTGGTAGCTGGTATGGATGCGACTTACAAAATTACTAAAGTGAAGACGTAGACGCCGACGGTTGCGAGGTTGCGCGGAGGTGAAGAGCTGCGGTGAAGCGTTGGCCGAGGTCCATCAGCTGGGATGTTCAGTCTTGTAACATGATAACAAAGAAAGTCTGATATTAGTGGGATGTCCGACTGGGACGTGCGGAATCCTGCAATTGATTAAGCCTGCTATTGCGGCTTGTAGATCCTTGTATGGAATTTGTAATATGAATTTCTAATTTAACTGGAATTAATGTACAATTCCTCGTACACTAGTGTTTCTGGAAAAATGCACTTTACACAAAGTTATTGTCTTTCTTGACACTCAAAACAAAATATAGTTGTAGTCCATTGCTAGTATACTATACATATGAAGGTGCGATACTCGTATTCTATGATGTCGTGTCCGTGTGTGGACGCGAGACGCTGCAGTAACCGTGTAGGTGTAGACACCTGGCTACGCCGGCCCTGTGCGTAGACTGCTACGAGCGCGCGTTCTGGCCTTGGTGGCGAACTGCGCGATCGCCAGCGCGTAGCTGTCCTCAGCCTGCGCGGTCTCTCGCCGAAATAGCTGACGGAGAGTCGTGCCCCTGCGCGAATGCGACCGCTACAGCGACCGGGCGGGTGTAGTCGCCCAACTGTGCCGGTCCTGTGCGTAGGCTGCAACGATCGCGCGATCCAGCCCTTTCGGACGATCTGCGCGACCGCCCCGCGCGGCTGCCTTCGGCCTGCGCGGGTTCTTCCGTACTGCTGACGGAGTCCGTGGGATGCTCCGCAGTGGTTGTGGTGAAGTGTGTTCAAATGTCGACTGGAAGCTGCTCGAAAACTGGACCTCGGGACGCTCCTCCTCTTCTTCTTTCTTCTTTCTTCTTCCGCCGGGGACTGGTTTTTGGGGTTTGGTAATTACTATTTCTAGGTGTGCTCATTTGCTTACTAAGAATATCTTTTTTTTTTTTTACGTCTTTGCTGACTGATCTATAGCTTATAAATCCCGATTATTACTATTTCCTAAACTACGGACGTAGCGCGATCGCAATCTGGTTGGGTATTCACGGCTTATGGGCCGGTTTATTTTTTCTTCAAACAGGGACAAATATAAATAAATGAATCAAAATGAAAATATGTCGAATAAATTCCTGATATTTGAATTTTAAAAATAGTTGTTTTGGGTTCGGAGTCTCTGAATGGTGCGTGACCACCTTTGTTCGTTACAAGCAGATAACTAGAGTTAAAAAAAATTATATGGGGAAATATTATAAGGACTTGAGATTTGTCACTATCCTTGAGTGTACAGAATCTGTTTTGTTTGATCTTCATTTTGGTTTAGCCGAGCTTTTAGTGTCAGGGCCACCGTTTAAAGTCAATGTGTACCATTGTATAATCATTACTTGCTTGTACCCCAGTAAGGTGAAACGATTCACATCAGTGTCGAGATACTAGCATGTAATTTTGGATTTTAATCCTGTGTGAACGAGTCAATACGATATAAACATAGTCGCTTTGTTATGCGATTAATCAAACTAAAATAAATGATCTATTTGTTTATAACAAAGATAGAAATTAGTGTAGGTGTAATATTTTGATTTTCCATCAAACGGGTTTTCCTGGCGCCATCTTTCCATACACACTTTCGTTCATCCCATGCAAGATGTTCCTTCCATTTCTCCTTTCATACTTCACCTGAATGTGTCAAACTTATTTCTTACCCTATTATTAGTTTGAGTTTTAATTATAATTTTTAGAGTTGAACTTGGTTTTCAATGTATGTTTATATTGTGGTGAGTCGAGGTGATTAATACCGTGGTACTGGGATTTGTTGAATATATATATATAAGTTTGTGATATATACGTATGTTTTAATAGATTTTCTCACGACCAATATTTGTGGAATTATATATAAAGAATAAATAATGGCAAGTATATAATTAGACTACGTCGTGATCATTTTGCGTTTCGCTAGGCGCGTCCTGACACGTTCGTCTGGAGGAAGCACTCTTTGAGTGGCATTCCATATTTGTAAGTAAATAATAATAAAATAAGAAAACTCCTTCTTCCTCTTGTCCCCTCCGGTTTTAACCTCGGATTGTGGAGCAAGATTGCACATTGTGCACTCAAAATACTTTATATTAAAAAAGTTGTTCGTTCATGAACGTAATGATAGTAAAATTAAAAATTGCATTGTTTACCCAAATTGATTTGTACCTAGCCTGGTTTTAACCTCAGGAGTCGGCGTTTTATCTTATAAGGGATTCCATATGCTTTGTAAAAAATAATAAATGTTGCACTTTTTTAGTCACCGTTTAGGGTGGTTGTATGGTGTTGCTAACCCGTAATTTCAATACATTAAAGAACAAAAGTCATATTTTGGTCGTGAGTATAATATTGTTATTTTATTTTTTTGAGAAAATATATTTGTTAATTTGTTATGTTCTCTGCTTGACGAAACACAATCATTCTTCAGATTGTTCTCGCCAAAGCTGGTTATTTTTGCCGGCTTTGGTGAGAAAAAAAAAATTTAAAAAAAAAAAGTTTTGTGCTTGTATTTTGAGTTTTAAAAATATTTATATATGTCTTATTTTTTTATGTGGCGTGTATGTGTTTGTGTAAGTGTGTTGCTGTGTTAATAAAGTGTTTAATCATTTATTATATATTGTCAAACATGTTTTTCCTTTCTTTTACCGGTCCACGGAGCTCAGATCAAGACCCACCCCAAGAGTATTTTAGTACTTAGCGACTTTCGGAATAAACGATGTTATTTTCCTTTGCGTAACTGTTTTCCTAGGAGATAGTATGAATTTAGTTTTTTTAGACATTGTCGTTAGCCTTTAAATAAATGTCTGACATGAAAAATTCCTTTGTTTTTACCTGTTTCGTCCTCTAGTTCGTACGCGGTTCGCGATTTACGCGCTACAACCTTGCATTTTATGTATCTAGGTGCAAGTTTGCTTGAAAAGAAATCTATTTTCCTAGATAGAGTGTGGTTTTTTGCCCACACAGTATCTCCAGGAGCTAGACGCAGATCTTTCCTCCTTAAATTGTACCTGTTCGCGTTGTTTTTAAATGACTCAAGTAATTTTTCTTGGACAATATCATAAGTGTCAGCTAGGCTTTTTAGACCTTCGGCGAATTTTTCCCTGCCTTCTATGTCTAATTCACTTTCATTTTCCGGAATGAAGCTTTTTATGTTATGGTACCGGCCATCAATAATCATCTCTCTCCCAAACATGAGATAAGATGGAGAAAAGCCTGTAGTTAGGTTAACATGCGAATTAATGGCGTTTTGGATTTTCCCCAGAAACTCTACCCATTTTCTCTGGTCTTTTCCTACCAAAATTGCGAGAGACGTCTCTATGGTCTGGTTATACCTTTCTACAACATTCGATTGGGGAGCATAATTGCATCCGAAAAACAAACGAGGGATTTTGTACTTTTCGGCGAACGATTTGAATTTGCGCGACTTGAAGTAGCTGGCGTTGTCTAATATGATAACGGCCGGTGTACCGAATTGTAGGAAAATGCTGTTTTCGAGGTGTTTCGTTATACTTTCTGATGTTGCTTTTTTTAGAGGGAATAACCAACAATACTTGGAGAATATGTCTACCACGGATAGAATATATGTATTTCCTCCAGTAGAACGAGGCAACGGTCCCACAAGGTCAATGCTGATAGTGTGCATTGGTCTGCTCACCGCCTTGGGTGTTATCATAAGTCCATGGGGTGGCGTGGTTTTGATCTTATGTGCCATACATATATCACAGTTTTTGATATAGGATTTCACCTGACGAGACATTCTTGGCCAAAAGTATTGCGATTGTAATTTTTTTAGCGTTTTAAAAGTACCGAAATGCGATGCAAATTCGCCGCCGTGAGTTTCTTTTATGGCGGTTTCCTGCTCATTTTCTTTTAATACTAGTTTCCACGGGCTTAGCAAGTCCTCTCCTTTTTTAGTCGGTACGTATTTGTATAATTTCCCATTTTCCAACCTGTAGTCGGGAATTGACGTCGGATTTTCTTCAAGATTTTTTATTATTTTGTCATACCAATTTTCTTCTTCCTGAGTGGATATCACATCACATGGGATCCTGGATAACGCGTCTGCCACCACGTTTAGTGTTCCCTTTCGATGAATAATCTCCATGTCATATTGAGATAAAATGGTAGACCATCTTGCTAAACGCCCAGAGGGATTGTCTATACGAGTGAGCCATCTTAAGGATGAATGGTCGCTTATCACTTTGAAGTGAGCCCCATCTATGTATTCTTTATAGTGCTGAACAGCCTTCAAAACTGCCATAAGCTCTTTTTCTGTAACACTGTAGTTGCGTTCTGTTGCAGATAGAGTTTTTGAAAAATACGAGATTGGATGGTCAAATTGGTCTTCCTCGGAAAATTGTGTTAAAGCCGCGCCAATTGCCTTGTCGCTAGCGTCGCATGCAATGGTGAACTCTTTGGAAAAATCTGGGCATACGAGAACTGGTGCTGTTGTCAGTGCGTTTTTAAGCTCGACGAAAGCAGCCTCAGCTTCCTCGTTCCATTCGAATTTTATTTTTGAGTCGCGTTTCCCACCTGTTAATTTGCATAGCGGTTCGGCTATTTTCGCGTAGTTTTTTACGAATTTTCTATAATAACCGGATAGACCGAGGAAACTTCTTACCTCTTTGATTTTTGTTGGACGTGGAAAATTGTTGACACAACTGATTTTTTCCGGATCTGTTCTTAAACCTTGGCGGTCTACTACGTAACCTAAATATTTGAGTTCCGAACGGCCGAACTCGCATTTTTTTTAAATTTATTGTAAGTCCTGCTTCTTTTAAACTTAGCCTGACGCGTTTTAAAGTTTCTATATGTTCCCTGAAATTAGGTGATGCTACAATTAAATCATCTGCATAGGCGAATACGTGATTATCGTATTCAGGCCCAAAGATTAGATCCATTAAAGCTTGTAAGTCTGCAGCTGCGTTGCACAAGCCGAAAGCTAAGCGTTTATAGGCGTATAACCCTTTGCCCGGCACCGCGAAAGCTGTTTTGCAGATGGATGATTTTTCCATAGGAATTTGCCAATATGCTTTTGATAAATCTATGGACGATAAGTACTTAGCATTCCCTAGTCTGTCTAGGATTGTCTTCGAGGATACCATGGGATACCTATTTTTTCGAGTGACGGAATTTAATTTCCTCGAATCGAGGCAAACGCGTGGCGTCCCGTCTTTTTTTGTGACTACCACTACAGGTGAGCACCACGGAGATCTTATGGGTGTTATTACTCCCATTTTTAGCATCTCGTCAATTTCCTCCTTGACTAATTTTTCCTTAGCGTGAGAAAGTGGATACGGACGCTGGCGAATTGGATCCCCTGACGTTATTATTTTGTGCTCGATTAGATGAGTTTTTCCTAGACCGTTTTTTTCGAATGAAATGTCCTCAAATGAACAGATAACTTTTTGTAACTCGTCCCGTTGTTCGGGAAGTAAATTTTGCCAGTCTATTATGTGTTTTACGCGGCTTTCATTTATTTGAGACAGTTGGATATTGTATTTATAATCGACAGAAATTTTCACATCGAAAGTTTGCAGAAAATCTATACCTAAAATGAACTCTTTTGTTATTGTAGGACATACTAGAAAGTTGACATTTTTTGTTATGGATTTGTATCGAACAGGAAGTGTTACAATACCTAATACCTGTTGATCTTTTCCGTCCGCCGTATATAACTGAGTTTCTGTTTTTCTTAATTTTGTGTCATTTTTACATATTTTTTATGGGTATTTAAACCTATTATGCAAATTGAACATCCTGTATCGACTAAACCCTGGTATTCCGCGTCCCAAATTTTGAATTTTGCATAAGGCCTTGTATCTAGGTGGTCGCTTAGGGCGGTGACTATGTGTTTCTCCACTTTACCAGTTACACCCCTGAACTGTGAAAGTGGTTCGAAGCGTTTTTTGGCTGATTTGTATTCTGCCGGTTTTGTGCACGATTGCAATTGTTGCAATTTGAGGTTGAGACGTTTTGTGTTTTGCACTTGAAACATATTAGCATAGGATAAGTCCTGCATTGCCTAAAGTTGTGGCCAATTTTGTCGCATTTTAGACATGACTGATTTGCCCACGGGTTTCTTTGACGAAAATTTTCGTCGGTTTTCCCGTACTGTCTGTTTGTTTGAAAGTGCGGACGCGCGTGTTGAGCTCTATTGGTTGACGATATGTTCGCGCTTTGATGGTGTTCCTGCTCCATCGCATTTTCACCGTAGAAATTTCCTTCGGCGATATGGTGTCCCGGATATGCATTTTCCAGAGCTGCAACCTGTGGAACCTTCGTTGGCCTTGAATGTGAGCTGTTTCGCTGCGAAGTCGCGCTTGTAGTCTGCGATGACGCTGGCAGCATGTATTGCTCAAAATTTTTCGCGACATCAAGTAAGTGCCCAATATCCGTTAGCCTTACTGTACCTAGCAACGTATGATAAATGGGTAAAACGTTCATTTTTGCTACTTCTAAGATGACTCTGTCTGGTAATCTTGACGTTAGCCTGGAGTTTAGGCAGTCTAACCTCGTAATGAAGTCGTCCATGTTCTCGTTAGAAGCCTGTTTGGTACTTCTGATCTCGTTCTCAAGTTTTGTCTCGTAGTTTAATTGCTCGTATTTGTTTATTAAAGCGGCCTTGAGTAGTTTCCAGCTGGTCGTGTAAGTCCTCACGTTTCTAAACCATCTCAGGGCTGAACCCTCCAGAAGGTCTGAAAATCCTTGAAGTAGTTCCTTTTCAGTGGTGCCCCTCGATTGAACCTTGTCCTCGACGTTTTCAATAAATTCCAAAACTTTTCCTGTGCCGTCAAAAGATATTTTCCACTTGAACAGAGTTGGTTGAGTATTACTCCTTCCGCTCGACTGGAAAATGTCGCTTGAGAAAGCTCTTTGTCGTGATATTTGCATTATTGCTGATTCGTTTAGGTGTTCCTCCATATTTTCCGAAGTTGGTGGCTGAAAACTTGATTTTGACGTTGCCGGTGCTGTTTCATTTTTTTCGGAGTTTTTCCTTGCCAAGTTGCTGTTTTCAGGATCTATGTGTCTAGAAGTGCTCTCATGAGCGTCCTGTTCTATGTTTTCCCGATTTGGAGAAGGTTGCCGATGTGATTTGTTTTTCCCGTTGAGAGATTCGTCGTCGAAATCGTAATTAGAGTTGTTTTTCTTTTTCGAATTTTTGGTTTTTCTTGGTGCCATTTTTTTTTTGTAGTGACTCGGAAATGTGTGTTTTTTATTTTTTTTCTACCTGCTAAGTACGATACTTTCAGTTGCTAAGCCTGTTTGGCGCGTCGGACTCGATCTGTCTCCGCGGATAAATAATGACCAGTTTGTATTATGTGAAAAAATGTTTGGAAATGTACAAAATATGCGTAAACTTAAGGAAAATTATTGCTATAAAAGAAAATTGTTGTGTCTTGTGTGTGTGGTTCGGTAGGTTGGTTGACGGTGCGATGCGATAAATATAAAATATTTATTTTTTAAAATGTGTCATACACAGTAAAATAGGGTGGGTGGGTGGGTTTGTTGTACTTGTATTTTATTGATATATTTTTGAAAAAATTTTTGGGGTTGCCCCTGTGACAAAAAAATAATTGAATAAATAAACGAAGTGAAGACTAGATAAGATAAATAATGGTAATAGGCCCCACGGTTGGGCCCAAAACTGCAACGAAACCGCTCTATTATTGATGTTTATTTATGCGAATTTATACTATGTTGATATTATTATTATTATTTAAGCAAAAACAGCGTTTTGGTGGCCAATAAGAGATGTCTACCTATTATTGAGGGATAATGTAGCTACAAGGAGCATAGGGCGCCAGGCCACCAGGCGCTGGGCGGTTCGCTGGTTGTGCAAGCAGATCCTGTACCGGAAACAGGCTTCTGCGCGGCGAATTTTACGGGAGTACAGGGTAATCGCTTGAGAGGCTGGCTGCTCATTCAAGTAAGTTTGTCGGAGACGGGTCGTGGGGGAAACTCTCAGAGCGCGCGAATCTGCACGCTATTTAAAAAAATGCGATGTCCTGCGTGAAGTGAGACTCGCCTTGATGAGGCGTCCGGTATATGGAGAGGGAAGAGTTCAAAATCTGGTGAAATTCTGCGTTCCAAATGTCGAGATGCAACTATATTTTTTCTACTTTATTTCTGGCTCGTAAACTGTCTGCGCTCGGCTGGCGGCGACAAAACAGAAATCGGCGGGGCCGTGATCAGCGCCCTCTCGACGGGCGAACCGACTACTACGGGGTACTATGATTCACTCCGCGGCCGATAGATGGCGCTTTGCGGGAGGCGACGTCTGCCCAAAGGAATGACTAATCGTGTTATAAAAATAAAATGTGGAATCATACGGAATGGGAATATGCCTCGAAGGAAATTAGGAAAATTAAATAAAATCTGGGATATTAAATAAATGAGAAAATTGATAATTATAATTGGAAATGGACAAGGAGGATGCCACAGATGGGCACGGCAAATTATAATTGACAGACTAATTGAGGAAGGAAGATAGAATATATTTAGGTAAGGTAATTAGAGGGAGTAGGTATATGACGGAAGAGGATAATTAAATATATATTTCTCCTTTTATTTTGTGTAGTTTCTTTTTACCCCTTTTCCCTTCAAAAAAAAATAAATGAAATTATACTCAATGTTGAAGTGGTTTAAAATATGCGCTTTATTTCTTTACGACATATGGAAGGTAAATCAAAGAAAAAGTATTGAAGACGAATATTCTTAATTATATTTTCCAGTCTTATCTTATCAAAGAGAAAAAAACGTAAATCGAGTCTAATAAGATATTTAGAATAATATTCAAAGTTGTATTTTACGGTTTTATTCTACAACAGAGGAGAACGTAAGTCAACATAAAGAAAATATTTAAAATGGTATTTAAAATTATATTTCGCAGTTTATTTCACGAAGAAAACATGTAAATCAAATATGGAAATGTTAAAAACAATGTTTAAAAGAATTTATATTTTACAGTTTCCTTTATGGAGGAGGAGAACGTAAATTGAGATAAAACAAAAAAAAAGTGTTTGAAATGATATTTAAAAAAATTATATTTTATAGTTTCCTTTATGGAAGAGGAGAACGTAAATCAAGATAATAAAAAAATGTTTAAAACGATATTTACAAGAATTATATTTCACAGTTTCCCTTATGGGAGAGGATAACATAAATCAAAATAATAAAAATGTTTAAAACAATATTTACAAGAATTATATTTTACAGTTTCCCTTATGGGAGAGGATACCGTAAATCAAGATAAAACAATGTTTAAAAAATAATATTTAAAATTATATTTTCGGTTTCCTTTTATGGAAGAGGAAAAGTAGATCAATATATAAATGTTAAAAAATAACAATATTTAAAATTATATTTTACACTTTCCTTTTATGGAGGAGGAAATGTAAATCAAAATAACAAAAAAATATTTAAGAACGATGTTTAAAATTATATTTTTTACAATTTTATTTTACGACCTTTCACCCCTGCGGGTTATGACCGTTATTTCTAGTCTCGCCCTTTTATGGCGAATATTAGTATTAAATTTTGTTTTTAGAAATTAGGATCGCTTATTACTAATATCGCACCGTACCTATTGCACCAATCTTACCGGAACATGTGAGAATTTTATAAGTCTTATTTGGATATGATATAAAGAATTTTTATGGGTACCTATTTCAGCGTATTAGAAATCACACCATTGTAATAAATAAGGTACTTATTAATTAAAATTTTTATATGCGAGGTAGTCACGTTCCTCCGAAAGAATCCTAGCCAAACTCCGTCTACCTTATGTCCGGTTTGTACAGCCGGTTTTATATATGTAATTTAATTATTTCTTACATGGAGAAATGGGGAAATTGAAAGAACCAGGAACAGAAAATATGAAATCAAAATGTGTGAGCCCCAACCGGATTGTGTCGCGCTACCTCTCTTGAATAATGAAGAAGAATATATTGGCTATTTTTCTATATAATTAAATATTTATATGGCCCTACGGCCTGCCAAATTACAAAACGAATACCCCAGTATTCCTATCTAAATAATGAGATCTAATTATATAAAGACAATGAACATGATATATGCTATGAAAATAATTTCCAAAAGAATAAAGAGAGAATTTAATCCTAAAATTTAATCGAAGAAAGGAGAAGAATTAACATAAAAAAAAGAAAGGCAAAAAAAAAAAAACCAGTCCCCGAACCGAACGGTGCGTTTTCTGTAATGACGGAAAAACACCTTATAGTTTCTGGAGACATGAGCTAAGTATCCTCTATATATAATTAAATTCCTACCTTGGAAATCTGAGCACTGAATTTAACACATTAAAATTCTTTTTAAAATCCGTACAAACTAGAGTGATTCGAAGTAGGGTTTTCTTCTATCTGAGCGGCGGCCCGAGGCGAACCCGCCCCGGACCGCTCACAACCCAAAAGTAATGACCGGCGAGTATATTTCTTTGGACGGCTTGCGATTATCGGATACGATTTCTACCTACCTAATGGCCTTCTAGAATATTCCAAAATGCATTAGTGCGTAGAGCGCGTCTGAATTTATTTATAGAGAGCGTTTGGCACTCATTGTTTGACTTTCATTATTTTAGCTTTTATTTATTTATGTTTACTATTATTTATTACTTATGAGAGGAAAGGACACATCGTAGATGGTTGCAACACAGGGTGTTGCAAGATAAAAGTTAACAATAAACAGCATGCATGGGGCATCTAGCGATGTACATCATCAATAGTAATTTGCTTATATTTAACGACAAACATTTAGTTTCAACGTCCCTATAACACCTAACGACCTCACTAAACTTTATAGGTCTTCATAAAAAATCCATTCATCCTAATGGTCTCCTAATATAATTATGTCCAGTGACCCGCTTTTAAGTACATCGTAAAGTGCTGCTATGCGAATTTAGGGTCATTTTCGCACCGTCTTGGACGATGGATCATTAACGTATACCTGAATACTTCTTTTGTGACGGTTTTATATCGGCACAAATACTTTTCTTAAGACTTTCGTCAATGGTTCGCTCTCCTCGTACGTTTGAAGTCCCTCGTGTAAGCTCTAGTTACGCCCAAACACGACGAACGTTTTCAATATATCGACATGTTTCACATGAGCCAACCTAAATTCAGCGAGACTGTACGTAGCTTACTTGGCGACTACGAAATAGATATACATTAGTAATATACATATATGAAGAGTTCGAAAACGAATAGATCAAAAATGAGATATAGCAATAGACTATAATTTAAATAGCTATATCATATCCTATATCCCATTTCTCTCCCTTTCTATCCTAGTGATAGTTCGATATTAATTTAATTTAATGTAATTCAGTTCAACTTTGATAAATATTGTATAAGACAATAATGTAAGACAGTACTGTAGAAAACCCTTAATCTGCCAGCAAAACATTTAATATTATAATTTATTTTATTTATTTATTTATTTAAGAATTAATTACTATAAAACATTGATTAGCTTACAAAAATAACAGGAACCGAATGGCAAAACCTTAACCTTTTGCTTATTTATTTCTGTCACCCAACTGGGACTAGCCCGTTCTAGGGGCTTAATTAGTTATAATTAATGGAGCGCTGTGAGTTCCGAAGATCAAATAAATAAATAGATAAATAAACATGTGTGTAAGTGTGTGTTTTGTTATTGCATTCGATCGGCAGAATCGAAATGCAATTTCTTTTATTTTATCCCAACGGAAATGGTGACCCAGCCGGAAATCAAACCCGGCACATTACAATGTAAGATCAGACATCTAAACGCTATGCCACCGTTGTCATTTTGGACAAAACACTTCTTTTACACAATTGGGCAGTTTGCTCACGACAACATGACCTCTTACTTTCTACGTCGTCGCAATTACGCAATAAGAACAAAACACGAACGAAAATGATTTCGCGCTCAGCGACGGGCTTCATGTTTTTGTCTGCTATTGCCTTATTAGTAGGCTATCGCGAATGCTATTGCAGTGGTTAGGCTTAACGTTAATTTCTTGTACGTTTCGGAAGTCTGAGTTATGGTTAATCTATTGATGGATATTACTCCATTGTTACTCTGATGATCATTTGGGAAAGCTTCTGATAGAGGCCTAAATTTAAGGCTGTTTTCCGATTAGGATAAAAAAGGAAAACGTTTTATAATTCATTTTTTTACATGTTCATTGACGCTTAAGGAATACAAAAGAAAATAACCAAAAAAAAAACCAAAAATTCAAAGTGTTACAGGCTAGTGAAGTGGGGGCTAAAAAAAGGTGCGAACTGTTCGATATGTTTCCTTTGTAGTGTTATGAAACAAACAAAAGCATAGAAATCTTGATTTGTAAGGACGTCGCTATGGCCCGGACCTTAGAAAGCAAATCTATTTTTCCCACAAAATATCGAAGATTTAAAAAAAAAAATTTTTGCCCCTGTTTTTTGTCATTTTTTTTAATAGTAAAGGAAAAAGAAAACCAAAATCCTTGCTCTCGGATACAGAGGGACAAGCAAAGATAATTTTCACCAAATTGCAAATAAAACGTTTAAGTAGAACTTGAGAAATCATGTGGATTAGGTCGAAAAAAGTAGTTTCGAGAAAAAAGCATTTAAAGTTTGAGACAAAGTTTCGGGAGCGTAACTCAGATAATGGTACCTAGTACTCATTTTGATCCTACTTCAAAATTATCATTTTCTGAAGTACTTTCAGCTAAGCCAGATGTCCTAGTTTCATACTCAGGTAGTCGGGGATTACATACCGTCTATTGATCGATTTGTTACGGCCCGATCGGTTTAGTTGCCACTTCACAAAATTCGCTGTAACTCCGAAAATAATTTAAAAATATGCAAATGAAAAAAACGTTTTTTTTAAGTTTCTAGACCCCCATAAGGCTCTTGCGGTCTTACTGTTGCATTCAAACTCCTGGACAGAGAAGATGACACACGCCATTAAAGCTGTCCTGGCGGTGGAAAGAAGGCTATTACCGTTCCGTCCACTACCGTTGACCAATTAACTGTTTATCTAGTCCATTATTTGTCCACATTGTTATCGTTGCTATAAAGTAACTCGAAAAACTAGGACCTATAAAATCAATGCTAGGACTATTGTCCCGTATCTAGTTGGGTCAGAGTAAATAACTAAAATAATAAACGTAAATTTTGTTATTATCGTTAACTTAATTAACATATCAATGATTTTGTTTTTAGAAATATTAAATGTACCTACCTATTTATGATTTATTAATATAGCAATAATACATCAACATACAAAATCTATATGAATATTATAAGAGTTTTTTCCTTTTAATCAGTTTTATTGTTACGATTATTTAAATTTGTTCCTGTCAATTCTGACCATTTGAGCTGCATTTTATATTGATTATTCTAAAGTAGTATTGTTAAGTTGTTTTGTGTCCACAATTTTATGTAAAGCTACGAGTATATTTCGCTCAGATATATTTCGCTCTCTTTTATAAGAATTTCATACATCACCATCACCAAGCACATACGAACCAATCTATACACATATCAAACCAGCCTGCATCCTTATATTTGCATTCTATATAGTCCATTTGATGTCGTTTGCATTTTGCATTGTCCGTTCGGCGCCAGCGACAACCAATTAACTTGTCAAAGTGCTTTGTTTCGTTCCGTTCTTTTGTAACGCCCCGGCAACATTTGACTACAGAAAATGCATCGGATGGGCCGTTCCAAACACTTTTTAACTAGCAGACTCGTGTCATTTACACCTATATGGTAAAATACGCATTTCAAACGTATGGTAAAAAAACGGTTGTGTCACCTTAAGACTTTCCCGACAAGTAGCCAAGGACTGATTTTATCCGAATATAAATTTCATTTAAAAAATCATTGAAAGCTCTCTCGGCCAGCGGACGAACCCGGCTGGGTTCCGTTGCAACTGTCTCGGGCGGCGCGGTTCGTTTCTCGGTTAAAGGCAGGTTTGGGCCAAGCGTCAACAGATGGCGTTAATATTTGATTAAAATGTGTGGCGGACTTTAAATATTATTCGTGTAGCTTGTATACCAATAAGATATTCCAACCGAAATTTCACAGTGTGATTTTGATCCAACAAAGCATCGTTGTACCAAATTTGAAGTCTAAGTCCAATATTTCGAGATTGAAGTAGGACTAGCCTGGTGGACCTATTTCATCCGCAATCTTTTCAACTCTTGCCATGACCAAATTATGTCTGCATGCCAAATTCAGCTCAATCGGATGAAGCATTTGGGCGCTATCGTGCAGGAATATATTATATACACACACACACACACAGACAGTCAGACAGACACATAAGACAGACTTTCATCAGGAAATGGATTAATCGTCTCAGGGGGCTCAAAATAGATATTTCCGTGTTCAACTCAAAAAAAAGTCACGTTCCCAATACTTTCCCTCCTCGTCGGTTGTTGGGCCTGGAAAGTAATACAGCGATTGACAACTCGAGTCGTCATGTGAAAGAACAATTTAATTTGCTGTAAAAAATATTGAATTCATATAATTAAATTTGACCTAGAAATATTGTAACTTCTGACAACTAATGGCATGACACCAACTTTCAAAATATTCCCCTGTATCATTAGATCCCTTTCAATATAACAAAGGCCTATCTTTTATTTTACGAAGCTGGAATCCGTATTTGAATTGCCCGTCCTGTTAGGAGGATTAATGCGTCTTCCAACAGACCGTTAGCAGTCCGCCAAACCGCAATGGTCACCGGTCGTAATGATTTTAACGTCGTAGAATGATAGATGATGCGGTATCATGTAATGTGCGACAGGTAATGGTTTGATTTGATTTGTAGTCATATATTTGAAGCGATGAGCATGACAAAACAACATTATAGATGAGACCACTTTGGATCCTGTTGTTTCGAATTTTATGACATTGTGTGAGGTTGTGAGAATATATGACATGTTACAGTGCAACGATGACGCTCCTTCCTATACATGCTCTTACAGAAAATGAAATGCGATTATGACTACATTTTGTCTACACATTCCGATGCTTTATGTCCTCAGTCAAGTAATTAATAGGCAGTCAAAATAATTATTACCATCAATTAACAAATAGTAATAATATTGTAAATTTCCGCGATTAAAAAATGTAAATACGGTCGTTAATATTAGCAATCATTATTATGATAATTTATTTCCGGTGCTTGTAACTATGTCAATCGAACCATTTAGTTTTACATTTACCTTATATAGCAATTGATCACTGACAAATTGGAGTTGTAACTTTGTTCTCATTATTGAATAGCAAAAGTATTTTACGCTTGAAAATTACTTGCATTCGTTAAGAAATTTGAAAAAAAAAACTTTTATCAATCTTTAGGCTTTTGGCGATCAAATTAACATCGATAGGTCGTCTTCAGCAGCGTGTCTCTCCGTTTCATGGAATTGCATATAAATGAACATTGATTTTGTTTCTTTATTAAGCAGTTTTCATTTTCTTTCATACTCACAGTAAAAAATACAAAGTTGTTATATTCACAGAGTGAAGGTAAAATATTTTTAATATATTTTTTTTTAAATAATTAAAAAAAATATATTTTTAGCAAAAAGTTTTTGTAAAAGTAATTACTTTAAAATGTATTGTAGTTTATTATATACCGACATTCACGTGAATTACTGATTTTTCAAATATGAACATTTCTAAAATTTTGGTTATTGTTGTTTGGTTATTATTGTTGAAGCCAATATCGCTCCGGGTTCAGGTAGAGCCTAACAATCGCTTTTAACGCCAGCTCAATAAGCATCCTAGCTTTCACGAGATAGACTGCCTGTAAGGTTTGCGTATCCCTATTTTCCGTATCTCTCCTTTTTGCACACCCAGGATTTGCGTGAGTTAGTCTTACACATGCAAGCTAACTGGATTTAGTCGGTTAGTTGCTATCGGATTCTTACTCACCGAATACATTCGAGAGATTTTCTTTGCATGGAAAATTTTGACCTTACTACTAAACCGATTATGTTTTGTAATAAACAAAACCTAAAGACGTTTTCATGTCAATAGTAATAAGAAAAATGTTGTCACCCCAAGACTTTCCGGCAAGCAGACATAACCCTCCTCGCGCGCCAAACCCAACCCCAACCCCCCCCCCCTCCACGGCAACTTACCGCCCCCCCCCCGATATTTATTATGATCGCAAATATAGTAAATTTGTAGTAATTGTGTAGTATTTCCGTGGTATTAAAATGGGTATTTTCAAATAGAATTAGGTGTAGTATTTTCCTAAATACGGCGTAATTTAACAATTATTTGTGTCGCTTGTACGATATTCCAAACAAAATTTCACAATGTGGTTTTGGCCCCACGATAGCGCCCAAGCGTTTGGACGCTATCATGGAGGAATAGACACACACACAGAAGTGCGTTGACAATAATTTCCCTCTTCCCTATTATTGTCTTTTGACGTTCAGCACATGTACGCATTTATTTAGTATTTATTACAGTATTTATTTACGTTGAATATTAAAAAAAATATAAAAGAATTAATTCTGATTTATTGGGCATCTTTCACGTCACGTAAGCGCATTAAAGAAACATTAATCGCCGGATTACAGCGCTAAATCGCAACTAAGCCAATGATCTAACGGTGGATTACGCCATTTTCCGCAAGTCACGCCCAGCGGGCAAAAGTGTGCGCGGGCGCTAAGAATTTCGTCAAGTGAAATTGAAATTTCACGTTGCAGCGAAAATCGTGTCGCGAAGAATCGCTCACCGCACCGCAGGTGGCGACAAATGCAGCGGAAAAGTGCGGCCGCGGCCGCAGCGGTCGCTAAAAGTGGTCCGCGGGCCATCAAAATTTATAGGCGAGCGGGTGTATGTGTAAAGCTTTTATATGAAAATCGTGAGAAGATCCGCAATTCATAGTTGGTAGCGCTTTATCCATGTATCACGATGATACGTTCATCCCTGACCTATCAGTAGATAAATCCTTTTTCTTTTGTAAGAACTCGCGCTTTGTAAAGCAAAATTTTAGGTTAGGTTTGCGAGGAGCGTTTTTCGATGCAAAGTTAATGCGAATTTGTGTTTTATATTATTTGTGTTTTTATTTATTTATATGAATAAAAGAACTAATACTTCTTATTGTAAATTAATCAGTTACGTCGAAGTACATCACTTATATCAAACCTTAATCATATAATGGGTTTGATTGCGTTTTATCGTGAACATAGTTATTGTTATTTTATTGGAAATTATTTTATTGGAAAATAGTTAATGCGAACGTTACAGAGCAGCGCGTTAGAGCGAAATGTAAAATGCACGATTGCACCGTTTCCCGCACAGAAGCGGTAGCTTTGTGCGGGAAATATGTGCGGGGTTTAGGTTCGGCAGGTATGCCGAACATAAAACCATCTGTATTAGTTTGAAAACATTTCGGCTGGTCTTAAATTAGGCCGCTTTATGTCAGATTGGTAGTTTATGCTGAAAAACATTAACTCATTGGCCTGCTTCGCTCGCATGACCTAATTCCGATTTTATTTCACGAAGAAAACGCAATCGGGCCCAATATAAATTCCCAATCGGGCCCAATATAAAGTCAGTTATCATTAGTTATGACTGTTAGGAATAAAGTAGAAAAATAAAAGCAACTCTAAATTGAGGATGATTAATAATTTTGTCTTCGCTAATTTTGTCAATACGATTTCTAGTGCCGACCGCTGGCATAGACGAAAGCGAAGTTAAATGAACAGTTGTGGTCGGACACCGCGACGATCGGGATCACTGGTGAATGGCCGTGGATAATTTTTCAATTTTAAATAACGTTTAAAATGATAACCGAAAGCCACATTTACCCTACGCAACCGGACCTACTGGCTATGCTCTAGTTTTGTATGCATGCGATATGCAGAGGGTGTCCAGGATTCAAACAAAACGCCATATATATCGCAACTCGGTGACGTAGTGGTTATGTGCCGATCTTATATTGAAAGGTTCCGGGTTTGATTCCCGGCTGGCTCACCATTTTTCATTAAGGTAAAATTAATGTAATGACATTTGAATGGCTAGAATTCAGCGCGATGTTACCAGTGGCTAGAGACTGCGCAAGCGACCTCGAACTCGTAACGAAACGAGAGACCGGAGTAATCTGGTCGCAATTGGAAGTAAGGACGTGAGTGTAAGCCCGCTGGGTAACACAACTGGTTATCTCGCGGTTAAGGCGTTGGCCTCTTACGGGCATGTCGCGGAGCTTGACGGTGGACTGTTTTGTCAAAGTCTTCTGCGCTCAATTCACGGGAGATAGAACGAGTAATCGTTAAAACTTCCTGGGGTGACGGGTTCGCCCGTTGTAGTTGACAACTATATTTTTTCCACCAACATTAGGGAGCTAATAGGCCATGTTGCAGTTAGGCCACTAAGACCCATGTGTATAAGGGTCGGCCAAATTCACGGGTCAACACCCATCCGGCAGCCTCCACGCAGAAGTGCGAGCCCGGGTAGGACTGCGGGCCAGTTTACCCTAGAAATGAACCTTCGGGCGTTCCTGGACGGTTTGCGCACCGTGCGGCCTCAGCCAATCGATTGTGCATTCCGACTGATAGCCGAGAGAGTCTGGAAATGGCATGTTTCCAATAGAGCTTTTTTTATGTTCGACTTCCGGATATTTCGTTTTTTTCTTAGTAACAAAGGCCTAAATGTTAAATCCCGTTAAATTAAAAAAAATAAAAAACGAAGTACTATAGGGTTTCATTTTACTTATTGTACCTACAGAGAAAAAAATGAGAAATAATCTACTAAAACATCGAATTTTTCGTAACACAGGCATACCTGCTTCCATCATTCTTTTTATATTCCCTCGAAATTATGATTATCTTTTATACGGTTTTATGTAGGCTCCACTCTGATAATGTTAAAAAATATGACACGAAAAATATCTCGGCGTGCTTTTCTTTTCGACGGTAATATGATCAGGGGAGGATAATGAAAATGAAATATTTCTTTCTGATGTTAGACAGTAATGTAATAGCAGAAATCGTCGAATTAATTTTTAAGCAAAAGCATAATGTTAATCAAATTTACGATTCCATTAGCAACCGATGCGGAAAGCGATGAATTACAAGCGACTGAAGACGACAAATGTGATTAACAAGTTGAGATACACCCCGTTTCAGTCGTGGATCCAGAACTTTGCTTAAGGGGAGGCATCTCGACGAGTCACTGGCAGTATAGTCTAGTTTATTAAATAAGATTAACTTAAGGGGACCCTAGTCGCAGAACGGAACTCTGAGGTCGACACGGGGGTGCAAGACGTTCACGTAATGCTAAATTATCCATTGGTGACGCTGATGCTGATAGAGTTGTAGCTTTCTACTTACGAAAAAGCTGTAAGTAGGTTGACTGTAAGATATCGCTATAGCGATAAGTCCGCCATTTGTGCATAAATTGTCTTTTTTTATAAAACCAGTGTAATATTCATTAAGCAATGTTTTTATAGCACAATAAAGTTATTCTATTATATTCTAGAAAAGTCATCAAATTTGGTTGACAGAAACCTTATATTTTTAACTTTAGGTCATCTTTTTGCTGGAAATTTAACGATTCCTAATAATGGAGTTGCTAACAAAATATTTTTTTTCCCGAATAGCTAAATAAAGATGGCAGATCTTGGAAACAGCGCATTAAAAAAATGCTTTAATAAAGGATCGAGGGAAATGCTCGAACAATCTGGAAATCTGCCACTCAGAATAAAAATACGCAAGCTTCGCAAATGAAAGACGATTATTAACAAATATTAAGATCTATATTGATTACTGCGGTCAAATCGTTCGCAGAAAGTCACCGAGATACCCAGCAGTTAAACAACCTTCACTTAAAAACGAAAAGATAATCGATTATTTTTAAAAAATCTAACAGATGTCTTAGGTATGCCTGCCAGTATTATTTTTTTAATTTGAAGAAATATGTAGCTTTCTTTTAAACTAAAGAACTTGCTGCCGGGAAACAAGTCCTGTCACGTAGTTGGGTGGCAGCAGTCAGTACACATATGCTAATGCTGATATCGGTCATGCCACTCAGAATAAAAGTCTGCCACTCAGAATAAAAATACGCAAGCTTCGCAAATGAAAGACGATTATTAACAAATATTAAGATCTATATTGATTACTGCTGTCAAATCGTTCGCAGAAAGTCACCGAGATACCCAGCAGTTAAACAACCTTCACTTAAAAACCAAAAGATAATCGATTATTTTAAAAAAATCTAACAGATGTCTTAGGTATGCCTGCCAGTATTATTTTTTTAATTTGAAGAAATATGTAGCTATCTTTTAAACTAAAGAACTTGCTGCCGGGAAACAAGTCCTGTCACGTAGTTGGGTGGCAGCAGTCAGTACACATATGCTAATGCTGATATCGGTCATGTTAATTTAAAAAAAATGTAGATATGAATATTTAAATTGATTTGTAAAGACGTTAATTAATTGCTTGACAACAGCGAAAACGGTTCGCTACGAATACCTGCCGATCATGTACATAGAACTAGGCTACGTGAAAAGGGGTACCTATTTGAAATAAAACAAGCAAAACAATTATTATGGTGATAGAACTCTTGAATTCATTGTTCCAAAGTTACTCAATCACTTTTCAATGAATTTAGACAACTCAATCAGCAATACTTAAGAAAACATTGAAACTTATACTACTAAGCAACCTAAATAATTACTTACCCAAGCCAGTCACAATATCAAGTAAGTAGTTGTCTAAATGTCCAAACATCAATAAATTAACATAAATATATAGTGTTAGCGTTAAATGAATGATCTGAATAGGTACATTCCGGAAATATACATGTATCAATATGGATATATACATAAACCACAAATATTTCATAAAAAAACAAAATAAAAATAATTATAAATACAATGGTTCACTTTCTGCAACCGCAGTCGTGCTTTTTATTATTTTTAATATATTTACTTGTTTACCTTAAGTGCATTATAGTGATTCAGAACCAGTGTTATTATAACAAATAAAGTTGCTGCAACACTCGTGACTGAATCCCATTGGTCTTTGAATTTCTTGTGTAGAGGGAAGGCGCGCGTTTCTAGTGTTTGCATAATACACTGCGTGATCTTCTGTCAAACCCCGTTTGAAAAAATGATGGATCTTTTTAATATCGCAAAAAGAAACTACATAATTAGTTCTTTCATTTGGCGTATATTGCTTCGCGGAGCGCGGAGCGACACATGGAAAGTAGGAGGAATTGACTGGAGACAGCATCAAGAAGTTTACGAGGAGCAATAAAAGAGGCTGCAATGGAGCTCGTTGCCAGCGCATAAGAAGCTCGCTACTAAAACCGAGTTACTTCGACGACCACCTCCCAGACCATCATCTGTTGATACCGTTAAACGGTGTGCATAATAACTTTCTCACTGCATCCGAACGATAGAGGAAGCCACGAGGGCTGTTCAAATAAAACTAACAGTGCAGTAAACATTTTTTCAAACTAAAAAAAATATATACTGTCAGGCATAGCTAAGACATCTGTAAGCCAAAAAAATAACTGATTATGTTTTATTTCTTTTAGTAGAAATCATTTATTTGCGGCTTGTTGTTGCGTGTTTACGAACATGGAAAAAATTATAGTTAGCGCGGGAATAAAGTATTTTTTTATTTTTTATTACGGAATAAATAAGTCGAGGCTTACAATGGACATTAGTATATGGATATGCATAGGTATAGGACATTAGTATATGAAAACATATGTATATGTATAGATTATATGTATAAATGTATGTATGTATATATGTGTATGTATATGTGTAGATATGATTATTTAATATTATTATGTATATTATGTTAGTAAAATAGACTAAGTATATGTAATATCTGTGTAAATATAGAGTTACCACACAAAACAATGCTACATTAAGTTACACTTAGCAAAAAAAAAGGGGAAAAACAATACATAAAAGTATACCTTAGTACGGGCATCACTCCAGCAAGGTAGATTTTAATCTTGTGTGTGAAATATAAATAAATAAATAAATAAATAAATAAACATTAGGGGTGAATGCTCTGCTACGTTCTACGGTTGCACGTTGGTGTGTGGAGTTAAAGCGTGGAAGACAATTCACTAAAGATAGCCTACGCTCGGGACCCATAAAATGGTAAAATAATTCGAAAAAATTGTCTTAGCAGATCGTTGTATCATGGTTGGTTTTATTGATGAAGAAGTGAAGGTTTTGGTGGGAAGTGTGTATAGCATTTTACATGATTGCTTGGGGATGAAAAAGGTATCCCCGCATTCGGTACCCAGAATGCTTACAGTGCATGATTACGTGCATGCTTATTTTTATAAATAACGAGACTGAGGATTTCGCAAAGCTCTTTGGAATTGATACAACTTCAACCATAGCCATTTTTAGCTCGATTTATAACCATGGACGAAACATAGCTTCGCCATTACATCAGTTCATAGCTTGAGAAAACCCGTCATCCCCAACCAGTAAAAATATCAAGGCAATTCGCCTGTACGATCATGGACTCTCTTTTCTGAAATATTCAAGAGGTAGTTATGATTGAATACCTCGATCATGGAGCTACTGTTACGTGGACTTTACATGCAGAATAAATAAAAAAACGCGCAATGAAAGCGACAAGGCAAACTCTCAAAAAATGTCCTTTTTCGCCAAGATAACGCCCCGGCGCACAAGTCCGCAGTTGCAATGGCTGCCATTCAAGATACTGGCTTTAAAATACTTGAACATCCACCATATTTACCTGGAATATTTAGCTTGACATATTGTATAATAATTTAAATGTTAAAAATCGTTTACACAATAAAGTTCTCGATAATTAGGGTACGATCTTAGTTTCCCCTCATTCAGTTGTACTCTTCGTTGCCTACGCAAAGTTTATGCATTTCCGGGAGTCTATTATAGAAAATTATACCAGCATAGTGTAGATCCCTTTTATAAAGTTCTAACTTTGGTCGTGAAAGTACCAGGTGGTTTCTGGACCTTATCATGTAAGTTTTTCTGGCTGGGTTTGTAAAGTTCCTTTGTTGTACACTTGAATACGTATAAAGAAGGCAGAGTTAGTAAATTTAGACGCCAAAACTGACAGCGACAAGAGTCTAGACGGCTCATATTACATATTTTCCTAATTGCCCTTTTATTGTAGGGAAACCTTATGTTGTCTCATATTATTATCTTGCGTGCATGGTCCATAATTAGATTCAATATCTTAGGTGGGATTCGAGATACGTATTGAAACTCGTATACCAAATTAAAGACTGACATCCTTATGTAATTATTCTTAAAATAATAAGCTAAGATTTAATAATTCGTTTGTTATTATAATATTATTATGTTATACCGTATATGCTTATTAAGAGCGCCACTAAAGTCGCCATATTAAACATAATAATATAAGCTTTATCAATTTTTTGAACTATGAGTGCCATCTACATGGCTGCGTTTTGTAGTAAAATCCTGTTTGCTAAATTGTAGTACGACGTTGAGCAACCTAATACGCTATATAATCAATGGTATAATTTAAAGCACGCGGAGGAAAGCCTGTCGCTTAGATATTCGCCATGATTATTCTACCTTAAATATTTATCTATGGTTATCTCCAGAAATGTATGCGAGTTTAAATTGGCAATATTATTTGTTTCTGGAGTTGGTTTTGGGATAATTGTTTTCCTTTGCTTGCAAAATATATGGGGACTGTCTTCGATGCATTAAGTCTTAAATTAATTTCGTTGAACTGAGTATTTATCATAGTTAACTTATTGTATTCTATTTAAATATGTGGACATGACAACGTTTTTATAGTATTTGCATTTATAAAAACACGATTGAAAATTTGTCATTCTTTTGCATGATAAAACTAGAAGGTTATGTTAATATTGACAATTTATGAATAGATATTCGCTATCGCTGAGTGCTTTTCATTTCTGCCGGTACAATTTTTTGATGTGAGCTCCGATAGCGACCGCGCCTCGCACTAATTCTCTCTAATGGCCATGTGTTATACGCATAAGTGGTTAGTGAGAGTAATATAGGTGTCATTAAATGCATTTACAACCACTAAAACATTATTTTAACGACTCTTTCCACGTATCTCGCAAATTATATCCAGACACTGGGGTTCTTGTAGCTGCGTGACCTAGTTTTCAATACGACTTTCTTTTACGTAATTCGTGGATAACACAGGAAGCGCAGAGTCGCCGAGTTTTGAAATTCGGGAAGGTGGGGGAGGGGGGCGTCATTTCGGTATTGTTTTGGAGTATTAAACAAATTTTACTACAGTCAGACTATTTGGAAAGCATTCAAACCAAAAAGACAAAAAAAACTTTATTTATTTGAAATAATAACACAAAGTGATGAGATTATTCCGGACCGAAACTATTTCTCCTGCTCCGAGTAACCTGTCAATTCGCGATTTACAATATTTAATGCGGCATCTACACGCTTGTCAAGCTTTGGCAAACCTTTGCAAATTCAAACGTGTGGATCTAGCGTTTGGCTTGGCTTGTGTAGGCTTGCAAGCACTTGCCGCCGATCCGATCGAGTGTCGGTTTTGTGCGCAAATAAAAGGAAGCTTGTGGCAAACGCTTGTGAGCCACCCACAGTCTACACGCTTGCGAGCCATCCAAGCGTTTGTACAAACGGTTTGTGTAGTATATATATATATATATATAGTATAGTATAGTATATAATAGTTTTGAAAGTATCGATGGGGAGGAGGGGGGGGGGGGGTAGCCCCTCTCAAGACAAGTCTGGAGGGGGGGGGGGGGGTGTTAGACCTCGTCGGCCCCCATGTCGGCGGCTCTGCTAGAGAGGCCTCCGAAATGGTTGGCCTATCTTTATTTTTCATGTTTGGATGACATTATAATGACAACCCATGACGCAGTCACTTATCTCGTCGCCTCTTCATCTCAGATAAGTTATCCACATCGCATGTTTATTTTTATACGTAAAAGAATAAACCTATTGTTTACTTTAGTTGGCAGATTTTTGGTCAAAAAATTGTTGTTTTATTTCCACATAAAAATTCCTCATATTAAATTTACTCGTATTAAATTTAACCGCAAGTTCTTTAGTTTTATAATAGATAGGTATACTGAATAGGCCCTTACCTAAGAAATTTCCGAAATTTTAGACTAAACTAAATTGTTTGAATTTGTAATTCAGACCAAACTTAAGTTATTCAAGTCAAAATGTCCTGTTTAAAAAGAGCGATTACATAATATGTAGAGACATAACAATATTATGTATAATGACAAGAATCTGAGTAAAATTGTCGCCTAGGGTTTCCGTAATTACACAAGGAAATTATACTGCTAATTATATTGGAGACATAATAGTGAAATTAACCTTGAGGTAATTAACGTGCCTTCCTCATAATAAATTAATATTATATGTACATAATTGCACTGCTTGTGTAATACTCGTTGGCAAATTTTGAATAATTATTCGACTTTGACGTATAATTAATTAATTAAAGCAAGGAGAAACGTATCTTGTGATGCGAAAAATATTTTCGGAAAGAATGTTATATTCTTACATTATTCAAAAATACTTTGAGATGCTGAATAAGGAATTATTTACCTGTGCTACATTTTGGAATAACAGCTCTCGAAAGTAGCATATTAGCAATTACTCTGAAGGTTTTCTGGGGTGCTTTATTCTCGCCAAATTTAGCGTCGTTGCTAGTTTTTGCACTGGACAAAGCTGTGATGGATTTGATGAAGGAGATAGAAGTCATGTACAGTTGGTTCCTCGCAATTCTACATATTGTTATAAATTTTATTGAAGACCGTTTTCTCTAAATGCAAAAAACTATTTTACAGGATGATCATTTTTATTCATAAAACGTTTTCTAAGTATTACATTTAAATTCAACAAATAATTGTAAGTTTTCAAGTCAAATATCAAGAAATCTTAACGCATACTGATAATTGGGAATACCAATCTTCAACATCTTAGTTATAAAGGTGCGAGTTTTTATCAAAATGATACTTTTCCAGTCGATGTATGGCTTTGACAAAATCTTTCATGGTAATTTCAACATTGGCAATTTTATAATAATTAGTTCCTCGACTATAGAAGACAAATGACTTGTATAAGAGTCGACTTGTAAGGTATCTTAATAGGGTTTCTTTATTATTTTCTCCTAATATGTCTGTGTATCTTCGCTAATATCATAAAAAAAACTCACATGGCTCACATGAAAAATCAAGGATTATCTATGAATGACGTATCACTTGGAAAACTTACATTTTCCGCCTGCTAAAAAAAGGTTTTTATATCGTTATCGTTATCTAGAAATTTCTTTTCACTGGTGTCTTTGGCTCCGAGAGAAGTACATGAAACCAATAGAAACTCATTTTTGAAAATAAACCTGATGTATCATTTCTCAATTGTCTAGTTACATGGCATATTAAGCATAGAGAACGTCTTTATAAAATAAGAGGTATTGCGATGAAGTGGATGTGGAAAGAAAATTTGGCGCAGCTGGATGTTTTTTCGATCTAACTGATAAAAAGTTGCATTACACGCAGTTACCGTTATCAAGTATAGGCATCACATATAAAAATAGAATTTAAATAAATATAATCATTCTGAGAATTTGTATATCTGTCTCCACCCTTCCTAAAGCTGTGTGATATTTCTTTATCTTTGTTTTGAATGTGTCAACATTATTATTTTTTTCTACGGATCTTAGATAATTAAACTTCCTAAATGGAAATAAAAAAAAATTATATTCCGGTTCAAGATTTCAGAAAAGTGTCTTTTGATAGGGAGGGGGGGGGGGGGAATATTTCCACGAAAGACCTATACCTATAGGTACGATTTTACTTCATATCGAATATTTCTATTGCCCATAGACGATAGAATTGTATTGATAGAGCCACTGGTATCGATGATGCTGATAATATTACATTTTGTAAATTATTTTGCGGTGGAGTCGACTGAAAACAGCTCCCAGAAAAACGGATTTTTAGACTAGAAAATGGGGCGTGATCACACAACCAAAATTCGAAGGTCATAAGAAATACAACTAAAGGACGCGTAGATAATGAACTTGAAACAATATACTTATTCGCTCAGCTGAAGGCTACTGGAGACAAGTTGTTTGGTGAGTCATTAAGTTTCTTGGTCCAAGAATTTTTACAAATATTGTAAAACGTCCAACTCTTACCTATCTTTGACAAGTAAGAAGGCGTGTCACTATGCTTGGCTAACATTTGTTAGGTGTAAAGATTGAGAAAAGGATCAGATACAATTTAAAACTCTTAAACATTTTCGATATGTCTTACACACATATAGCGAGAACCTACTTACGATAAAGAATTAAACCAATGGTAAAATATTACGAAGGAAGGAGGTGGCGGCCTCCAAATCGATGATTCTTAGACTCCTAACTGTTATATTTTGATCTGGGAGTGATATCATGCATGACTGGAAGTCTCTTGATGAAATAGCGCTTTGGATTTACATATTTATTACTACATAAAGTAATACATATTTCTTAAATCAATCATCTTACGGCTCACAGAATTTTGAACAAACTACATACTTAACCAAAAATATTCGAAATGAAAAACTCGCGTGGACAAGCCAGATAATTGTTTTGCTCGATAATTGCAGTCAAGCAACTTTAAACTTGTGTACAAAGCCTTATACGTATATATTTCAATGGAATAAAAATAACCTTTAGGTAATATTCTTGTTCTTGAAGTACGCTCTCGGTGGTCGTCGGTCTCAAACAAATTCAGCACGTTAACACTGTTTTTTTTTCCTTTTCAAAACCACAGTTCACTTTCCGTCACAATAACGGTCACAAAATTTGCGCAATAATGGATCGTTCCTCGAAACTGGACACTATTGTCGCAAGGTTTCTGCTGTGGAGGATGCCGCGCGCGGCGGCCGCCCTAGGCAGGATCTACGGGCCGGTGCTCGTGGATCGCGATCTACGTAGCGAGATCGCGCATGCGCAGGTGTCGCGACTGCGCGGGACGGTCACCTGGACACGATTGACGGAGCACGCGCTGCCTGCGCTGCGGTGACGCGCATTGCTCCAGTGGGCAATCGCCTAGTCGTTCCGCTGTCACAGATAATGGAAACGCGTTCTCTCATACTGTTTACATGTCATTAAATGTAGCCGTTCTTCCACCTCAGTGTCATTAGCGATGCGTTTGGTACTTTTCTCTGTTTTCCTATGCAGGCTGTTGGGGGACGGACAAAGGCGCGGATCCACAGAGGGGGGTGGGGGCAATGGGGGCATTTGCGCCCCTCCTTCACCACCCCTCGGCCTTCGACCACATTTTCTAACATCATTCGGGTAAAAACCCAAGAAGCCATACGGGCTGAAAATGATACTAATAACTACCAAGCCAAGCACCTAGAAATTGCTCCGGAAAACCTTAGTAAAGCCTGCCCTCATGTAGACCACAGGCTAGTGGCGAGAGAAGTTCCATGGGAAAAAGCACATTTGCCAACTTCAGATACTCCTATAAATATACTACATCACTTGACACATTCACTATCTGGTGGGGGGGGGGGGGGGGAGGTCGACGGGAGGTAGGGATCTCCAGCATAAAAAATAAAATTGAAGCTTGACCTCTTTCCCATTTGTCACTTTGTTTAAAGAAGTTTATCTCCTGATGTTACTAATTTTGGATTTTATATCTTTGTTACAGGTAAGTTCGGTCACGCTGCTATTGCTTTTCGTGAGTATCAACGAGTTTGTTGTGGTTTGTTACTTAGATATTATCAGCGTGCATCATCAGAGCATCATCATGATCAGTCGGTAGACGTTCACTATTGGACATATGCCTTTCCCATATAATGCCATGACGAACGGT